>CM053579.1:42329500-42354585 GCA_028646485.1 Cryptoprocta ferox | reverse complement strand
ATCACATTGAAGATTTCCTGCCATTCCTTTCTGGCCTGCCAAGTTTCATTAGAAAGGTCTGTAACCACTCTGATAGGTTTCCCTTTGTACATTAGGGCCTTTTTTTCCCTAGCTGCTTTCAGAATTCTCTCTTTGTCTTTATATTTTTCCAGTTTCACTATGATATGTCGTGCTGAATGTTGATTCAAGTTACGTCTTAAGGGGGTTCTTTGGGCCTCTTGGATTTCAATGTCCATTTCTTTCCTCATATTCGGGAAGTTTTCAGCTATAATTTGATTGAGAACCCCTTCAGGACCTTTTTCTCTTTCCTCATCTTCGGGAATTCCTATGATATGGATATTGTTCCGATTGATTGAGAATTGTTAGTTCTGGTATTCTCTTTTCGTGTTCCTGTATCAATTTCTCTCTCTTTTTCTCTGCTTCCTCTTTTGCCATAACTGTGTCTTATAATTCTCTTATTCTCCTCTCTGCCTCTTCGATCCGTGCAGTGGCTGCTTCCATTATGTTATACACCTCATTTATAGCCTTTTTTCACTCGTCACAGCTATTTTGAAGGTCCCTAGTCTGTTTATCAATAGCTTCTTTGATGTTTTTTTCAAGTCCAGCAATTAATTTTATGACAATTTTTCTAAATTCTTGTTCAGTTATGTTGTTTAAGCCTGCTTCGAGCAGTTCTGTGGCTGTGACTTCTTCTTAATTTATTTTTGAAAAAGAGAGAGAGACAGCGTGAACAGGGAAGGGTCAGAGAGAGAGGGAGACACAGAATCCGAAGACAGGCTCCAGGCTCTGAGCTAGCTGTCAGCACAGAGCCCAACGTTGTGGGAGAAAAAAAAAAGCTTGTCATTATTAAATAAAATTTGTTTTCTTTTAATGAGCTCTTACTTTATGAAGTTTTCTTTTTACATCTCTATGTCATTTATTTCTGCTCTGGTATTTGCTCTTTATTCTTTTCTTTTTCATTTTTGGCTTTGTTTGTTCTTTTTCTAGTTCCTTTAGTTGTAAGTTTAGATTGTTTATTTGAGCATTTTCTTGTTTCTTAAGGTAGGCTTATATTGCTATGTAAAAAGATAATGAAACCAATAGCTTTTCTTTGAAAAGAAAAATAAAACTGACAAGTCCTGTGTCAAAAGTCATCAAAAAAGAGAAAACCCAAAATAAATAAGATAATAAACAAAAGAGTAGTGTAGCAACTAACATTCCAGAAATACAAAGCAATATGACAATACTATGAAAAATTAGATACCAAGCAATTGGACAACCTGAAAAAATGAATAAATTACTTGAAACTGGAATATTCCAGTTTCTTTCAAAACTGAATCAAGAAGAAATAGAAAAGCAGAACAAATTGATTAGTTGTAACAAAATTGAGTCAGTAAACAAAAAAAATTCAGAGAAAAAGAAAAGAAAAAGAAAGAAATCCCAGGAATAGATGGATTCTTAGGCAAATTCTACCCAACATATAAAGAATAGTTAATACTACTCTCCAGAAACTTCAAAAAAATAGAAGATAAAGTAAAGCTTCGAAATACATTCTACAAGCCCAGCATTACTCTTACTGATACCAGAAAGACACCATGAAAAAATAAAACTACAGGTCAATATCCCTGATGGGGGCACTTGAGTGGTTCAGTCAGTTAAGAATCCAACTCTTCGTTTCTGGTCAGGTCAAGATCTCATGGTTTGCGGGATTGAGCCCTGCATCAGGCTCTGCACTGAGAGCATGGAGCTTGCTTGGAATTCTCGCTCTTCCTCTCTCAAAATAAAAAAATAAACATTAAAAAATATCTCTGATGAATGTAGATGCGAAAATCCTCAACAAAATAGTAGCAAACCACACTCAACAATACATGAAAAGGATCATTCATAATCATCATGTAGGATTAATTCCAAGAAAGCAAGGATGGTTCAGTATATGCAAGTCAATCAACATGGTATACCACATCAATAAAGTCATATGATTATCTCAACATATGCAAAAAAGAAATTTCATAAATATCAACATCCATTCATGAGAAAAACTCTCAACAGAGTGTATTTAGAGGGAACATACCTCAACATAATAAAATCAATATATGAAAAACCCACAGCTAATATCATACTCAATGGTGAAAAGCAGAGGTTTTCCTCTGAAATTAGGAATGAGTCAAGGATGTCCACTCCTATTACTTTTATTCTGCATCGTACTGGAAGTCTTAGTTACAGCAATCAGAAAAGAAAAAGAATAAGAGGCATGCATATTGGTAAAGAAGAAGTTAAACCGTCATTATTTGTAGATGTCATGATGCCATGCCTAAAAACTCTCAAATGACACCTGGGTGGCTCATTCAGTCAAGCGTCCGACTTTCGCTCAGGTCATGATCCCATGGTCTATGAGTTTGAACCCTGCATCAGGCTCTGTGCTGACAGCTCAGAGCCTAGAGCCTGCTTCAAATTCTGTGTCTTCCTCTCTCTCTCTGCCCCTCCCCTGCTCCCGCTCTGCCTCTCTTTCTCAAAAAAAAAAAAAAAAAAAAAAAAACATTAAAAAAATTAAAAACCCCTAGAGACTCTACCAAAAATCTTCTAGAAGTAATAAATGAATTCAGTAAAGCTTCAAGACACAAAATTAATACCCAGAACTTGGTAGCATTTCTATGCAGTAATAATAAAGTAGCAGAAACAGAAAATAAGAAAAAAAACCCTTCATTTACAGTTGCATCAAAAAGAATAAAATACCTAGGAATAAACTTTACCAAGGAAGCAAAAGAGCTATATTGGAAAACTATAAAACATTGATGAAAGGAATGGAAGATGACACAAAAATGGAAAGATATTGCATGCTCATGAAGTGGAAGAATTAATAGTGTTAAAATCTCCATGCTACCCCAAGCAATTTACAAATTCAATGCAATCCTTATCAAAATATTAATAACAGTTTTCACAAAACTAGAACAAATAATACTAAAATTTCTATGGAACCACAAAAGACCAAGAACCAAAGCAATCTTCAGAAAGAAAAACAAAGCTGAAAGTATCACAATTACAGATTTCAATATATATTACAAACCTATAGTAACCAAAACAGCATAGTACTGGCACAAAAAATCACATAGGTCAATGAAACCAATGAAACAGAATAGAGAGCTAAAAATAAACCTATACTTATTCAATCTATCAATCTATGACAAAGGAAGCAAGGATATACAATGAGGAAAAGACATGTCTTCAATAAATGTAAGCTATATGTAAAAGAATGAAACTGGACCACGTTCTAACACCATACACAAAAATAACCTCTAAATGGATTAAAGATCTGAATTTGAGATCTGAAAGCATGAAAATCATTAAAGAGAACATAGGCAGTAATTTCCAACATTGACTGTAGCAACATTTTTCTAAATATGTCTTCTGAGGCAAGAGAAGCCAAAGCAAAATTAAACTGTTGAGACCACATTAAAATATGAAGCTTTTGCACAGCTTTTTTTCTTATTGAAGGAAAACATCAGGAAAAAACAAAGGTGATCAACTTAAAGGGAGAGGATATTTGCAAGCAATATCTCTGATAAGGAGTTAATATCCACAATATATTAAGTATGTATACAACTCAACATCAAATAAACAATCCTATTACAAAATGGGAAGTGGACCTGAAAAGACATTTTTCCAAAAAAGACATAGAGATATCTATGAAACATGGCAGGCAGACACATGACAAGGTGTTCTACATCTCTTATCATCAGGGAAATGCAAATCAAAACCAAATGCAATACCACCTTATACCTATCAGAATTGCTAAAATGAAAAAGACAAGTGATAACAAGTGTTGGAGAAGATGTGGAGAAAAAGGAACCCTTGTATACTGTTAATGAGAATATAAATTGATACATCCACTGTGGGAAACACTATGAATGTTCCTTAAAAAATTAAAAATAGAAATACCATATGATTCAATAATTCCGGTGTATGTTATTTGCTCAAAGAAAACAAAAATACTAATTTGAAAAGATGTATGTATCCTATGTTTATTATAGCATTATTTACAATAATCAAAATCAAAATGTGAAAGCAACCTAAGTGTCCAATGATAGACTAATGGATCAGGAATATGTGGGATGTATACACTCACACACACATGCCAGACTATTACACATACATAAAAAAGGATGATATAGTGCCATTTCCAACAACATTGATGGATCTAGAAGATATTATACTTAATGAAGTAAGTCATACTGAGAAAGGCAAATATCATATGATTTCACTCATGTGTGGAATAAAAAAAATGAATAAGGAAACAAACAAAAAGCAGGATTTGACTTATACATTCAAAGAACAAAACCATGGTTGCCAAAGGGGAGGGGTGTGGTGGAATGGGAAAATAAATGAAGGGTAGTGTGAGATACAGGTTTGCAGTTACAAAATGAATAAGTCATGGGAATAAAAGGCACAGCATAGGGAATATAGTGAATTTTACTGTCATATCACTATATGGTGACAGATGATAGCAATGATAGCATTGCATAATGTACAGAGAAGTTGAATCACTATGTTGTATACCTGAAGTTAATATAACATTGTATGTCAACTATACTTAAATAAAAAAATTAAGGAGAAGATAAATACATAAATAAAATTATTTTGAATTAGAATATTTAATATTCACAAAATCTTAATTTTCAAAATTTTATTATACAAATTGAATACAATTCTGATTAAAAATCTGATAGAGTTTTCTATAAGTATACAAAAGATCTTAAAATTTACCAAAAAATTATGTATAGCCACAAATGCCTATGAATAACCATGAAAAAAAAGAAGAAAATAGATGACATGTGAGAGAAGAATCTTTAACAGTTATTGAATGCTATATAAAGCTATAGTAATAAAATAAATGCACTATTGGTATAGAAATAGAAAAGAAAAACATCAGTAGAACAGAAAAATAGATCCCAATGTCCAGAAAATTTAATGTATGAGTAAGTGGTATTTCAAATTTATTGGAAAAAGACAGGAGTGCCTGGGTGGCTCGGTTGATTGAATGTGTGACTCTTGATTTCCGCTCAGGTCATTATCTCACAGTTTGTGACTTCAAACCTCACATCAGGTTCTGTGCTGACAGTGGGGAGCCTGTTTGGGATTCTTTCTCTGCCCCTCCCCCACTTGTGCTCACTCATGCATTCTCTCTCTCTCTCTCTCTCTCTCTCTCTCTCTCTCTCAAAATAAATAAACTTTAAGGGGCACCTGGATGGCTCAGTCGGTTAAGTTTCTTTCTCTTGGTTTCAGCTCAGGTCATGATCTCATGTTTCGTGAGTTCTAGCTCCTCATTTGGCTCTGCTGTCAGTGCAAAGCACACTTGGGATTCTCTCTTTCTCCCTCTCTCTGTCCCTCCTCCCCTTAACATAAATAAATAAATGTTTTTAAAAAAAGCATCATAAACTTCAAAACAAAGTTTAAATAATAAACGAGTCTGATACAACTGGTTAATTTTTAAAAAGAATTTAATATATTTTTTCATATAAATGTACACTATAGAATCTTTAAAACTTAAATGTAAAATAATAGATCATAGATTTGAATTTATTTGCCTATTGTATAATCTAGAGGTAGAGAAAACCCAGAAGCTACAAAAGAAAATCTAGATATGTTAACTGTAAATGACTGAAAATATTTGTCTGAAAATGTATATATAAAAACAATAAAATAATATTAGATTTGAGTACAAACCTATATTTCCAGTAAAAATGGGTAAATACAATACAATACATACAATACAATACAAAACTGGATAAATAACTATACTTCAAACACTTTATAAATTGACAACAGAAATGAAAATATCAGGAAAATGGGCAAAATATGTAAATAAGCAATTATAAAATATAAAATCCAAGGAGTCAATAATCACATAAAGTTGTTCAAACTCAGTAGCAATCACAGACATCTAAGTTAAAATTATAAAATGATTGACTTTCTACCAATTCAGCAGGCAATAAAATAAAACAAAATGATAAAATAAAATACAATAAATTTAAAAATGAAATAACACATAGTAGTAGCATAAATGTTGGCATAAAGGTATTTTCAAAGGTTGAAAGAGGGATATTAATGTTACAAATGTTTGAAAGGCAATCTTTGCCATCTATTAAAATTAACATTGAAATTCATTTTAAATATAACAAAGAAATGCCATTCCAGGATTTTATCCCTAAAAATAGAAGCAGCTATAAGGATATATGTCGTGGAGTATTTATTAGAGCATTATTTGTAACACAATGAACCTCCAAACAATTTGAACACCTACCAAAAAGGGAATGATTGAATATACTCATGGTCTGTCAACACCATGAAACCTTATGTGACCATTAAAAACAATTACAGCTATACCTGTTTACTTGGAGAGATAGCCATGACATGTAATTTAATGAAAAAGTAAAGATGCAGAAAGTATGTATGATATAATAATTTTGTAAAACAATATCCAAATCCCTCCATATGTGTATGTATTTGCACTATGTATGTAAGTATGAAAAATATGGAATTATGCATAGTATAATAGGTTTTAACATGATTTATAGAGATTATAATTTAAATCAAGTTGGAAGAGGAGATAAGAAGGGAAAGTAAACTAAAAGCCAAAACAAACGAAAAAAAGGAAGTAGTAGACTACTTCTTTAAAGAGGCATAAGCATGGGGCGCCTGGGTGGCTTAGTTGGTTAAGCGTCTGACTTTGGATCCGGTCATGATCTCACAGATGTGAGTTCCAACCTTGCGTTGGGCTGCGCAGAGCCTGGATCCTGCTTCAGATTCTGTGTCTCCCTCTCTCTCTGCCCCCCTCCCACTTGCACTCTGTCTCTCTCTCTCAAAAATAAATAATCACTGGGGCGCCCGGGTGGCTCAGTCGGTTAAGTGGCCAAGGTCACGATCTCCTGGTTCGTGAGTTCCAGCCCCGCATCGGGCTCTGTGCTGACAGCTTAGAGCCTGGAGCCTGCTTTGGTTTCTGTGTCTCCCTCTCTCTCTCTGACCCTCCCCTGCTCATGTTCTGTTTCTCTCTGTGTCAATAATAAATAAAAAACATAAAAAAAACAAATTAAAAAAATAAATAAGCCTTAAAAATGTTTAAAGAGGCCTAAGTATTCTATATTGTGACTCCATCTCATTTATATAAAATTTTATATGTGTATGTAATTAAAATATGTAAATATAATAACTCTAAAGATTCTAGAAAGTAAGATTATACCAGATTATAATAGTTTTAAATTTTAAAATCAATGAGGAGAATTAACATTAAGGCATTGAGTCTTCTGATCAAAAAATGGTGTGTCTCTTTCTATATTCTCACCTTCCATTACTGTTCTTCTGTTGGGTTTTCTTCTTCTCTTCCTGTAGGTTTATCATATTTTGTTTTTGATGCAGTGTAGATGTTTAATGCTTTTATTTCCTTATTTCAAAACTATGTGCTTATTTTTAAAATGGAATTACAGTGTAAAAGTATATTCAGTGAAACCAAATTATATAAAATATGACTTAAAGGTATTGCAAATTTTAGGTGATCACTTGATAATATTTATCATGGATATTTCTGAAAACTCAAGAATAAAGCATCATAGGTGAACTTTAATATAAGATACAAAAGTGGTCTATAAAAGAATATTCTTTATATTAGCTATCATAATCCCATTTAGTTTTATTTTATATTTTTGTGTCATTGTTAAGTGAAAACCAATATTTAGAATTTGGTAAGAATTTCTATATTAAAATAAATTTACCTTAAAATATACATGGCATATGGATCATCTTTCTCATCCTGTGATTAATCTTGATGTTTCAGAATCCTTTATAAAATAGACAAGAGAAGGATGAAATTTGGTTCTTTTATTTTTCTTGTTTCTCTTATCTTCTTTGAGAATCCTGTTAATGAGTTGGCAATCTTCTGAATCCTCTTTTGTCCCTTCCTGTCAATCCCTAAATGGTGAGGCAATTGTTGTTTAGTATAAACAAAAAATTTTAGGATTTTTAAAATTTTTACCAAAAATATTACTTCTTTATCATTTTATTCTCTGCTATCTCTTGTCTCTGGTCTCCACCCCTCCAATCACTACAAGGAAAAGCTGATATAGGAACTCCAAAGGGATTGGACTACAACTAGACTTATTGAAGATAATTAAGAATTAGCTTGGAACAAATGTAAATATAAAACACATTAAACATATTTTCATATTTCAGTTTTGATTGCCTATGTGTCTAATTTTATGAAACCAATGCATAAAAATACCAACCAACAAAACAAAAACTGGGGAGGAGGGTTGACTCTTCACCTTTTAAAGATATTACCTTTAAAAAGGAATCAATCTAAGTGCACCTGGGTGGCTCAGTCAGTGGGTGCCTGGGTGGCTCAGTCAGTTGAGCATCCAACTGTAGCTCAGGTCATGGGCACGTGATTTGTGAATTCGAGCCCCATGTCGGGCTCTGCACTGACAGCTCAGAGCCTGGAGCTGGCTTCAGATTCTGTCTCCTCTCTCTCTCTATCCCTCCCCCACTCACACTCTGTCTCTCTCTCTCAAAAATAAATTTAAAATTTAAAAAAATTAAAATAAAGGTATCAATCTAATTTTTAATTTAAGCAGTCAACTTTTGTCATCATTTAAAATATAATTTAGAAAAAGCTTAGTTTTTGCAGAATCTAAGGAATATTTTTGTTGCTTACAGTAAGGCCTAAACCCTTTGCAATTATCTAGATATAGGTTGGATCTGATCAAGTAATTGAATCCTTCCACTGTGGTCTTCTTTTTCATGTAACTACCATTTTTATTGATTTCTATTTCATTCACTCTGGGCATCCTTTAAAAATACTGTTTTAGTCAGAAAAAAATATATTGTTAATGAACACTTCTATAAGTATAATGGAGTATTTCATTGTGTTCCCTATACATGACAAACATTGGATTAGGTCTCTTTGTAGTATTTTGCCTAGGTTTATGGTAAAGTCTTACAGAAAGAAACAAAAAGTTGAATATGTGATTAATACTTCAGATTTCTTCTGCCAAAAAGAGTATATTTTATGCAACTATATTGATATTTTTTGCAAGACAGACTTTCAACCATCTGGGTTTGGAATGAGACTGCTAACCCATTGTTCATAGGTCACAAAGCAGTTAACTGATGTCAATAACTCTGAGTCACTATTCATCTTGGCTATATTCAAGCTGATATAGCCCATGGCCAAAAGATAGCTTTTCCCATTATCAGTCTCTCAGCCCTTCATTTCACCTATGGAATTACTGATTTCAAATAAAGTATCTAACACCTTTCTACTAATCATCTAAGTATCTCCTTAGTATGATACGTGTTTGCATTTTTAAAACAGTCTTATCTGAGTGATGGCTTTTAAAATAATACCGTGATTCTAATCAAGATCAGTTGTTTGCTGCTGAGTCCTAATGGATATGTGAAATTCATACATAGATATATATTTTTGATTTATTTACTTTGAGAGAGAGATAAAGTGTGAGTCGGAAAGGGGCAGAGAGAGAGAGGGCAAGAGAGAATCCCAAGCACGTTCTGTACTGTCAAACCCAGGCAACATGAAATCACGACCAGAGCCAAAATTGGACACTTAATGGACAAAGCCACCCAGGTGCCTGCATACACAAGATATTTAAGCTATAACTATTACCAGGGACTATCCCCGTGAGTTTATCAAAGAGACTCTGTACTAATTGGAGGCAATATCATAGTACTTTTAAATTAAAATATTTGAGATTTTGAGTTACTCTGAAAGGGAATTTAATAATAATCTGCAGTAATCCTGCTCCTTATCCTAGGGGATATGTTTCAAGACCCCTAGTGGATGTCGAAAACCGTGGACACTACTGAAACCTATGTTTACAATGTTTTTTTTCCTATACATAAATTTCATTATTTGTAAATTAAGCATAGTAAAAAATTAGCAACTATTAAAAATCAAATAGAAATTATAACCATATACTATAATAAAAGTTGTGTGAATGTGTGTGGTCTCTTTCAAAATATCTTATTGTACTGTGTTCACCCTTCTTCTTGTAATAGTATGAGATAATAGAATGCCTAAATAATCAGATAAAGTGGGGTGAATGGTGTAGGCATTTGTGACCTAGTGTTAGGCTACTATTGACCTTCTGACCGTACATCAGAAGGAGGATCATCTACTTCCAGAATGAGGTTGACTGCAGGTAACTGAAACTCGGAAAGCAAAACCATGAACAAGTGGGGACTATTGTAGAATAATCTTTTCATCAGATGCTGACTAAATTGCCCAAGGCCACAGAGTTTCCTCATTACATATACAGAATTGAGATTCCAGAGAATCTAATTTGTACTTTATTGTATAAAGTAAAATGCATGTTTCTCCTCATAAAGCACTGAAATCATTCCCTTTTCTTCTATAGGATGTTTTACAATGCAACACTCCCCTTCTCAGCTAGCAAAAGTATTTATTTCAACAAATTTTAACTAACATTGCATTTTAAAACTAATTTTAAACATATCTAGCCCTTCCTATTATTTCTAGTCAAATCCAGTCCAATCTGTGATTTCTTATATTTGAATATCTAGGTCAGCATCAAGCCTCTTGATATTATTTCTATTTTATTGATGAAGAAATGGAAGATCATATAGTTTTAGTGATGTGTCCATGATGTCACATCTGATAGAAGTGGGAGTTGAGCATGGAATTCATGTCTTCTGATATTCACCTGCAGCTCTTTCAACTAAAATCATCAGCCTGAAAAGGTCTTAGCACTCAGCATTTCTTCCAGCTTTAGTTGTCTGGTAGTCATTGTGTCAGGGAGTTATGAAATATCAGAATTTCCTTTTTATTATCAGGCATTCCATACTCATGGGATTTCAGGAACATTCGTTATAAGCTACGCTCTCACTACAAAGAAAGACACGACAAACATCAGAAAGAGATGAAGTGATAGAATAAAATGCTTTGATGGCAAAGGTTATCCAAGCATGAAGGAAGACTGTTCTCACACATTCTGTCAGTGGGAAAGAGGAGACTTCGAAGTGCAATTTAATGGCCAAACAGAAATCATAAGCTGACCAAAGTTATATGGATCTTAGTGTCCTTCAATGGGAGTATAAATTATTACTGTAGAGTAATTATGATCTTTTTATCCAAGAAATGATGAACAATTTTGGGTACACCTACCTGAATTATTAAGTACTGATGCTCACATAAAAAATGTCATTTAGTACATTTTTACTGTCCTCAATCAAAACTTATTGTACATGAGTGAAAGCATTTAACTGAATCTGTGGCAAAGGAATAAATTTATTAAATAAATAAATATCAATTGCCTTCATTTGGGGTCAGTTCACTGACCTGCTCAGTGATCCCTCCTTCAGTTAAGGAGGTTTGAATAACCCAAATCACTGGTATGTACTTATCAAATAGGTTAAGACTCAGTGGCCTACAAATCAGCTGTTAGTGTCCTCAATTTTAAAGCACGGCCACTTTGCTTTCTGAAAAACAATTTTGAAAGTCTTTAATTCTTGTACTTGTTAATAAAGATGTTCTAGAAAATAAAACAGAAAACTTTAGTCACCGATGTTCTCAATGTGTATCCCACTGTGGTTTTAATTTGCACCACGAATATTAATGAATTCAAAAACATTTACAGATGTTTATTAGACATTTGTATTTCTTCCCAAATTTCATTTCAAATATTTTGTTGATTTTCTTAATTTTTAAAATCTCATTCTTACTGATTTGTAGGAGTCCTTTATATTTTCTGGATACTAGCCTTTGTCAGTTTTTTTTTTTTTTTTTTTTTTTTTTGCATGGCAAGTATCTTCTACCTTCTGTTCCTTGCCATTTTACTCTTTTTATGGTGTCTTTTGATAAACAGTTGTTAACTTTGTATCCCAGTTCAAATACATTGGACACGTTATATTTATTGACTATAATTCTTTGACTCTTCATTATTTAAGTTATACATGTGGTACATGAATATCTCTCACAAAACTAGGGGAGTGTATTGAGTAGAAAACAATAGGCTGTTTTCAACACTACACCACTGCTCATCCAAATGCCAAGTATTTTTCTAGACTTGTGTGAGTGTGCCCATGTGTATGTATGTGTAAAGAGAAACAGTATAGAGTAATAGTTAAAAGTACAACTGTTGAAATCAGATACTTGGATTCAAATGTAATCTCCAAGGTTTACAAATTATGTGTCCTTTACTACAAAATGAAGATAATACTAATATTTATTTCATGGTGTAGCTGTAAAAATAAGCACATGTATGGCACTTAATAGTGTGTAGTACATAAAACAATAATAGCTAACATTTATTTAGCATTTACTACGTGCCAAACACTTTTCATTCATTAATCTATTTAACCATCAAAATTATTGCCTCCATTTAATAGATGAAGAAACTAAAGCATAAAAGAGTTAAGTAACTTGCCCAAGGTGACACTGCTAATAAATAGGACTGACTAGTTTATGAAACCCAGGCAGTCTGGCTTCAGACTTCACCTCCTCGTTTTTTTAATGAAAAAATATATATTTAAGTTGTAAAACATAATGACTTTATATCCACATATATAGTGAAATGATTACTGTAGTCAAGCTAATTAATATATCTTTCTTACATACATATCATTCATTTTTCTTTTGTGATGAAAGCACTTGAATTCTACTCTCGGCAAATTTCCAGTATTCAATGAAGTATTATTAACTACAGTCATCATCCAATACATTATTGGATCTGTAGATTTATTCATCTACATAACTGTAGCTTCTTACTCTTTGACTAATACCTCCCCATTTTGCCCTCCTTTCTGCATCTGGATACTATTATTCTTCAGGGTCTACATTCTTAACTACTATTCTATATGATAATCCTCCTCTCAAAAGTATTCCATAGATATTACTTGATATTAAGTAAATATGCAGATATATAATTTAGTGTGTTTTATTACATGACACCATACTAAATATATTGTACTGTCAATTGCTTTTATCATTATACACTATATTAGCAGTGTGAGATAGAGCTATGGTGTATATCATAGCATAGATGCCTATATCCTAATTTCATTTGGGTTTCTACAACAAACCATAAACTAAATAGCCTATAAACAACAGAAATTTATTTATCATAGTTCCAGAGGTTGGAAAGTCCAAGATCAAGAATCCTGGTAGATTCATTGTCTGGTGAGAGCCTGCTTCAGGTTCATAGATGGCCATATTTCCACTGTATCCTTGCACGGCCATATTTTCACTGTATCCTCACATGGTGGAAGGGGCAAGACAGCTCTTTGGAGTCTTTTTTATAAAAGCACTTATCCCGATCATAAGGATTCATTCTTCATGATATAATCACCTCCTAAAGGCCCCACCTTCTAATACTATCACCTCCTAAAACCATCACGTTAGGATTTCAACATATGGAGTGGGGGACACACACAACTAGGCCATAGCATCTATAACATATTTAAACATTTTCTTTGCGGATAGTCATTCAAGTAATTTTTATATTTTTGCTATTACAGTGAATATGGCAATGATTATTGTTGCACATGCAGCTTTTGTGTGCATGTAAAAATGTTTCTGTAGGATGGATACTTTGTAATAGAATTTCCTGGTCGAAGGGTTTGATGTTGTTTAAGTATTTGCTCAGGTAGGGCATTTCTGAGTAAACATCAGTTTTATAATTTACATAAGATTTGCATTATAGATCTTGATACATTTGCTTTCCATAATTAGAATTTGTTGAATGTTTTTTGCTTGCTGGTCTTTGCTATGGTCCAAATGCCCAGCTTTGTAAAAAATTACTTTATTTCTTTCACTTATAAGGTACTTTTCCAACAAATCCTATAATATGCTTAGATAAGAATTTTATGAGCATTCTATTTCCATTTTCCCTTCTTGTAACCAGCCTTAAAATGTCTATAAATTTATTTGTTTTACAGGAAAATTGGACACTCTCAATTTTGTCTTTTTTTGTACATCTATACAAACCATCTACAGTATCAGTGCAGTGCAGCCTCTATGTCTGCTCACCCTCCCTTTGTCCCACAAGCAAGTTATCAATCATTGGATCCATGTGAACTGCATTCTGCCTGGGCATTTTCCATAAAATAGAGGTAGATATATGTATACGTTGTTGCATCCAGTTCTTTAATCTTTTCATCTGTCTGAGAGTCCATCCTAGCAATGCAAGATAATATAGCTATATAGCTGATTTCCCAATCACACACTACTCTGAAACCTGTCCATTGGCCAACAAAGAATGCTGTCTTTGCATTTTATCTACTAAAGTAGCCTGTACCTGCTTACCCTTCTCTTTGCACTTTAGTCATGCTCTTTTAAGATCTTTTGAAGACTTGAATTTAACATGTTCGGGAATCATTTACTTGTATGAAAAAAATGCACATTTTCTGGAAAGATAGAGACAGCCTGTCATTCCTGAAAATATTTTGTCAATCTGGGGATATTCTCTAGACTAAATAAATGAGTTGTTTCCTTTAAAAAAAGATGTAATATATAGTATTTGAGTTTTTCACACAAGCCTAGTGGCAGAATATTTTGTTTCCTCATTGTAATGTTAATATATTTGGAGAAGTTCAGCTAAAACTATTCCTCAAGGGTGATAATGAGAATGACTTATTGTATAGACATGGGTATGTACAAGTCTAGTAACTTTTCTAACGCTTCCTAATTTTATTTTTAATAAAAAATTGTTTAATCAAAGTCACCTGAGATACCCAGTGTAATTGATGACTAAGGATAGAAAGTCTAAGTTGCAGATGAACACTTTGAGCTCTCTTGGAGTTCAGATTTCTTTCAGAACCAGCATAAGGGCAATTAGATTAAGCACTCAGGACATATTGGCTTTATTGGGAAGCATATGTAAAAATAAGTATATTCCAGCCTTTATTCCTCACCTCTATGCCGTCTGCCCCAACCTCCTTGGTCCAAGGAAAAGAATACTAGTGCATTGTGTTTCCCATAATCAAAGATAGCGTTAATTGTGTCCCTGAGGATAAAGGGATAGATAATATGTTGAATACTTAACTACCCAGAATTCCTCACTACACATCACATCTTTGTCCTTCAGACATATACAGAAACATGTATGCTAGTTTTAGCTGAAACTAAGACCCAGAATTCTTGATTGGCTACCCTTATAAGCTGATCTGTGCTATATAAGAATTTTATATGGATCAAGTTTTTTAAATAAAATTTTTATTTTGGAATAATTTTATATTTACAGGCAAGTTGTTAAGATAGTACAAGAAGTCTTCACACATCCCACACTCAGTTACCCCCACTTTCAAGACTTTCCATTATCAAGGTGCATTGTCAAAACTACTGACTTAGATCTACTACTATTAACTAAGCTAAATGATTCGTTTTCACTCTAATTTAAACAAAGAATAGAGCCTAACCTTGGCATCTAACCCAGATCTTAGCATTCTGATGGCTGAAAATAATTTGGAAAAGTAAGAGTGAAAAAAGAGTTTGAGGGAGAAAAGCCTCAAGGCCAGCTAACCTAAGGATCGTATTCCCTGCTTCTTTTTCCTTAGTCTTCTCTCCTGAGCCTGTTAGGCTAAGAAAAAGGGGAAGGCTGGGACATCCAGGCAGAAGACAACCCCAGACTTACCTTACTGCTCCAAGCACATGGTATAGAAGAATGAAAATAAAAGAAAAAAATTAAATAGAAGAATATACCAGAGAGAAATGTTTTTCTAAACATCACTTCTTCCACTAAAAGCTATGTCCCATATTCAATGTGTCCCTGATACATACTTAAACAACCACTTCATGGAGGAAATTTGTGATTAGGTTAAATTTGGTAACTTAACTTTCATAGGTTAAAGTATATCACAAACACTACTTTTTATAAGCTGTTGTAAATTCATAGTACAAATAGTTTCCAAATTCTGATGGTTTGTCTTGCTATAATATAATTTCACTTAAAGAAATAACATTATTTTATTGATAACTTTCTTTTTGTCTAAAAAACCAATGCCATGAAGCTCAAGATTCTGTCAATAATGCTGAAGGTCATAAAATCCAAAGATTGGATGGACACTCTGATGTTTTTTTCATGTGGAAGAGAAAGTGACCTAAATTCCTCTTACATCTCTAATACAGTTTGGTCTCTCTCTCTCAACTTTGAGATCATTGGCAGCTTTGTTGGAAGATGTTTTCTTTTGTTTTCCTGCATTTAGCCAATACCTTCCTCACTATAACTTCCATCCTTTGGTTCTAGTAGATCTGGAACTACCTAACTGAAGCAAATACCCAAAGTAATTCTTTTTTTTCCGTGTAACAGACTAACACATATGTAAAGATAACTACCAACTCTTAGACACAAATCTTCGCTTCTCAGGGGTAAAATAATCCCAGTTCTGGTCTGCAAATCAATCTTAGGAATTTTACTTCATCAGAGTTATTGATTTTCACAAAATTACAACCTAATTTTTCTTACTGAATGAACCCTTTTTAGGCAGTTATGAGTGTTTACTGTGAAACTAGAGATAACGGGGTTCAAATTCCTGGTTGTGAGACCCTGGGTAAATTACATAATCTCCAAGCCTCAATGCTAATCTCTGTACAATGGATATAGTAATAGTGCCTATCTTAGCATGTTTGTGTAAGAATAAAATGAGATTATATATTGGAAGTGATTGGCCAGCCCTAAACTAAATCAATCTACTGTTTTTCTTTGTTAAATTTGTCACATCCCCTTGAGACAATTTTATACTAACCTATACATGACAACACAAAAAATAATTTATTTTTCAAATGCACACTCTTTTTCTCCTTCTCCACTCATACCCCCATAGAAAGTCAGAGAGTAAGAAAGTAAGAGGGGCATTCTTAAAAAAGTGATTAGAGTAAACAAAATTAAGAGGGAAACAAACTAACCTTTATTAACTTTATTCCCACCAAAATGTTATTTCACTTGATCTTTACAATATCCCTGTTACTTATGTGTTATTTTATCAATTTTATTGTTCCATTTTGCTTTAGTCAATGATGGTATTTGTATTTGGTTGACTTATCTTAGTTTGGGAGGCTTGTCCTAGGCTAGGTACTTTATTTCAACTATATGAAGACAGTTTAATTAAATTGTCAATCTTATCAGGTAGACTTGTTTCTAAGACAACATTTTTCATCTTGTTACTATGATACTACCTCAGCATTGGTGTATGCAGCATTGGTACCACTATAGTAGTAATAAAACAACCTTAAAACACGTTCCAAATTGAGGGGAAATTTCAGCATAATTAATTGCATAAACAAACTGCAATAAAGCTTTAAATTTACTTCTGTTGCTTTGAATTTACTTCTGTTTAGGGGCGCCTGGGTGGCTCAGTCGGATGAACATCCGACTTCGGCTCAGGTCATGATCTCACGGTTCGTGGGTTTGAGCCCCGAGTTGGGCTCTGTGCTGACAGCTCAGAGCCTGGAACCTGCTTCTGATTCTGTGTGTCCCTCTCTTTTTCTCTCTACCCGTCCCCTGCTCATGCTCTGTCTCTCTCTGTCTCAAAAGTAAATAAACATTAAAAAAATTAAAAAATAAATTTACTTCTGTTGAATCACAAAAGTTGAAAAAGTTTTTAAGATTCAGACATGCCTGTAATACTAGAAAATAATTTAGTGGTGATATTTTAAATGTTGGCTAATGAAAATGATTACAGTTTTGTAGCACCATATGAAGAAGAAAAAGAAAAAAGGTGCGTTTTCTAAGCATCAATGTGTAGACTGCACTGACTGATTATTTTGTTTGATGAAATTACAAGTAATTTAAAATTGAAGTTACTTCAGTAATAGAAAGTGCATTTCAGCCTCATTTCTCTCTTTATTTATTATTTAAATTTTAGTTAATGTGTAGTGCAATATTGGTTTCAGAAGTAGAATTCAGTGATTCATCACTTACATACAATACCCAGTGCTCATCGCAACAAGTGCCCTCCTTAATATCCATCACCCATCTAGCCCATGTCACACCCACATCCCCCCATCAGCCATCAGTTTGTTTTCTATCATTAAGAGTATCTTGTGGTTTGTTTCCCTCTGTCCTCTCCCCCCTCTTCCCATATGTTCATTTGTTTTGTTTCTTAAGTTCCACAAAGAGTGAAATCATATATTTTTCATTCTCTGATTGATTTATATTGCTTAGCATAATACACTCTAGCCCTATCCACGTCATTGCAAATGGCAAGATTTCATTCTTCTTAATCACTGAGTAATATTCTATTGTATACACTCACACACACACACACACACACACACACACATACATATACCACATCTTCTTTATCCATTCATCAGTCAATGGATGTTTGGGCTTTCTCCAAATGTCCATAGTTTTGCTATTGTTGATAATGCTGCTATAAACATTGGAGTGCATGTACCTCTTCAAATATGTATTTTTGCACCCTTTGGGTAAATACCTAATTTGGCAATTCCTGGATTATAGTGTAGTTCTAATATTAGTTTTTTGAGAAACTAATTCTCCATACTGTTCTCCAGTGTGGTTTCTCCGGTTCGCATTCCCACCAACAGGGCAAGAGGTTTCCCCTTTCTCTTCATCCTTACCAACACCTGCTATTTATTGTGTTAATTTTAGTCATCCTGGCAGGTGTGAGGTTGTATCTCATCATGGTTTTGATTTGTATTTTCCTGATGATGAGTAATCTTTTCATGTTTCTTTTCATGTGTCTGTTAGTCATCTGGATGTCTTCTTTCAAAAAAGAGTCTTTTCATGTCTTCTGCCCATTTCTTTTTTTAATTATTATCTTTATAGTTTATTGTCAGGTTGGTTTCCATATAACACACAGTGCTCTTCCCCACAAGTGACCTCCACCATGACCATCACCTCCTTCCCCTTTCCCCCTCCCCCTTCCGCCCTCAGTTTGTTTTCAGTATCGAAGTGTCTCTCGTGCTTTGTCTCCCTCCCTCTCCCTAACTCTTTTCCCTCCTTCCCCTCCCCATGGTCCTCTGTCAGGTTTATCCTGTTAGACCTATGAGTGAAAACATATGGTATCTGAACTTTTCTGCCTGACTTATTTCGCTTAGCATGACACACTCGAGGTCCATCCACTTCGCTATGAATGGCCAGATTTCATTCTTTCTCATTGCCATGTAGTATTCCATTGTATAAATAAACCACATCTTCCTAATCCATTCATCAGTTGATGGACATTTAGGCTCTTTCCATGATTTGGCTATTGTCGAAAGTGCCGCTATGAACATTGGGGTACATGTGCCCCTATGCATCAGCATTTCTGTATCCCTTGGGTAAATCCCCAGCAGTGCTATTGCTGGGTCATACGGGAGTTTTATTGATAGATTTTTGAGGAACCTCCACACTGTTTTCCAGAGCAGCCTACCAGTTTACATTCCCTCCAACAGTGTAGGAAGGTGCCCGTTTCTCCACATCCTCACAAGCATCTGTAGACTCTTGAGTTGTACATTTTAGCCACTCTGACTGGCATGAGATGGTATCTCAGTGTGGTTTTGATTTGTATTTCCCTGATGATGAGTGATGCTGAACATCATTTCATGTGTTTGTTGGCCATCTGGATGTCCTCTTTGGAGAAGTGTCTATTCATGTCTTCTGCCCATTTCTTAACTGGGTTATTTGTTTTGTGTGTGTTGAGTTTGATAAGTTCTTAATAGATTTTGGATACTAACCCTTTATCAGATAGGTCACTTGCAAATATTTACTCCCATTCTATAGGCTGTCTTTTAGTTTTGTTGATTGTTTCCTTTGCTGTCCAGAAGTTTTTTATATTGATAAAGTCCCAATAATTCATGTTTGCTTTTGTTTCCCTTGCCTTTGGTGATGTGTCTAGTAGAAGTTGCTCCAGCCAAGGTCAAAGAGGTTGCTGCATATGTTATCCTCTAGGGTTTTGATGGTTTCCTGTGTCGCATTTAGGTCTTTCATCCATTTTGAATTTCTTTTTTTTTTTTTTTGTAGGACTTCTGCATAGTATCCACCAAATGATATTTCTATCTTTAAATGGATATCTTCCTTAGTGGATACTGGGTAGAAACTCTCTTTTTAAAAAGGCAGTTTATTTGCAACAAAGATCAACATTCAAATGGGTGAAGGTGGGAATTCCAGAAAATGCAGACAAGAAGGCACCATTAACAAACACCAGTTTTGAAATTCTTTTCCCTCCTTCCATTTTGGGTCTCAACAATATTATTGTAATGTTAGCTGTCCTGTCAAAAATGTACACTAGGGAAATTGGATAGTAGGCATTATGGAAGCAATTTTGTTTGTAAACCTATGAAAACCAATTACAACATTAATTAATGCCATTAACGCAAATCTGTCCTGCGAATTGAACTGGCTGCTAAACATTCAAGAAAAGCTATTGGAGAGATCATAAGAAACAAATCCTTGTATTATGTAGTCTACTAGTAGCAATCACAGTGACACTACACATCCTGAAAACCCAAGTTCTATTTAGGGTCTTCTAAGTGTTTTGAACATATGAGCACCATTGAGGTTTAATTTTTGCTGTTTATCATCCTTGGCTATAAAACTGTAAAGTCTGAGGAAGAGATATTTAATTGATTATTAACATACATTCCTTAAATAAAATCCCTGAAGCAATTTACCAATTCTTACTAAGTAGAATTTGACAAGCCAGTTTTGCGTGAATTTATTGGAAGACTTCAGTCTTGGCAATGTTTCCTAATCAATGTGCCATGGAAATTTGAGCCACTGTCAAAATACTGTGTGTTTTAAAATATCCTGATATTTTTACCCAAGGCAGTTGCTTTTTTGCCAAAATCCTTGTATCTAAAAACACTGCTTTCAGCTTCTATCTGCAACTCAGATAAAAGCCAACTAGTTCTTCTGAGAAACATAAACAACTGAATAAGACAGCCAAGAGGAAGGAGGAAACCTTCAGTAAAAATTAAGTAGGTGTTCTGGATTCAGTTCTGCAAATCTAAAAGTATATGTAAGCATTGAGTTATAGAATGCATGGGGAATGAAAATTTTAAAATAAATTTCATATTCAAATTCTTTGCTATGTTTAATTGTACTCTGTTTTTGAGGTTATGGAATTGGTCTCCAACCTCTAAAGTGCTTATCAAAATGTGAAAAAAGTAATAATTAAACATTCAAATGTAACATTAATCTTTAGATATCCAGAGCATAGAGACCCTCATTGCCAGAAATTTCATTGAACTAAGCCATAGGCTTTACATCCCAATATATTTATACATGTACTGTGAATTGACAGTAGAGTGGAAACATATTCACTCCAGTTATAAATTGAATTTGGAGTTGTATTAAATTCTAGATACTGCACTTTAACAGTTCACTTTACCCCGGTGATCTGTTTCTTAACTTTGATGTTTTGTTTTTCTTACTTATAAAATAATATAATTAAAACTTACCTCAGTAATTGCTCACTATTAACTACATTTTATAACATTATTCAAATGACCAAGATGTTTTCCTGAAATAACAGAATGTTTCCATTTTTGTATAAACCTTAATGATTGGAGACCAAGCTCATGCCAAGAATGTTCTTGTCTTGTGATACTTCTGGCCTAACTGAAAGTTGGATGTTTCTATTGTCCAAATCATATTCCTAGATAATTTTGATAGTCATATAATAAGATTTTTTCCAGCTTACTTATTCATTATAAACAAAAAAATATGCTGGAGAATATTTTTCTTCCAGATGTCTTAAAACCTTAAGAATATTTTTCTAAATGCAATTTGAGGATATAGTTCATATTAAAAAAATTAATATTTCTTCTGACAAAGTGAAATGGAGATCTGAACATGTATTAGATGAATTGGAGACACAAAGTCACTATTTAGATAGATTAAGGTCTCTATATAATTGGAATTATTCAAACTATCTGTCTCTGCTACTTAAGAACACCAGTAATTGCTTAATAGTTTTTTTGTTAGTTCAATAGGCCAGGCTCTAAAAGACCTTAAATCAACCTAGCTTTGGTCAATGGTAAAACAATAAAAAACCTGAATGTTTTCACTCTATCACTAACATGCCAGCTTCCCTGGGGAATTCTACCAGACATTTAAATGAGAGTTAATACCATTGTTCTCAAGATATTCCAGAAAAAAAGAAATGGAAGGAAAACTTCTGGACTCATTGTACAAAGTCTGCATCACTTTGATTCCCAAACCAGACAGAGACACAGCCAAAAAGAGAACTACACGCCAATATCCTTGATGAATACAGATGTAAAAATCCTCAAAAAGATACTAGCAAATGGAATTCAACAACATATAAAAAGAAGTATCCACTATGATCAAGTGGGATCCATTCCTGGGTTGCAGATCTGGTTAAATATTCACAAATCAATCAATGTGATGCATCACATTAACAAAAGTAAGGATAAATCTATATGATCTGTCAAAAGATGCAGAAAAAGAATTTGACAAAATACAGCATATTTTCTTAATACAGACCCTCGATAAAGTCAGGATAGAAGGATCTTACTTAAACATCATAAAAGCCATTTATGAAAAGCCCACAGCCGATATGATCCTCAATGGGGAAAAACTGAGAGCTTTCCCTCTGAGATCAGGAACACGACAAGGATGTCCCCTGTCACCACTGTTTTTTACATAGTGTTGGAAATCCTAGCACCAGCAATCAGGCAACAAATGGAAATAAAAGGCATCAGAATTGGCAACGATGAAGTCAAACTTTCACTTTTCACAGATGACATGATACTCTACATAGAAAACCCAACAGACTCCATCAAAAGTCTGGTAGAACTGATCCATAAATTCAGCAAATTTGCAGAGTACAAAATCAACGTACAGAAATCAGTTGCATTTTTATACACCAATAATGAAGCAAGAGAAAGAGAAATCAAGAAACTGATCCCATTCACAATTGCACAATAAAACCATAAAATACCTAGGGACAAACTTAACCAAACATGTAAAAGATCTGTATGATTGAAAGTATAGAAAACTTATGAAGGAAAATGAAGAAGACACAAAGAAATAGAAAAACATTCCATGCTCATGCATCAGAAGAATAAATATTGTTAAAATGTCAATACTACCAAAGTAATCTACACATTCAATGCAATCCCAATCAAAATTGCACCAGCCTTCTTCTCAAAGCTAGAACAAACAATTCTAAAATTTGTATGAAACCACAAAAGACCCCTTTGGCCAAAGTATTATTGAAGAAGCTAACCAAAATGGGAGGCATCACAATCCCAGACATTAGCCTCTACTACAAAGCTGTCATCATCAAGACAGTATGCTACTGCCACAAAAACAGACACATAGACCAATGGAATAGAATAAAGAACTCAGAACTGGACCCACAAATGTATGGCCAATTAATCTTTGACAAAGCAGGAAAGAGTATCCAATGGAAAAAAGACAGCTTCCTTAACAGGTGGTGCTGGGAGAACTGGACAGCAGCATGGAGAAGAGTGAAACTAGATGATTTTCTTAAACCATACACAAAAATAAACTCAAAATAGATGAAAGACCTGAATGTGAGACAGGAAACCATCAAAACCCTAGAGGGGAAAGTAGGACACAACTTCCTTGACCTCAACCACAGCAATTTCTTACTGGACCCATCTCCAAAGGCAAGGGAATAAGAGCAAAAATGAACTATTTGGACTTCATCAAGATAAAAAGCTTCTGAAAACGGAAGTGGAGGGACTCGGCCAAGATGGCGGAGAAGGGAGCTCTGTAATCCGCGCACGCCCGCAAGGATTGAACTGAGAAGGACTGAAGGGATAAAACTCGGATTTGCAAGTGAGGGAAAGAAGAAACAGGCACCAGAAAGAAGACAACCTCAAAGATGCCTGAGTGAGTGACTGTGATCTGGGAAATTAGGGGACGGGCAGGTCCCGGTGGTGCAGGGAGAAGGAGCCCCAGCCCAACACAGGGAGAGCGCGCTGTGCCCCGGAGAGACCAGGGGAAGAGAAAGAGAGACGGAAAACGCACCTAGAACCATCTCTAGGGGAGGAAAAACTCGCCTGTCTCCCCGTATATAATGGCCGAGCACCGGGAGAGAAATCCGTCCTATCTGGCCGGCGAATTCTTCCTTGGGTGCAGCAGCGGCGGCATCCATTCCAAGCCGCACCTCGAAAGGTGGCGGCACAGATAGAGGCGGCGGTGGTGCAAAAAGCGGTGGCGGTGGCTCCAAGAAAGGTGCCTTGAAAAGCGGCGGCGGCGGCTCCGTGAAAAGGGCAGCGCAAGCTGGGCCAGGAGGCTGGCCACCAGCGGGAACCCATCTCATCCCTGGTGACGGTGTTGAACTGCACGGACTAGGATTTGGAAGTGAGGCAGAGCTTGGAGAGTACAGTTTGGCTCCCCCGCGGCACAGGGAGACTGGACTCAGAAGGGCGGCTTACAACGCTTGGTTCCCGCAAAGCTTTGAAATGGTGCCATACTTCTCCCCGCAACCACCAAGGCGGGGCCTCCAAGAGAACAGCCCCCGAGACCTGACCTGACGCCAAACCACGCCCATCCGCACAGAGGAGTTGGCTTTTTTTTTTCCTTTTTTCTTTGCTTCTCCTTTTCTGCTGCCATCCAGATATATTTCCCTTAGCATATTATTATCTCTCCTCCTGGCTGGTTATATGCTTTTAGACTGTCCACAATTTTTTGCTGTCTCTGTCCCCACCTTGTTTTTCTGTTTTTGTTTCTTTTTCTTCTCTCTTTATTCTCTTCTCTTCTTTCTTTTCGTTCCTTTCCTTTGTTTTTCTTTACGTCCTTTCCCCTGTTGGCTTGCTTGTTTGTTTGATTTGTCTGTGCATGTGCACGCTTTTGTTCCCTGTATGCTAGTCTGTTTCCTTTTCAGGGATACCTCAAGAAACAAGCCAAAGTACACGTGGTGGAGAGTCCCAGATATCACTGACCAGAAAATAAAATAATCAAAGACACAACAAGAGAAACCCAGAGACACCATTAAAAGAACACTTTCTGTAACGACAGGCCCTCGACAGTCAATGAGCTTCCTTTAATAGAGCAGTACAAACAGGTGCACAGTGCATAACGAGCTTTTAAAACTGACAAGAGACAGAAAGCTAGCCAAAATGACGAAACGAAAGAACTCTCCTC
>CM053579.1:42287838-42329400 GCA_028646485.1 Cryptoprocta ferox | reverse complement strand
GTCACAGCCACAGAACTGCACAAAACAGGCTTAAACAACATAACTGAACAAGAATTTAGAACAATTGTCATAAAATTAATTGCTGGACTTGAAAAAAAACATCAAAGAAGGTATTGATACACAGACTAGGGACGAGTTAAAAAAGGCTATAAATGAGGTGCTTAACAAAATGGAGGCAGCCACTGCACGGATCGAAGAGGCAGAGAGGAGAATAAGTGAATTAAAAGACACAATTATAACAAAATCTGAACGTGAGACAGGAAATCATCAAAACTCTAGAGGGGAAAGCAGGACACAACCTCCTTGACCTCAGCCGCAGCAATTTCTTACTGGACACATCTCCAAAGGCAAGGGAATTAAGAGAAAAAAAGAACTATTGGGACCTCATCAAGATAAAAATCTTCTGCACGTCAAAGGAAAAACTCAACAAAACTAACAGGCAACCAACCGAATTGGAAAAGATAGTTGCAAATGACATATCAGATAAAGGACTAGTATCCAAAATCTATAAGTACCTCACCAATCTCCACACCTGAAAACCAAATAATCCAGTGAAGAAATGGGCAGAAGTCATGAACAGACACTTCCCCAAAGAGGATATTTAAATGGCCAACAGACACATGTAATGATGCTCAACATCAGTCATCAGGGAAATACAAATCAAAACCACACTGAGATACCACCTCATGCCAGTTAGTGTGGCTAAAATGAACAAATGAGGAGACTATAGATGCTGGGGAGGATGTGGAGAAATGGGCAACCTCCTACACTGTTGGTGGGAATGTAAACTGGTGCAGCCTCTCTGGAAAACAGTGTGGAGGTTCCTCAAAAAATTAACAATAGAACTCCCCTATTACCCAGCAATAGGACTTCTAGAAATTTACCCAAGCGATACAGGAGTGCTGATGCATAGGGGCACATGTACCCCAATGTTCATAGCAGCACTTGCAACAATAGCCAATTCATGGAAAGAGGCTAAATGTCCATCAACTGATGAATGGATCAAGAAGATGTGGCTTATATATACAATGGAATACTGCATGGCAATGAGACAGAATGAAATCTGGTCATTTGTAACAACGTGGATGGAATTTGAGTGTATTATGCTAAGTGAAATAAGTCAGGCAGACAAAGACAGATACCATATGTTTTCACTCATATGTGGAATAGGAGAAACTTATCATAGGACCATAGGTGACGGGAAGGGGAAAAATAGTTAAGGAGAGGGAGGGTTGCAAACCATAAGAGACTCTTAAAAACTGAGAGTAAACTGTGGGTTGATGGGGAGTTGGAGAGATGGGAAAATAGGTGATGGGAATGGAGGAGGGCCCTTGTTGGGATGAACACTGGGGGTTATATGGAACCTAACTTTACAATAAACTGTAATAAAAATAAATAAATAGATAAATAATAAAATTAAAAATAAAATTCACAACTCAGGCAACATTGAATTATGGTGAGGATGTGGACGAGGAACCCTTTTGGACTGTTGATGGGAATGAAAACTGGTGCAGCCACTCTGGAAAATAGTATGGAGATTCCTCATAAAATTAAAAATAGAACTGCTCTATGGCTCTGCAATTGCTGTAGTAGGTATTTATCCAAAGGATATAGGAATGTTGATTTGAAGGAGCACATGCACCCCAATTTTTATAGCAGCACTATCGACAATAGCCAAAGTATGTAAAGAGCCCATGTGTCAAACAACTGATGAATGGATATATAAGAAGTGGCATATATATACCACACACAATGGACTAGTACTCGGCAATCAAAAAGAGTGAAATCTTGGCATTTGCAACAACATGGATGGAACTGGAACATAGCTTATTATGCTATGTGAAATAAGTCAGGTAGAGAGAGATAAATAGTATATGATTTTACTTATGTGTAATTTAAGAAACAAAACGGACATAAGGGAAGGGAAGGAAAAATAAAATAAATAGAGAGAGGGAGCCAAACCATAAGAGATTCTTAAATACAGAGAACAAACTGAAGGTTGCTGGAGGGGTGTTGGGTGGTAGGACAGAATAAATGGGTGATGGGCTACTTGTTGAATGAGGCACTTGTTGAATGAGCATTAGGTGTTACATGTACGTGATAAATCACTATATTCTACTCCTGAAACAACTTTACACTATATGTTAACTAACATGGATTTAAATTAAAAAACCTGAAAAATAAAGAATATATAATTTCCTTCTGCAATAAAGGTCAAAGTAACAGTGATTTGAAAAACAATAAAGTTTATTTCTCATAACAGTCTGAGGGTGATTATTGAAGAGTTGGTATTGGCATCATGGCATTCAGGGACCCAGGTTCCTTCTGTCTTCTAAATCTGCCATTGTCACTCTTGAAGTACCAGCTTATATCTTACATGGCTGTTCCAGCTACTGCCTCATATTCACATGTTAGCTAGAATGAATGAGGAGAGAGAGAGAAATGGCATAACCCAGAAAGCTTACACATTATTTTGTTTAACTCCCATGGTTAGAACTTAGTCATATGCCATACGTGACTACAATAAACAGTGGGAAAAGTATATTTCAGCTGATTGACCTATGCTCAGTTAAATACTGAACACTGTTAATTGGATAAACAAGGGGAGGATGTATATTCAAAGCATTTATCCCATATCCCAAACTCCTCTTTCCTGGTGTAGTCACATCTTTAAACTCTAGTCACAGAATTTCTCTGAAAAGTTTTCTGCTCAGTTTGTGACATACAGCATTGGCCCATACCTACAGTTTCCTTATTCTATAGCTCTGCTCTCTACGCTTCTTGATTTCTTTCACCTTGAAGGATTAACCACAGAAATTTATGCTTATTCATCATCAGAAGTGATGTCAAAATAGTGAAAAGGGTATGAGGCATGGATTCAGAGACCCTAGATGTAGAATCTTGGGGAAGTCATTATATATTTCTAGTTTCTGTGTTGGCCTTGCAGAATTCTAGTGAATGTTCAATGAGATAATGCATGTGAAAGTCTTTATAAATAGGAAAGTGCTATTAAAATGCTTGTGACGATTTCATTTTTAGTGCTATTTTATAACTGTCTTGCCATACCATTTTTACCCTATAGCTATCTAACTTGGGAGTCCCAGGCCTTTAGCCTCCCCTTAGTTATTTACTTCTCTATGGCCCTAATGGTTAGCTATCTTTCCTTGTCATTGACACAGGCACAGATAAATTATCTTTTAAGTTGTTTCACCCTAGTGATATTAGAAACACCTTTCCACAAAGAATTTTTTTGGGGATTGAGTTTTTAGTGGCCCTCAGGTTATAGAATGACATGATGTTATTCATTTCATAGCACTCTATCACCTGTATGAACTCTACTTTTGGCCTACCTAATTAAGTCTCAGGTTTGTCTTGTTCTTTCTAATCCATGACAATATTTAATCTTCACATTCATTTACTAGGTCATTTTGTATTCTTTTTAACTATTTAGCATAACTAATTTTGGCCATATACAAATTTTGTCAAGCTATAGCAATTCTACAGGTAACTATAGTAACTTATGTTCCCTATTACTAATCAGAAATAATATTAGTTGCTTTCTTTAATTCACAAAACAAATATCCCTATCTATGTTAGTTGCCCATTATGAAATTGAGAACCTTATAGGAAGGGTCATAATATAAAATATGCAGTCTCATATTTTCAGGAAATTGACTGATGTGCCACATAATTATGCTTTAAAAATGCTTATTTATTTATTTTGAGAGAGCGCATGTGTGAATAGGGAGGGGCAGAGAGAGAAGGAGAGAAAGAATCCCAAGCAGGTTCTGTCCTGTTAGCGTAGAGCCCAACCAGGGGCTCCATCTCATGAACTACAAAACCATGATCTGAGCAGAAATCAAGAGCCAGACGTTTAATCAACTGAGCCACCCATGTGCCCGTAAAGTATGTTTTTTTTTTTTTTAATTTTGGCAGGATTTGTTGGAAATATAAGTGAGAGCAATAGTTTTTTGGTATTCTATGAAAGCTTGTTAGCATTATACAAGTTAAAGTTAATGATTTAGAATACACTTGAAATATTCATGCATGAGAGAGAGATAATAGCTTTTGAAAGCCTACTCTTTGCCATGTTCTATACTACTAACTTTGCATGAATTTAATTAAACCTAAACAGCAACCCTGAGAAGTAGCAATTATTAAATCCTCATTTCCCCAATAAAGAAATTGAAATTCAGAGAGATTAAGCATATTACTTAGTTATAGAGTTAGTAGGCTAAGGTGAACCCCAATCCATCTGCTCCAAAATTATTGTTCATTCTTCTAGATTATGCTACATCCTCAAAAGACATAAAGGTAATACATAAATATTTTTAAAATAAACATTATTATCTTAAAAATCATTAAGACATAGGTTTGAAACTCACAGTTTTTAGCTTTTGTAGGAAAGAATGAAGTTTAGATAGTCAAACTGTGTGATAGTCTATTCTCTTTATCTTTTATTGCTGATTAAGCTTGAAGTATAGTTGTCAGATACAATTAAGAAGTGGCACATTTTAGAGTAAATATTAGAAATATAGTTTTTTCTAAGTATATCAGTTAGATTATAGGCTAATGTGTCAAAAAGTAGTTGATAATTATACAGGTGAATTACTTAAATCTAGTCCTGGCAGTAGCTATAGAATATGTGAAACATGACATGCACACTGTAGAATTTTAGTTATTATGATTCAGCCAGAAATGTAGCTGAGTAAGTTGATCTTACTTTATTCCAACTCATGTCTAAAAAGTTATGTGAAATTTTTTTTTAAAAATTGAGTTGATTGATTCTATGTTTTCATCGACACCATTATTTTTCAGATATGTATTCACACAAGGAAAGTATCTTGACCAATCATGCAATAATGCAAATTGCACTTAACCTAGTATAAGTCTTAAAATTTCAATTATGATTTCCAAATCTTACTAATTTAGTATTTATTTTATGGATTAAAATTTAAACTCTGTATTCCTTAAAAAGTTCAAAAGAAGAATAGGTTTAGAAGATAGCGTGAACTCAGAACAATCAGAGATCTATTACAAGTCCAGAAGATCCCTAAGTTTCCTTACAACTTTTTCATTTTAGTCCTAGGATGAATGCCAGCCTCTCCTTCAGACTATAAACAGCATGTAACCTCTACATGTTAAAACCATGAACACTTTAACTTTGCACATCCTATAATATTAAGAATCAAGGAAAATAAGCAGGAAACCCAGAAATAAACCCACAATTATATGATCAATTAATCTTTGACAAAGGAGGAATGAATAGACAATAAAAAAAAATACAGTCTCTTCAACAAATGGTGTTGGGAAAACTGGAATGCCAGATGCTAAAAAATGAAAATGTATCACTTTTTTACACCATACGCAAAAATAAACTCTAAGTGGATTAAAGACCTAAGTGTGACGCAGGAAACTATCAAAATCTTTGAAAAGAGCACAGGCAGTGATCTCTCTGACATGGGCCATAGCAACACTTTTCTAGATATGTCTCTTGAGGCAAGGGAAATAAAAGCAAAACAAACAAAAACTATTGTGATGATATCAAAATAAAAATCTCTGCACAGCAAAGAAAACAAACAACAAAGCTAAAAGGCAACCTACTGAATGGAGATGATATTTGCAAATGACATATATGATAAAGGGTTAATATTCAAAATATATAAGGAACTGATACAATTAAACATCCAAAAGAACAAACCAATTTAGAAATGAGCAGAAGAGATGAACAGATATTTCTCTAAAGAAGACATACAGATAGCCAACAGACACATGAAAAGATGCACAACATACTCATCATCATGGAAATGCAAATCAAACCTACAATGAGATGTCACCTCACACTTGTCAGAATGGCTAAAATCAAAAACACAAGAAACAACGGGTGTTGGCAAGGATGTGGAGAAAAAGTAACTTTTCTGCACTGTTGGTGGGAACACAAACTGATGCAGCCTCTGTTGAAATCAGTATGGAGGCTTCTCAAAATTTAATAATAGAACTACCCTACGATCCAGTAATCACACTACTGGGTATTTACTCCCAAAATACAAAAACACTAATTCAAACGGATGCATGAACCCATATGTATATTGCAGCATTATTTACAATAGCCAAACTATGGAAGAAGCCCAAGTGTCCATTGATAAGTGAAAGGATAAAGAAATAAAGGATAAAGAAGAGTGATAGGTATATATATATATATATATATATATATATATATATGTAATATATCACACACATATATAATATGTGATATATGTGTATGGTATATTACACATATTATTTATATTTATAATTATATATAAATATATGTGATACATATGTGATATATATCATATATATTTGTATATATAATATCATTTAACCATAGAGGAGAATGAAATCTTGTCATTTGTAACAACATGGGTGCAGCTAGAGAGTAGAATGCTAAGAAAAATAAGTCAGACAAAGACAAATACTATATGACTGCACTCATGTGTGGAATTTAAGATACAAACAAATGAGCAAAAAAAAAAAAAGAGAAGAAAGGGAAACAAACCACAAGAGACTATTAATGATAGAAAAAAACTGAGGGTTGACAGAGGGAAGTGGTTGGGAGATGGGCTAGATGGTGATGGATATTAAGGAGGGCACTTGTGATGAGCCCTGGGTGTTGTATGTAAGTGATGAATCATTAAATTCTACACCTGAACTTATACTACATGTTAACTAACTGGAATTTAAAGAAAATTTTGAAAAAGGAAAATAAGGGCTGTTTCAATTCTATCTGTATTTTATTTATTGTGACTAAAATAAGTGTTTTGGTAATTTAAAAAAGAATCAAAGAAAAGAAAACTGCCCCTTTTTAAACTTGTAGAACCTAAATCAAGACTTCCATGGCTTATCTGGCTTTGGTGAGGTTCAATGCTGGCTAAGCTGAGAGCTAAGACACAGTTTTAGAAACCACAGCCTCTATTCATAGTGACTATTAATTAGATTAAAAGAATGAATAACCTCAGACAGTAAAGAACCAAAATTGGTCTCAGTTACTCCAGCCTAAAACAACAGTCATATTCACCATGGAAATCTAGGATAACTAAAACTTTAACAAACTCTAATGTGGTTTCCAGTTCAAAAACAAAAGAATGGTGTATAATATGGAGGAAGTACTGACCTAAAGCATGTGAAACCACCATTAACAGGATGTTTCTTCTCACCTATGTTGTGAGAATCGGGTTACAAGTTTGCAAAAGCAATTCAGTTGCATAGGTGCTTAGTTACAGCATGACTCAAGCCCAAGGTAATAAAATGCTGAATACATTAGAAAGCTTTTCTCCCATAAGGAGCATGGTCCACATAAGGATGGGAGATATCTAAATTGAAAAGACTCCAAGGCTGAATTGCAATAGGCAAAGTTTACCAACAACATTATTCCATTAGAAGCAGCAACATTAAGTGCCCTTGTATATGCCAGAATTTTTTTTTTTCATTCTAGGGTTAAGACTCTTTCATATTAACTTCTGGTAGTTTCTCTATGTTAGTAGTAAATAAAAAAGAGCAGATCATCTTTTGAGGTTATAAAATGCTTATGAGGATAAACATCTGATACAAAGGATTAAATCCCTGTAAATATCCAAAAGTTTCCAATATATGTGAAATCAGTCTAAGATTACTTCAAATGTAGTGTTGCTTTTATCTTTCCTGCAATCTTAACCCCTTGAAATGAGTTCTTCACTTTCCCCTCAGATCAGGAGTACAGAATTTCATGCGGTGGAAACTCATCTTAACTACTTCCTTTTGTGTTTGCCTCTTTAGTCATTCCATTATTATTAGTACATACTCCATTTGAAGAGAAGGAATTAGGCACAGAGCATTTACCTAGTGCTTCATGTAAGCCGTGGTGAAGCCAGACTTTCTTCCCAATACCATCAAAATATTTTGGCTCTGTGAATGACAGAGAAAAAATGTATGCTATGACATGACACCAAGACATATGATATTGTGACCTACAGAAAGGGTATTTGGTTAGCCAAAATCAACAAGTAAAATTATTCTGAAACTTTTAATGAAAAGTGTTACTCTCATTCATTGTGGGTGGAAAACTGGCCTGACAAGATTTCCTCTAGCATTTAGTATAGTTTTTGACATTAAACCAGAAAGACATGATGACATTTCTAAGTTCACCAACATCAACTTTCACAGGTAAACTGTAAGAATTGCATAGAGAGAGGGTGTAAAGAGCATAACTATGCACCTAGTTTCTGATAAATGTCAACCCACTGTCTCTCATTATGCTCTAACTAGACTTTGAATGATGTGAGTTTTGAAGGCAATATTTTGCAATCACTGCCATAAAACTGTGTGTTATAAATTTATGATAACAAAATCTTATTTAAAACAAAATATAATCCAAAATAATGATAAAGTTAGCAGATCTCTGTCAAGTTGCACTCTTTTTTTTTATCATTCCTCCTTCTGTGTATTTATATTAGCTCTTATTTATTCTCAGAAAATAGGGTTATGATGGTGATCATGGTCAGAAATAGTGAACTCTCTAAACTCAATAATTACATTGTATTGATTTAAGTTAGATATTTATATTCTAGAAAAACATTTAATAGTATTAACATTTCAATAGTTGGTCTCATATCTCATTATGGTACATTTCAGACCACTCTAAGCAATCACTTTATTTTGGAAGGGCAAACTTTCTAAATGTCTTTATTTTTGCCTGGGAAAATAAGGTTAATGACTGTATATTGTAATATAGCTAGCTAGTTGCTTCATTTTTAGCTATAAAGGTAAAATGTCGCTTCTATTTTATGTTGAATGCTTGTTATGCTGGAAATTATTTTGACTTCCCCAGATTGCATGTCTTTTTTATATATTTTCTGAAGTAAATGAAATCCTCCACATTCACTGGAGGAAGAGATAGGCAGGTGACTCAAATTCATATCAGCAATAAGACAGTCACAATTTTAAAATTATTATACATATATAAATGCAGCAATAGTTGGTTTAAATTTGTGTGCTGGTCCACACAAACACTGCCAACTGATCTTTGACAAAGGAGCAAAGACAATTCAATGGAGAAAGGATAATCTTTAAGAAATTGTGCTGGAACAAGTGGACATTCACATGCTAAAAAAAATGGATATAGACATAGATCTTAAACTTTTCACAAGAATTAACTCAAAATGAATCACAGCCCTAAAATTTAATGCTCAAAACTATAACATTCCTAGAAGGTAACATGGGAGAAAATCCAGGTAAACTTGGTTTTGGTAATGCCTTTTTATATTCAGCACCAATTCTAGTGATCAATGTTTTTATTGTTTCCAGTATAACACATTATATACAGACCTGCTTAAATACAAATTTCAGACTAATATGAGTTAGCTAACTTTTCAATACAGTCCTCAGTTCTAATGTGCACATTTTACAAATACTCTATTAATTTGTGTGCGCCTATAGAGCCATGAACCAAAATATCACAAGAAGTAAGAAAACGGATATTTGGCATGCTTGGGAATTACCGGGAAATAATACTTCGTTAAGCAATATCTATTGTATTCATGCTATCTAGGAATAAGGATTGGGCAAATTAATTATTTTGTTTATTCTCTTAAGCACTTCTGTTCATATCTTCCCCATATCCTGAAGTAGTACTCTTCTCTGATTTTGGCAACCCAGGAAATCTTTATGGGACCCAGATGTAATTGCCTTTTTTATTTGAAGTACATAAAAAAGAAACGTGGAGTGATCCCTTAGAGTCTGAACAGTTAGTGATATGAGCAGAAGTTAAGATTTATAGGCCTTTTTATGCCAGAACAGGGCACCAGAACATGGGTGACACAGCACACATGTGTTCTGCAATATGATTATTTGAGTATGTGTCTTTATGTGGGGGGCACAGGGAACGGGTCTGTATTAGTTATCTATTACTGCATAATATTATCATGAACCTAGAACCTTAAAACAACACATGATTTTGTCTCACCGCTTTTGTGAGCCATGAGTTCAGGCACAACTTAGCAGTGTTCCCTGCCTCAGGGTCTCACAAGGCTGCATTAAATGTGTCAAGTGGGGCTTCAGTTTCATAGGAGAATTTATTGGGAAAGGATCCACTTCCAAATTCAATCTGTTGGTGGGATTCAGTTTTTGGTTGTTTGTGGGGATTAACGCCTCATTTTCCTGCTAAATGTTGGCTGTAAGCCTTTGCAGGCTGTCAGCTAGATGTCATTCTTAGCTCCTAGAAGTCATTTATAGTTACTTGTCATGTTGTGTTCCACAGCATGTCCTTTGCTTCCTCAAAGCCAGTAAAGAAGAAACTCCAGGAATATGGGTGCTACAATCTTGTATAATCAAGTGATACTGTGCACAAAATCACATATATCCTATTACCTTTGCCATATACTGCTCATTAGAAACATGTCAAAACCCTGCCCATAATCAAAGGAAGGATTACACATGGGTGTGAATATAAGGAAGTGGGTGTCATGGAGACTACTCTAAGAGTCCGTTCAGCACAGTCTCTCTTGTTGGATCTAAGATGGTACTGAAAATAAAAGAATAGGCCATTTCTCACTTTACTGGATTTATCTGTTATAGATTCTTTAATCATATTGATTCTTTTTTCCAATTTTCCCATTTGCTAAGGTACTTGTTCTATTTAGTTTTTTTTTTAAACAACAAAGATTCCATGCATTCCATCATAAGGGGCTCTGACCATTAGGAAGAAGAAAAGGGAAAAGGAAAAAATAGGAGTAGAAGCAGTAGGAGAAAAAGGACATGGAGGAGGAAAGGGAGGAAGAGAAAGTGAGAAACGAAGAAAGAATGGAAAGAAGGGAAGGAGGGATTGTAGGAGGAAGGAATAAAAGAAGCTGTAACAGCCAAAAAGTGGGTAGGAACACTTGGAAACACATTGTCTATCCTAGAGTGTGAATACTGTTTACTTCAACATGTCAATACAATTTTCAGTTTGAATAGGAATGATTTGGAACCTCTGGATGCATAATTCATAACACGAGTTTCTAGAAATTAATACTTAAATACTTCTACTTCACGGGATAAAACAACAAGGTGAGGTTACCCTGAGTTCTGATCACCCACTGGAGCTGGATGGCACTGTCCTGCTTCCTAGAAACATTACCTCAGTCAAGACAGAATATGAGTTTTCTCACTCAGGTGTCATAGTGTTGCTATAGGCGTCTTCCCATACATACATAATTTTGAATAGAAATAGATGAAATAATTATAAACAATCTGTCATGTACACCTTAATGCTCAGTTTTCATTGTCATCTTAAAATTGACTTTGCCTGTTTCTTTTTATTTATTTGTTTTTATTTTAATTAAATTCAAGTTGGCATATAATGTAATAATGATTTCAGGAGCAGAATTTAATGATTCATAACTTACATATAACACCAAGTGCTCATCTCAACAAGTGCCCTCTTTAATGCCCATCACCCATTTATCCCATCCTCCACCCAACACCCCACAAGTAACCCTAAGTTTACTTTCTGTATTTAAGAGTCTCTTACAGGGGCACCTGGGTGGCTCAGTTGGTTAAGTGTTTGACTTCGGCTCAGTTCACGATCTCACGGTTTGTGGGTTCGAGCCCCACGTCAGGCTCTGTGCTGAACGCTTGCTCAGAGCCTGGGGCCTGCTTCAGATTCTGTGTCTCCTTCTCTCTCTGCCCTTCCCCGCTCATGCTCTGTCTCACTCTATCTCTCAAAAATAAGAAAATGTAAAAAAAAAATTTAAAAAAGAGTCTCTTACAGTTTGCCTCCCTCTTAAATTCCTAACATGAGTGAAATCATACGATAAATGTATCTTTCTCTGACTGACTTATTTTCCTTAGCATAATACATTTGAGTTCTATCCACATTGTTGCAAATGGACAGATTTAATTCTTTTGATCGCTGAGCAATATTCCATTGCATATGTATATATATACCACTTCTTCTTCATTCATAAGACGATGGGCATTTGGGCTCTTTCCATAATTTGGCTATTGTTGATACAACTGCTACAAATATTGGGGTGCATGTGCTCCTTCCAATCAAAACTTGTATCCTTTGGATAAATACCAAGTAGTGTGATTGCTGGGTTATAGGGTTGTTCTATTTTTAATTTTTTGAAGAACCTCCATACTGTTCTCCAGAGTGGCTGCACCAGTTTGCATTCCCACAATCAATGCAAAAGTGTTCCCCTTTCTCCACATCCTCACCAACATCAATTGTTTCCCAAGTTGTTAATTTTAGCAATTCTGACAGGTATGAGGTGATATCTCATTGTGGTTTTGATTTGTATTTCCCTGATAATGAATGATGTTGAGCATCTTTTCATATGTCTCTTAGCCATCTAGATGTCTTCTTTGGAAAAGCCTCTGTTCGTGTCATTTGCCCATTTCTTCTTGGGGTTATTTGTTTTATGGTTGTTGAGTTTGATAAGTTGTTTATAGATTTTGGATATTGACCCTTTATCTGATATGTCATTTAGAGATATCTTCTCCCATTCCATTGGTTAGCTTTTAGTTTTGTTGTTTCCTTCACTGTGCAGAAGACTTTTATCTTGATGAGGTCCCAATAGTTCATTTATGCTTTTATTTACCTTCACTCTGGAGACATGTCTAGTAAGATGTTGCTGCAGCTGAAGTCAAACAGGTTGTTGCTTGTTTTCTCCTCTAGGATTTTGATGGATTCCTTCTCACATTTAGGTCTTTCACCCATTTTGAGTTTATTTTTGTGTATGGTGTAAGAAAGTGGTCCAGGTCCATTCTTCTGTATGTTGCTATCCAGGTTTCCCAGCACCATTTGCTGAAGAGACTCTCTTTTTTTCTAGTGGATATTCTTTCCTGCTTTGTTGAAGATTAGTAGGCCATACATTTGTTGGCCCATTTCTGGGTTCTCTATTTGGTTCTAGTGATCTATGTGCCTGTTTTTGTGACCGTACCATACTATCTTGATGATTACAGCTTTGTAATGCAGCTGGAAGTCTGGAATTGTGATACCTCCAGCTTTGATTTTATTTTTCTACATGACTTTGACTATTCAGGGTCTTTTCTGTTTCCATACAAATTTTAGGATTGTTCTAGCTCAGTGAAGAATGTTGAGTTTTGTTTTTTTTGTTTTTGTTTTTGTTTTTTTTTTTTTTTTTTGATAGGGATTGCATTGAATGTGCAGATTGTTTTGGGTAGTATAGACATTTTAACAATATGTGCTTTTCCAATCCATGAGCATGGAATGTTTTTCCTTTATTTTGTGTCTTCTTCAATTTCTTTTATAAGCTTTCTATAGTTTTCAGCGTAAAGATCTTTTACTTGTTTGGTTTGATTTCTTTCTAGGTATCTTACGGTTTTTGGTGCAATTGTAAATAGGATCGGCCCCATGATTTCTCTTGCTGCTGCTTTATTATTGGTGTATAGAAATGCAACTGATTTCTGTATGTTGATTTTACATCCTGCATCTTTGCTGAATTCATGTATCAGTTCTAGCAGTTTTTTGGTAGAATCTTTCAGGTTTTCCACGTAGAGTAATCTTCAAATAGTGAAAGTTTGACTTCTTGCCTGTCAATTTGGATGTCTTTTATTTCTTTTTGTTGTCTGATTGCTGAGGCTATGACTTCCAGTACTATGTTGAACAACAGTGATGAGAGTGGACATCCCTGTCATGTTCTTGAGCTTAGGGGGGAAACACTCAGTTTTTCCCCATTGAGGATGATGTTAGCTGTGAGTCTTTCATATATGGCCTTTATGATCTTGAAGTACTTTCCTTCTATTCCTACTGTCTTGAGGGTTTTTTTTAAATCAAGAAATGATGCTGTATTTTGTCAAATTCTTTCTCTGCATCTATTGAGAAGACCATGTGATTCTTATCCTTTCTTTTATTAATGTGATGTGTCATGTTGATTGATTTGTGGATATTGAACCACCCCTGAAGCTCAGGAATAAATCCCACTTGATCATGGTGAATGATTCTCTTAATGTACTGTTGGATTCGATTTTCTAGTACCTTATTTAGAATTTTGTATCATTGTTCATCAGGGAAATTGGTTTGTAGTTCTCCTTTCTAGTGGGGTCCCTGTCTGGTTTTGGAATCAAGGTAATGCTGGCCTCATAGAATGAGCTTGGAAGTCTTCCTTTCATTTCTATTTTTTGAATCAGTTTTAAAAGAATAGGTATTTACTCTTCTTTAAATGTTTTTTTAGAAATTCCCTGGGAAGCAATCCGACCCTGGACTTTTGTTTGTTCAGAGATTTTTTATTACTGATTCAATTTTTTTAATGGTTATGGTCTTTTAAAATTTTCTTTTTCTTCCTGTTTCAGTTTTGGTAGTTTATATTGTTTCTAAGAATTTATCTCTTTCTTCCGGATTGTCCAATTTGATTACGTATAATTGCTCATAATGTTTTCTTATTATTGTTTATATTTCTGTCTTGGTTGTGATCTCTCCTTTTTCATTCTTGATATTATTTATTTGGGTCCTCTCCTTTCTCTTTTTGGTAAATCATCTAGAGGGTTATCAGTTTTGTCAATTCTTTCAAAGAAACAGTTCCTAGTTTCAGTGATCTCTTCTACTATTTGTTTTGTTTTGATATCATTGGTTTCTACTTTAATCTTTATTATTTCCCTTCTTCTGCTGGTTTTGCTTATTTCAATTACCAGTTTTGAAATATCAAATTATGAAACCGCCATGAAACAGCATTAGACTAAATGGAATACATTGAGGCTGTATATTTGTATATCCATTCCACTGTTTAGAAACTGTAATATATCAAATATTTAGCTGTGCATTTAGCATGCCAAATTATACATCATACCTGTACAAAGAAGTTCAATGTGCCCAAAATATATGATGAATCAAGAAGAACATAAAATAAATATGAGATTTCACATGACCAGTTTGATTTTAAGAGGGTAAGTGGCAAAATCCTCCCCCACAATTCCTCTCCAAATCTGAAAAATCCAGTGCTTTTCTTCAGCACTGATTTGAATTGTCCTCATTTATAATCTTATGGTTTCTAAATTCAGTAGCATTAAGCAGAAAAAAAATCATGAAGTGTATTGAGAGGTCATGGTGAAGGTTAAAGGAGTTTAGTTTTGTGATTGTATTAAAAAACAGATCATATTGCTTCTCTCAAGGGCAACCCACAATAAATAGCCAAAGTTATGTTTTCCACAATCTTTAGGACTTTGTTTTGATGAAGTATTATGTTCTGGGCACACTGGTATAGTAGAGCCAATAGTTACACCATTTACAAAAGTAGAAAATGCTGATTAAAATAGAAATACATAACTATAACTGTAAAGTTTCCATTATGAAATGCTTTGCAAGATGGCCATAAGAGAGGCATAACAATTATGTAAAATGCCTGATATTTTGGACTATTATAATGGGATCTTGCAGCGTTTGCAGAAAGGTTATCAAGTGTGAGTCAAACTAAAATTAGTGAAGATGGACTAGGAATAAATTTATTTCATTTACAAAAGTAAATGCATATAACAGAAGAGAATAAGTACTCATGAATCATTTTCACTAGAACCTTGCATCAAGACTCTTTTAAATACTACTATTAGTGTGCATATACACCAATATCTTATAACCCCAACAATCATTGCAGTATCATTGACGAAAAACACTAACTAAAAACAATATTTCTTTAGCAAGAACAGAATTCCTATTGTTTTATTATCATTTACATAAATTTTACCTTGTTGCTTAAATCAAGCAGAATAACCAAAAATATTATTCAGTATAAGTCAAACCAAAAAATGTTTAAGATTATGTAAGCAGAAGATATGACATATAAAGGAGTGAATAAGAATGGAATATCTTCCATTATGGAATTGAACAAAAGCATACTGCTGTTAAAATTGTAATATATCTCTAAATTAATTATTGAATTGGTTTAGAAATGAAGATAATTCATCTTATAAAATGTATTTTTTAATGTTTGCTTAAGGGTCTCATCTGCTACATTAATACAGAAAAGTAACACAGCAGGCAAAATGAGGAAGGTTAAGATCCATTTAAACAAGTTTGGCCCAATAAGTCCCATGCTCTAATTCTCCCTAGCAGTTCATTCCATTATAAACTTAATTAGAAACCTTTTCTTTTTAATGTTGAGAAAAAGCATTTTGATATCACTAATGCTCTAAGTAGGATTTTCAAATCTTATTAAATGGCTGATTTACAGTTACTCTAAACCTACTTTTTATTTTTAATTCACCTACTAAGGATGATGTTATAAAACCTTTTCATTAAATAAGGAATCTTTCTGAGTAGACTCTATGATGTTTCAATCAGTTCGTATTAAGCCATTATTGTCATAAGTACCAAATGAATTAATACAGTAAAATTTTGCATGCTACATTAGGTGAAAAACTAGTTGGAAGATACATATTTATGATTAACCTACATAGATAAATATACATTTTATTTTTAATGAAAATGATAAGAATTTTATTGTGCAAATCATGATTCTATTTCATTTGCATGATGATTTGTAGTTGCTGAAAGTTGTTAGGCATTCTAAAAGCCAAAGTATGAATGGGCTTAGAATCTACCTAAAATTCACTGCGTTAAGTAAAGGGCTAAAGCACTCAAACTTTGAAATAATCTACTGCAAAGGCTGTTTATCCACCATATAAAATCTTACTGTATATTGCGTCCTCAAAGATACAAGAGCTGCAACAGAGAAGACTGCTAAACATCTCAAATATTAATTTATTGGCTTCCAAAGCTGTACTTGCCTAGCATTCAGAATAGAAGATTAAGGGGGTGGTAAGAAACAATAAATGAGATTTGACAATCTTATTTGAATCTTCTGTGGTTTGAAATTGGAATATTTTAAGGCTATACGAGCTGAAAAAGATATTTTGAACAAATAGCTTCATAAATCAGGTTTGATTTTAAAAGCTGGAGGAATTTAAAAAATTCATTTTATTCTTTGGAAATAATTAGAAGTGGGAAACAGTTTATTGAAAATATCAGAAAACACAAATAGTGCAAACTCCCCACAGGCATGCATCTTGCTATTGTCTTACCCTGGTGTGAGTCATAGCCTATCTGGCACAGGTGTTTCTTCCTTCAAAAGGCACATTTATCCCCTAGCCTCAGAACTTAATTATTTATTTCTAATAATCTGGGTGGCAACAAAATCGGGTTTTGTACATTATACAATAGCTTTTCAAAATGAGTAATGAACCATGCCTTGGAACAATTCGCATTTGAGTAAGACATGTTTTGTGGTTAATTGATGTCTAAAATTGCCTGACATATGGGGTTAGATGAGAGAAATGACACAAAGAAGAGAGGGAAAAGCAGGAATTAGGTCCCTGTACAGCCTTGGTAACATAAAGAGCATATCAGAGTACTATGCTGCAGTTTATTTGCAAATATAACAATTTCAAATAAAAGAAACTGTTCTGCTATTAGAATGGCTCATCCCTAATGCTGGGGTAAAGAGATGAGCCAAACAAGTGTTCAGACAACAAAGCATATACCCAAACTCTGAGATCTTTAGTCTATGTTCACAAATGTCTGCTTTTACCTTGCTTTTGCATTTTTATATTAATGCAATTATTAATACAATAATTAATATTGTATATTAATCTCCCTTTCTTTAGTTTCCCCATGCAATATTTCTCTCACCATTTAAACATATTTTAAGGAAATTTAAATTTTCCTATTTTGGTTTCTTTAGAATTCTTAAATAACATATGTCCCAATAGTGACCTCACAGTCTAGCAGATCGCCACTTCAAAAATACATTGCTCTGGAATCCCAAAGAGGTGACATCCTCCTGACACAGCCACTAAGCACTAAGGGGACTACTCTGGGACTTAAAGAAAAAAGTGACATCTCTCTGTCAACATATAATTAACATATTATATGTTAATTATATACTACTACTACTACTCTGAGACTTAAAGAAAAAAATGATATCTCTTTGTCAACATATAATTAACATATGAGAAGTAAGTTCATAACTCTTCTGTTGGTGAAGGGACTTTTGCTAGGTGGTTTGCAGGTTTTCTTTTGCCACAGAGAGTTCTGCCCAACTATCCTTTCTCACTATGACCTTTGTGTTGGTGTGATTTGGATTTGATTTTTCAATTAGCTCAGTTACCTCATGAGCCACAAAGTGGCTCAGAGCCACACAGTGCCTTCCTTCACTTTTTGCTTTGTAGTGCCAAAACCTTCATGCCTCACTGAAAACTGCATAAGATTAAACGCATGCTGAAAATCTATGTTCAAATTAGAGATGTAACAAACTATCCATACAGAATCCGCTAAGTCACTGAGGCAACAAACATGCAGATCCAGAGTTAGCACCAGTAAATTACAATCTACAATATATTTCTCCCTCTTGTGATAAAAGTAAAACATATTTTATTTTAAAATGCTGACAATAACTCCTGAGCAATCAATACCTTTCTTGGAGAAGGAAAATTGCACAGCCCCAATTGCTACTGTACATACTTTGAAAAAGACAGATGAACTACAGATGTGAGCCCTTCAACAAAGCCCATGTGTGAAAAGTCTTTGAAACCTGGCACTCAGATTTGATTCAGCAGTCAGCCCTTGAACTCTTTGTGTTAGATGTACTGAGATTCTCATGTTTGACAGCATGTTGTCTTGCAAGGTTGAGGAATGTCTAAAAATCAAATGCCAGGACTCTACTGACAAATGTGTGGTTTTTCTCCCCCTCCCCCTCAGGGGATGTGGGATGAATTTATGTAACAAAACAAGAGCAGCAGCAAGACAATATTATATGGAATACTATATGGAAAATACTGTATTCTTGAAGTGGCAAATCCCTTGCTGATGAAGAGATGTTACTTCTGCAATGAAAAATAAAACAAATAATTGTCTTAAAGAAAAGGAAAGGAAAGAAGGGAATCTGAATGGAATCTGATTCTATAAAATAAAATGCTGGAGTCTTATGTGTCTATTATGCACTGGGGTTTGTGTCTTAGAAAACAGCATAAATATAGAAAAGCTTATTGGTGGGTGGGAGGGACACACAGGAATAGAAGTAAGCAATAAGCATATAAAAGTATTCTTTATTTACAGAATACACAAACCCCAAATGTCAGAGTTTGTGATCACTACCTAAATACATTACTATTTTTTTTTTTATTTTTGAGAAAGCGCATGCAGGGAGAGGCAGAAGGGGTGGGGGGAAGGATCCAAAGAAGGCTTTGTGCTGACAGCTGTGAGCCCAATGTGGGACTTGAACTCACAAACCTGGAGATCATGACTTGAGCTGAAGTCAGATGCTCAACCAACTGAGCCACTCAGGTATTCCCCTTAATTAAATTTTAATAAGGAAGAGTTATTAGCAACTTCTCTAGATGAAACGTCAGCACCTTTACTGTAAGTATCAAATGACTTTTCTTTTCCCAAAACTCAAGCTTATTTTTGTGGTTGTGGTGTCACTACATCTGTGAATGTTTGGAAATGCTTTCAGGTTTGGGAAATTTACTTTCTGATTCAAACTGCCCTCTGTAATTCTAAACTACATACTTCCATTCGTAACATTTGATGGATCACTTTCCATTTGTATGTACTTCAAGGAAGTTTGTCAACTTTTAGTTTTATGGCTGATGGCAATCTGTGTTACGGACCTAGAAAATGACCAGAATCTGTATGGCACTTCAAATCAGGAATTCACCCAAGCAAGCATCAGAAATAGCTTTAGTGATTTTTTATGTAAAAAATAAAAGCATGAACCTAGAAACTTCAAAAAAAATGTTGAATCTTAAATTACTGCTATGAACTAGTACAACCCAATACAAATTATTTCACTGCTTCTATAGCACAGTAAGGGTAAACCTTATATTAGACTAGTAATATATTTTAATTAAAAAAATAAGTAAGGTATATCTTTGGTTTCTTTATGTCTTTGTCACTTATGAACTGATCAAAAATATTGTGGAAGCGATCCAGATTTCCAGCCTACACGGGCCCTGATCATTTGTTTGTTCAATAATTCATTCATTCAATGTTTATGTAGTTACTTTTTTCCCTTCATAACTATATAACAAGGATTTTCTCTCAGGGTGCTCATAGGCTTGTGAGGAGCAATTAACTACAATAAAAAGTAGTAGAATGCTTTAATAGAAGTTTGATCATGAAAGTTCATGGACTATGCTGAGAATTGCAAGTTGTCTGCTATGCCTGGAGCTTAGGGACCGTGGAGTGGAAAGCACTGGTTAGACAGAAGATGAAGCAGTTAGAACCAGATTGTGTTAGAGCTTAAATGCTGAAGTAGTTTGGAAGTTATTCTATGCGGAGTAGGCCTTTGAAAACTATTTTGTAAGAGAATCATATGACCAACCATGAATTTTTAAAAGGTAAGTCTTAAAACTAGGTCCAAGGTGATATGGACAAAGAAGAGATGAAAGAGTAGAAACAGGTTAGAACAGTTTAGGAAGTTCCTAACATAGTCCAGGAAAACTATGATTAGGGCTGGACCAAAATGGTGGCAATAGGAATGGATAAGTGAGTTCAGATTTAGGCATATTTCAGCAATCAAACTTTCAGGATTTGAAAATGTTTGGCTGTGCCATTTTGTGTCCGTGTAAAGGGCTTTTTGGGAGAGGAAGGTACTTGAAAGGACCATGGGATGCTACTCAGTGAGAAGGGCACACAAGTTGGGGGTAAATCATGTATGAGGGCAGAATATAAAGGATTTGGTTTTACAGATTTTGGCTTCACTGTGTCTGTGTAAGAATTAAGCAGAGATGTCAAGTAAGCAGTTAGAAATTAACGTCCATCACCAGAGAAAGAGATGAAGTAAAAAAAAAAAAAAAACCCTCTGGCAATAAGTTTCCATAGATCTATTCTTAACTGTAGAATATAGGTCCTCAGTGTATTTTTAAATTTGTTTTGCCAAACTTTTCTTAAAACTTATGTTTTATTCTAGTATTCAGGGATTCAGTAAATTAATATAGAAAAAACAAGAAATTATGTGCTCATCTTTGTCATTACCTCCAATCAATCATTATTTTTGGCTATGCCCTTGATCTGTTTCATTTACTCCTTTGCTTACTGTCTTTAGTTTATTGATCTGAATTTTCTGATACTGCAACAATAATCTCCAATCTCCAACAATAAACTCCAACAATAAACTCCGTGACACACTGGGAAGATGTCCCTGGGAAATAGTTTTTATTGATTCCCAGATCCTTTGTTGAGTTTTCCATGGGTACAATTTAGATAACATCTTCCTGAGGACATTCCCTTGTGTAAAGCCACATTGCCAGTTTGCACAGCCACAAGGCCTTGCTAAGTCTTCCTACATCCCTTGACCGTTTAACTGCCCAAAGGAGCTTGAAGACTTCTTCTGGCTTCAAGACTTTAGTGTGCCCTACCTCAGGATCATTTGTAAAATATTAACTACCCAGATAGCAAGGGAACCTTTGCTGCCTCTCTATTTTTAAAATTCCCATTTGTTTCCTAAATCAAACCCAATTCTCTATTGTGTAATGAAGATTGTTGTTGCTTTTTGTTCATTTGTTTATGGACTTATTGCCATTGTATTCATTGTCTTCTGGCTGTTTTGTAATTATTTTGTTCCTTTTTTCTTCTCTTGCTGTCTTAGTGATTTGATAATTTTTTGTGGTGGTATGCTTTTGTTTATTGTTTGCTTTATTTTGTTTCTCCACAGTCTTTGAAGATGTGGAATCTTGTTTAAGATTTTTTTGGGGAAAATAAATAGATCATAACTACTGGAATCCCTTTATGTGCATGAATATTTCCCCCCTGGAAGAATCATAATAGATCAGTCATGTCTGATTTTTCCTTATACAAAGCTTGTTGCCTTTTTCCAATACATTATTTGCTTAAGTGTTTGATAATGAAAGTAAAGTACATTATTTGTCAATAACTCAAGAAAACTATGAAAATATGATAGAATGCCCAAATTTTCAAACAGTGATTTATTTGTCTGATTGAAAGTAGTAAATATAGTCCCTGGAATATAAAAAGTTCATTCTTAGAATATGACTGTATAACAACAATGCCATAATAAGGAAATGCCTGTTGTATATTCAGATGAATATGTGTATGAATGTGATATTGACTCCAATCTGGAAGATGGGAAAAGGAATAAAACTAAAGTCCTAAAGCCCTCAAAAAAAAACCACCAAAAGCAATCCCTGAAAAATAAATAAATGGACTGATTAAAAAGCTGGTTCTTTTAGATTTGACTTTTTAGTGGGAATGACTTTTGAGAAGATGAAGTGAAATACCAGCTTTTTAAAAATGTCAGGTCATTCCTTTCTAAATAGGTTTTTTTAAATTTTAAAACATATATTTTTGAAAGAGAGAGAGAGAGAGAGAGAGAGCATGACAGGGGAGGAAGAGAAAGAGAGGGAGACACAGAATCCAAAGCAGGCTCCAGGCTCTGAGCTCTCAGCTCAGAACCTGATGTGGGGCTACAGCTCATGAACCATGACATCATGACTTGAGCTGAAGTTGGAAGCTTTACCCACTGAGCCACCTAAGCGCCCCTCTAAATAGATTTTTAAATAAGTTTTTTTTTTACTTTCTCACTTAGAAGAAGGAAAAATCAACCTTTTTGAACATAATACATATAATTGCCATGGCAACAAGCACAATAATATCATCTACAGCATCCATGTGAACCTTAATTATAGAATTATATTAAACTAGCACATGTTATTATTTAGTAAAGCACATATATTCCTTAGAATGGAAAATATTAGCTATTGATATATGGTCTTTCAAATTAAAATGTCTGCTTCGTTACAAAAATAGTTTTTAAACAAATACCAAGAATCCTAGCAGCTTCTCGTATGATATTTCAGAAATGAAAGCCAAGACTCATGAGATGGACATTCTGTTTATAGAATGTTAACTTTATCAATTATTTATTGAGTGCCAGTGATACGCTTATCTCAGTGGTAAATGTTTTAATATTTTTTCAGTACAAAACATGGTCTCTGCTATAAAAAGAGCTTAAAGCATAATAAGGAGACAAGACTGCCATGTAGAAAAAGATTCAAGAATATCAATATTTAAATATTTTCACATACATTATGTAAATAAAGTAATAGAGTCAAGTATTGACTTGAATCAAGCCCCAACCTATGATATTACTGCATAACAAAATGCCACAAATTTAATATCTTAAAACAACACAAATTTACTAGCTAGTAGTACTGTAAGTCAGAAGTACAGGTAGACTTACCTGGCTTATCTGTTCTTGGTCTCACAAGGCCAAAATTAAGGTGTCAGTTGGCTTCAGCTGCTTTCTGGGGGCTCCAGGGAAGAAAATGCTTTCAATCTCATTTATGTTGTCTAAATTCAGCTCCTTGTGGTTATAGGACAGAAGTCCCTGTATCCTTGCTGGTTATCGACTGGAAACTACTCTCAGCTCCTAGATGTTGTCAACATTCTTTCTTTTGGGTTTCACCTAGCTTCAAGCCAGCAGTGATGCATCAAATCCACCTGTGTTTTGAATCTCTGAATTCTCTTTCTGTGACCAGTTGAAGAAAATTCTCTGCGTTTAAAGAGTTTACCTGATTGGGTCAGGCCCATGGAGTTAATCTCCATATCTTAAAATCAACTGACTTGGGATTTTAGTTACATCTGCAAAATCAGAAATTTATCTAATGTTTGATTGAATAACCAGGGGACAGGAATCTTGGGCCTCTATATTTAGAATACTGCCTACCACACTAAGGGACATAGTGGGAATTATTGGAAAATTTCCAAGGTTGAAATGGGCTTGGACCCATCTTTGAAAAACAGATACAATTTGGACATATGGAGATGGACCAGAGATGTCATGCCAGGCAGGAGAAACACCAGGAACTAAAGCAAAGAGATTTAGGCAATGAGTAGGTTTTGTACAGGAAAACATTGGGTAGGCTCACAGACTATTCCAGAGGCATCATGTTTTAGCAAAAAGTGAACTGTGTAGCTGTGTGACTTGAGCAAGTTCCTTAAATATGGTTAATCTTAGTTTGCTCACCAATAAAATGAGGGTAATAATAGAATATAAGTCACAAGATTGTTGGAAGTGATTGGAAGTTATAGGTAAATATATAGATAGGCAGACATAAACACAGAAAGAATATTTCTAGCTTCTATTAATGCATACCAGGATCACCACATTTTTTTATCACATGGAATTGCATTATTACTTCATTCTGTTTATGAGATAGCAGTATACTTGCTAACTGTTTTTGCTTCCTAAGTGTATATTTCACTTTGCATTTTGCATTTTTAAAGTATCATCGATCCCATATAATTTTATTATATCTCAATAATTGATGAGAATATTAAACTAAATGAAATAAAATATTTTAGAGGGGGATAAATACCATCTCTGCATTGTTCTCTATCCTTGGCATCTGTAGTTGACACAACAGTACTGATTATGATCATTTGAATGCATATATTTTCAAATCAGCTAATAGTCCTTAACAGTAGTATCAGGCTTTTCAAGGTTATGGAGAAAAATGTAGTTTGGAACAAAATAAGAAATCTTCATGTGTTAAAGATAAATTATATCTTAGTTTTTAAAATTTATCTATATGGTCCAACAGTCATTTATTCAGGAAAAGTGAACTGGATACCTACTCTGTGCCAGGCCCCATGCTTGTGAATTACAAAGATGAACATGACATTCTCTCTATTATGAAAGATCTTATTCTAGTACTACTACCACACTAACAACACTTTCGACAGCAAGTTTCTGGGTTTATTCCCAAACAGACCAATTCTCTGATACTGGCTGGGTGTATAATTCAATTTAGTTCTGACGTTATCTGCTTAGAATCATGGTTTGGTCTTTCTGGTGGAAAGATCTGATCCAGGAGCCCACCATGAATCACCTCATTAGAACAAAAGAAAATAGCTATCACCCAGGAAATTCTTAGGAAGTTAGCTCTGTCTCAGGAACCAGATTCAGAGGCCAAATATTAAAACAAAAGATGCTCCTCCTGTTCTTATCATTTAGAAAATCATAAGACATTTAGGAGCTCTGTGCCAGGAATCAGGGACACAGACCAATACATATGTATATCCGATTATTTCACAGGGAGAGGTATATGTATGCAAAATTACACACACAGAATTAGTTGTAACTGGGTTGATTTTAATACATAGCATTAATAATCTATGTAAGGTTTTTTTTGAGTTGCATTCTGTTAAACTGTTTTGTGTAAGATCATGTTGAGGATCTACATAGTACACACACAAGACTCTGCTTGTTTACGCATTTATTCATTCCACAAGCATTTCTTATTTCTTATTTGCCTGGCTGTGCCACATACTACTAATTCCAAGAGGAATAAGAAAGAGTCTCAGCTCTCAGGAACTTCACAGACAAATAAATGTAAAAAAATATTCCAAAGAACGTCATGCAAAAGTGATAGTTTTAAATTAGTGATATGTATTGGGAGGCAAGATGGCAGAAAAGTAGGGAGCTCCTTACTTTTCACTTGCCTGCATCTCTCAAAGAAAGAAGGACTGAAGCCATAAGACACTGAACTGCAAGAGTCTGGGAAGAAAGAGACAGAGTGCACTAAGAAGACAATCTCATAGGGCTACCTCAAGAAACAAGCCAAAGTAGACATGGTGGGGAGTCCCAAATACACTAAGAGTAAAGAAATAAAATAAACAATGGCACAACAAGAGAGACCAAAGGACACCATTAAAAGAATACTTCCTGAATGGACAGGCCTTGGCCAGTCAATGAGCCTGTTTACTATAGCAATACTCACAGGTGCAGAGTGCATAACAAGCTTTAAAAACTGACAAGAGACATAAAGCTAGCCAAATGACAAAACGGAAGAACTCTCCTCTAAAGAAATTCCTGGAAGAAGTCACAGCTACAGAACTGCTCAAAACAGATATAAGCACCATAACTGAGCAAGAATTTAGAACAATTGTCATAAAATTAATCCCTGGGCTTGAAAAAGGCATGGAAGACATCAGAGATGCTATTGCGACAAAGATTATGGACCTTAAAAATAGTTGTGATGAATTAAAAAATGCTATAAATGAGGTGCATAATAAAATGGAGTTAGGCACTGCACGGATTGAAGAGGCTGAGAGAAGAATAGGCGAATTAGAAGACACAATTATAGAAAAAGAGGAAGCCGAGAAAAAGAGAGTTAAATTGATCCAGGAGCACAAAAAGAGAATTCGAGAATTGAGTGATACAGTAAAACAGAACAACATCCGTATCATAGGAATTCCTGAAGAAGAAGAGAGAAAGGCGCTGAAGGGTTACTTGAACAAATTATAACTGAGAACCTCCCCAATTGGGGAAGGAAACAGACTATGAAATACAAGAGGCACAGAGAACTCCCCTCAGACATAACTTGAATCGACCTTCAGCATGACATATCATAGTGAAACTGGCAAAATATAAGGAAAAAGTGAGAATTCTGAAAGAAGCTAGAGATAAAAGGGCCCTAAAATACAAAGGGAAATCTATCAGAATGGTTACAGACCTATCTACTGAAACTTGGCGGCCAGAAAGGAATGGCAGGAAATATTCGATGTGATGAACAGAAAAAATATGCAACCAAGAATCCTTTATCCAGCAAGCTTGTCATTCAGAATAGAAGGAGAGATAAAGGCTTTCCCAAATAAACAAAAATTGAGAGAATTCATCACCACTAAACCAGGCTTACAAGATTTCATAAGAGGGACTCTATGAGGGAAAGGTTGCAAGTAACACAAGGTATCAGAGACACCACTACAAGCATGAACCATACAGAGAACACAATGACTCTAAACCCATATTTGACAATAATATCACTGAATATAAATGAACTAAATGCTCCAATCAAAAGACATAGGGTAACAGAATAGATTAAAAAAAAACAAAATCCATCTATTTTCTGTCTACAAGAGACTCATTTTAGACCTGAAGACACCCTCAGATTGAAAGTAAGGGGATGGAGAAATATCTATCATGCGACTGGAAGTCAAAAGAAAGCTGGAGTAGCCATACTTATATCGGACAAACTGGACTTTAATTTTAGGCAGTATCAGAGATGAAGAAGGACACTATATAATAATTCCAGGGTCTTTCCATCAGGAAGAGCTAACAATTATAAATGTCTACGCCACAAAATTGGAAGCACCCAAATACATAAACAATTAATCACAAAAAGAAATAATCTTATTGATAAGATTGTGCTAATAGCAGGGGATTTTAATACTCCACTTACAGCAATGGATAGATCAACTAGACAGAAAATCACTAAAGAAATAATGGACCTGAACGACACACTGGACCAGATGGATTTGACAGATATATTTAGAATTCTACCTCCTGAGGCTAGGGAATTCACTTTCTTTTCGAGTGCACATGGTACATTCTCCAAGATAGACCACATACTGGGTCATAAAACAGCCCTCAGTAAATATAAAATAATTGAGATCATACCATGCACACTTTCAGATCACAATGCTGTGAAACTTGAAATCAATCACAGGAAAAAGTCTGGAAAACCTCCAAAAACATGGAGGTTAAAGACCACCTCACTGAAGATCGATTGGGCTAAACAGGCAATTAGAGAAGAAATGAAAAAATATATGAAAACAAATCAAAAATGAAAATACAACAATCCAAACTCTGGGATGCAGCAAAGGCAGTCCTAAGAGGAAAGTATATTGTAATCCAGGACTATTTCAAGAAACTAGAAAAAGCACAAACACAAAATCTAACAGTGCACCTGAAGGAACTTGAAGCAGAGCAGGAAGCACAACCCAAATCCATCAGATGAAAAGAAATAATAAAGATCAGGGTAGAAATAAACAATATAGAAATCAAAAAAACATTTGAACTGATAAATGAAACCAAGAGTTGGTTTTTTGAAAAAATAAATAAAATAGATAAACCTCTAGCCAGTCTTCTAGGAAAGAAGAGAGAGCACCCAAATACACAAAATCATGAATGAAAATGGATCTATTACAACCAATACCTCAGAAATACAAGCAATTATCAGGGAATAATATGAAAAATTATATGTCAACAAACTCGACAACCTAGAAGAAATGGACAAATTCCTAAACACACGCACTACCAAAATCCAAATGAGAAGAGATTGAAAATCTGAACAGATCCATAATGGATAAGAAATTGAAGCAGTTTATCAAAAATCTCCCAACGAACAAGAGCCATGAGCCAGATGGCTTCCTTGGGGAATTCTACCAGACATGTAAATCAGAGTTAATACCCGTTCTTCTCAAGCTATTCCAACAAATAGAAATAGAAGGAAAACTTCCATAATCATTCTACGAAGCCAGCATCACTTTGATTCCCAAACTGGATAGAGACCCAGCAAAAAAAGAGAACTACAGGCCAATATCCTTGATGCATACAGATGCAAAAATACTCAACAAGATACTAGCAAATCGATTTCAGCAGCATATAAAAAGAATTATCCACCATGGTCAAGTGGGATTCATTCCTGGGTTACAAGGCTGGTTCAATATTTGCAAATCAATCAATGTAATACATCACATTAACAAAAGTAAGGATAAAATCCATATGATCCTGTCGATAGATGCAGAAAATGCATTTGACAAAATAGAGCACATTTTCTTAATAAAAACTCTCGAGAGAGTCAGGATAGAAGAAACGTACTTAAAAATTATAAAAGCCATGTATGAAAGCCTACAGCTAATATCATCCTCAATGGGGAAAAACTGAGAAATGTCCCCCTGAAATCAGGAACATGACAGGGATGTCCACTCTCAGCACTGTTGTTTAACATAGTGCTGGAAGTCTTAGTATCAGCAATCAGAAAACCAATGGAAATAAAAGGCATCAGAATGGGAAAAGATGAAGTCAAACTTTTACTATTTGCAGATGACATGATACTCTACATGAAAACCTGATAGACTCCATCAGAAGCCTACTAGAACTGATTCATGAATTCAGTAACGTCACAGAGTACAAAATCAATGTACAGAAATTGGCTGCATTTTTATACACCAATAATGAAGCAACTGAAAGAGAAATCAAGAAACTGATCCCATTCACAATTGCACACACACACAAAAACATGAAATACCTAGAGATAAACCTAACCAACGATGTAAAAGATCTGTGTGACGAAAACTATAGAAAACTTATGAAGAAAATTGAAGAAGACACAAAGAAATGGAGAAAACATTCCATGATCATGGATCGGAAGAATAAACATTGTTAAAATGTCATTATTACCCAAAGCAATCTACACATTCAATGCATTCACAATCAAAATTGCACCAGCATTCTTCTCAAAGCTAGAACAAACTATCCTAAAATTTGTATGGATCCACAAAAGACCCCGAAGAGCCAAAGTAATAATATTGAAGAAGAAAACCGAAATGGGGGGTATCACAATCCCAGACTTTAGCCTCTACTACAAAGCTGTCATCATCAAGACAGTATGGTATTGGCACAAAAATAGACACATAGACCAATGGAATAGAATAGAGGACCCTGAATTGGGCCCACAAATGTATGGCCAATTAATCTTTGAAAAACCAGGAACGACTATCCAATGGAAAAAAGACAGCCTCTTTAACATATGGTGCTGGGAGTACTGGACAGCGACATGCAGAACAGTGATACGAGTCCACTTTCTTACACCATACACAAAAGTAAACTCAAAATAGAGGAAGGACCTGAATGTGAGACAGGAAACCATCAAAACCCTAGAGGAGAAAGCAGGAAACAGCCTCCTTGAGCTCAACCGCAGCAATTTTCTACTCAACACATCCCCAAAGCATGGGAATTAAGAGAAAAAATTAACTATTGGGACCTCATTAAGATAAAAAGCTTCTGAAAGGCAAATGAAACACTCAACAAATCTAACAGGCAACCCACGGAATGGGAAAAAGATAGTTGCAAATGACATATCAGATAAAGGGCTACTATCCAAAATCTATAGGGACTCACCAAACTCTACACCCAAAAAACAAATAATCCAGTGAAGAAATTGGCTGAAGACATGAACAGACACTTCTCCAAAGAGGACATCCATATGGCCAACAGACACATGAAACGTTGCTCAGCGTCACTCATCATCAGGGAAATACAAATTAAAACCACTCTGAGATACCACCTCACACCAGTCAGAGTAGCTTAAATGAACAAATCAGGAGACTATAGATGCTGGCGAGGATGTGGATAAACAGGCACTCTCCTACATTGTTGGTGGGAATGTAAACTAGTATAGCCGCTCTAGAAAATAGCATGGAGGTTCCTCAAAAATTAACAATAGAACTCCTCTATGACCCACCAGTAGCACTGCTAAGGATTTACCCAAGGGACACAGAAGTGCTGTTGCATAGGGGCACATGTACCCCAATGTTCATAGCGGCACTTTCAACAGTAGCCAAATCATGGAAAGAGCCTAAATATCCATCAACTGATGAATGGATCAAGAAGATGTGGTTTACACAATGGAATAGTACATGGCAATGAGAAAGAATGAAATCCGGCCATTTGTAGCATCGTGGATGGAACTTGAGGGTGTCATGCTATGTGAAATAAGTCAGGCAGAGAAGGACAGATACCATATGTTTTCACTCATAAGTGTAACAGGAGAAACTTAACAGAGGACAGTGGGGGAGGGGAGGGGAGAAAAATAGTTGCAGAGAAGGATGGAGGCAAATCATGAGAAATGCTTGAATACTGAGAACAAACTGATGGCCAATGGGGAAGGAGGACCAGGAAGGGGAGTGATGGGCCTGGAGGAGGGCACTTGTGGGGTTGAGCACTGGGTGTTATATGGAAACCAACTTGACAATAAACTGTAAAATAAATAAATAAATAAATAAATAAATAAATAAATAAATAATATGTTACCCTCATGTTACATATGATGCTCACATTGTATGGCTTGAGAAGCTAAAGTGAAGGCAAAATTATAATTCCTGTTCTTTGAAAGCACAAAATGAGAAATTACAGGAAAGTTTTTACTGACAGGAATATATATTCAACTTGAGCATATTTTCCAGCCCTACTTTGGGTTAAATATCATCCTTTCTATGGTGTCCTTTTAAAATGCAAATGCCCCTGGAGAGTTAAACCATTAAGTCAATATCACATTAGTAGAATTTTTCTCTGATATAATGAGCTCAGGGCTGCATGCACATACAGAAGGTTGGCAATAATGAGAGAGGACACATAGAATTCAGAAAGGAAGTCCATCTTTATTCTTTTGCTGAGATCCTGTTGCTATATCTCTGTCTTAATTAGAAAATTTATTTTTTTAGGTTTTTATTTATATTACCCTTAATAAAAATACTGTGTAATATTGCTTTCAGGTGTACAATTTAGTGATTCATCACTTACCTACAACACCCTTTATTGCGCTTATCACAAGTACCCTCCTTAATCTTCATCACCTATTTAACCTATTCCCATACCTACCTCCTCTCTGGTAACCATCAGTTTATTCTCTATGGTTAAGAGTCTGTTTCTTGGTTTGATGCTCTCTTTTTCTCCCTAAGATCATTTGTTTTGTTTCTTAAATTCCACATGAGTAAAATCAGATGGTATTTGTCTTTCTTTGACTCATTTATTTGGCTTAGCATGATGCACTGTAGCTCCATCCACGTCATTGCAAATGGCGAGATTATATTATTTTTGATGGTTGAATAACTTTCCATTGTATATCTATGCCACCTCTTCTTTATCCATTCATCAGTCAATGGACATATTGACTCTTTCCATAATTTAGCTATTATTGATAAAGCTTCTATAGAACACTTATTTTAAACTGAAACATTTTACTAAGCAGTACTCTCAATTTTCTTTGCATTCCTTTACTATATTTCTAAATCCACTTTTATTACAGATATTTAATTTTGCATTTTAATATCAAAGTGGTCTATATGAATTTATATAATACTTTAGCTACAATGCTTTTTTACAGTTTGGAAATGAATTATAAATAAATACATTTTACTAACACTTTTAAAAATACATGGAACAAAAAAGACTTACATACTTCCATTTTAGGTCAGTGTACATATGTCCTTAGCAGCTAAAGCCATTAAAAATAAATTTTCACAATGATTTCTAATAAAAGATTGTAGAGACAAAATCTTTTTTGGCATTAAATATATCATGTGGTTTTAAACTTCTTCTTTCTTTGATTGGTGATTTAGCTAATCTGTCATTTACTTTACAAAATGACCTCTTACTTAATCTTTCCAGACTATCATAGGTCCTCAATAAAATATACAATATATCTGGTGAATTTTGCTAGAATGTTTTAAAATAACTGCACAATGAAAGGATATTGTTTTTCTTCTTCTGTAATTGGTTTCTGCCAATATTATTTTTTCAACTTTCTCTTATATTTTTTATTTCCAAATAATTAATAAGCTATATTGCTAAAAATAGCATTCCCACCTGCAGTGTTAATAGAGTAAGTGATAATAACTTAGTCCTTGGAATATCAAAATAGAAAGTCTTCAAGCATATTTCCTGATAACTGTAAAGACAAGAGAGCTATTACAGTAGTCTGACTAGATCATTTGAGTTTGGAAACTCTTTAATATCAGTTATATTTCTATTTCTGACTATGTCCATGCCTTTGATGAGATGTTTAATATATTTTAACAGATGTGGTTTTTAAAGACTTAATCATTATTTTTACATCAAAAGAAGGCACTGATAAGCAGTTGACTTTAAAGAAAGACTTAAGACCTAAACACAAGACTATAAAAGATGTAAAAATTATATATATATATGCATTTGTTTGTGAATGTGTATAAATAATATTTCTATATATCAATTTTTATTGTAATAAATGCCTGTATTAAAGTGTATAACTTATGCAGCAATGTCATCACCTTAATATTCATCTAAGTCATGCATACATGAAATTTGTTATATTACATATTTTGTTAACATGGTTTTAAAAATCATTTTGGGGAAATATTATTTTACATATGTATTTATTTTAAAATTTATTTATCTATTTAAATTATTTTTAAGTTTTTTTAAGTTTACTTATTTATTTTGAGAGAGAGTGGGAGGTGGAGAGACAGAGAGAGAGGGAGAGAGAGAGAATCCCACGCAGACTCCATGCTGTCTGCACAGAGCCTGATGCGGGGCTTGAACTCACAAACTATGAGATCATGACCTGAATCAAAATCAAGAGCCAGATGCTTAACCGACTGCCACGCAGGCACCCCTGTTTCATATTTTCTAAGGAAAGATAAACATAACTTTACAATATGACATTCAGTAATAATTTTTAAATGCTTAAAGTTTGAATATACTCATGAAACTAACTGTATTTACAGCTGATGATTTTTAAAAGTATTAATTCATTTATTTTATTTTGAGAGACCTAGGCAGAGAGAGAAAATACCAAGCAGGCTCTGAACTATCAGCACAGAGCCTGATGTGGGTCCTGAACTCACAAACTGTGAGATCGTGACCGGACCTGAAACCAAGAGTCAGACACATAACCGCCTCAGCCACCCAGGTGCACCACAGCTGATGATTTTTAAAACACAATTATTACATCCCATGATGAAATAATTTTAATAAGGGCTAGTGAAAGAATCGGAGTTAGTAAACTTTGAAATTTGGTATGATAACTTAACATATGTTATATGAAGTGGCTTCTGGAAATGAGCACATTTTAATTTCAATATCACAGAAGGAGGGAAAAAATCACTTTCAGTGTTTTTCAGCTTAACTCCCGAGTAGAGTCAAGTCAATGTTTTTCTTGGACTGAGGAACTGGGAAACCAACATGTCTAGATTTCCAAATTCTGCTGGGTGTTGCTATAATTTTAAAGCACTAGTTACTTACTTCAAAGTTTGGTTTTGATCTCATATTTTATATACACAAGTAGCTTCTCAATTTCAAAGTAAAAGTTGTGATTTATCTGATAAATGAAAACAATCTCACCAAAAGAACTGTAAACAGAGACAAAGAGACATATATAAATACATGATTTCCATTTAGGTCTCAGGGCATGTGAAGCACATGAGGGAGAAAAAAGTGAAAGGCCCTAGAAAGTTCCCCCTAGTCATTGGCAGAGAGAAGATCATAACTTGCTTCACATTTTGGAATGTTAAGCCTATTTTTGATTATAGAATGGAATGTTAATAGGAACTTGGTGGCACATTCTTAGAGCAGGTATTAAAATATTATTATGGAAAAAAAACTTGAAGTTTAAAGTTATAGTAAGGAACATTCATTCAAAAACTAGTGTCCACTACAAGGTTATAATTTGAATATATTTTATAAGATTTTCTCAAAGGCACAATTTTACTCCTTATTGAATCATAACATACATGAAGAAAAGTGCACATGGCATAATATTTTAATGCTATTTGGTCTATATTCCAATCAGGAAGAGTAAAATTTAAGCAGATATATTGAATAAATGCAATTAAGTATAACAGTACAGTTTCTGGTGAATTTGTTTCTTTTCTAGGTCTCTCCCTCCATCCTTTCTTTTCTCCCTTTTTGCAGCCATTTCTCCGGTCTCTCCTCCTTTTTTCCTCCCTTCCTTCTATTAACAGTTATGTTTGAAATCTCACTGTATGCTTACAATGCACCATACAAGGCATTAGAGATAAAGCAGAGAACAATAGAGACATGTTTCATGACCTAATAGATTTCGAATCTTTTGGGAATGGCAGAAAAATAATCATGGTAAAGTATGAAGAGGTAATAGGGGAAATCCATTATGCTATGAGAGCATATAAGAAGTGAATTTTCCCCTTTCCTTGTCTTTGATCTTGTTTATTGAGTCCTAAGTTAATCCTTTGGTCTTTAAATCTTACAATCTGTATTATATTTACATAAGCTTTTCTAACAATAATAGCTCAAAATCTACTTCTCACCTACCCCTTTATATTAAGCACCTACCCCCCTTTATAGTTCAATTCCCTGGTACCCAACAAATAAATTTTTTATTTTAATTGGTTCCCTAAAAACCCAAGAAGAGTAGCACATTTTCTTTTTAATCAACTAAGCCCCTAACACATAGGTAACAAAATCTCTAGGTAACTCTTGCTGAATATCAGGTAGGTATTCTAAAATGAAAATAGAGAATCTGTGGGCTCTTGTTTACTTGTTTTTTTTTACTTTGGTTTGTACCTGCTTTCTTCTTCTTGAACTTCCTGGGTAGAACTGATAAGTCATTCCTTACAGTTTCTGCTATGTCATAGGTTATTAAAACTTTCTCTCATTTTGTTTCTCCTTTCTCCTTTCATTTACAATATCATCTTCATTCTAGTGATCCAAATCTCTGTATATGTTGGATCTTACATCAGAAAAGTTATAGTAATTATTCAAGATTACTTTGCATTCTTGGTCCCATAAAAAGATATGCATATATTGTAGCTCTCCAATAAAAAGTTGTAGCTTCTACTAAATAGGTCACCTATATCCAATTTTGAATTATAGAGTTTTATAGGTCATTCTTATTAATGCAGTTATCTATATGAATTTGTGTAGTTAGAACATGAAAACACTGATAATGAATATGATTTACTTTAATCAAGAAATATAAGTAATATTAGAAAGTATACTGAATCACAATTCAGACGACTTAGGTTCTTTTACAGCCACTTGCTACCAAATTGCTTTAGTGTTCCCTGGGCTTTAGCTGTACTATCTGTTAGAAAGAAAGAAAGAAAGAAAGAAAGAAAGAAAGAGAAGAAAGGAAGGAAAGAAGGAAGAAAGAAAGAAAGAAAAAGAAGAAAGGGAGGGAGGGAGGGAGGAAGGAAGGAAGGAGGGAGGGAAGGAAGGAAGGATATTTGCATTGTTTATAAAAATCATACCTGTGCTGCCTATCTCACATGGCTGTTATGAGGTTCCAAAAATATAATGAAAACTTTACGAATTGCTTTTAAAAACTGTATAGCACAATACAAATATATGATGAATTTTTATTCTTCTCTTAATACTTTTGCACCTGACTTTTTGTAACACATTTTTTCTTTAAAATCTGACAAATCAAACACTCATAAGATGGAGGTAATAGTCAATTTTGGGTCCCAAGCAAAATATTTCTTGTCATTCATTACTGTGCCACTTTTCTTCAAGTCAGGATAACTGGTATTACTCTCCATGTGAACTGAAGAAAACTCAGTGTGTATCCCTTTACAGTGTCTTAACCCCATCCTGTGATCTTACACACTTCACGTTAACGTTAACACTTACATCTTGGATGAAACAAGATTGAATTAGTATTTCTGACACCAGAGTTTTTAAAGAGAATGGGAGGATGTTTTATCTAAAAATTTCGGTTTGTTGTATACACTATAGGAGTAAACAACTTAATGAATTTGGCTTGCCAATACTCTGGTTCTCAACCCAATCAAAGATAAATCACTCTGGAAAACAGTACAGAGGTTTCTCAAAAAAGTAAAAATAGAACTATCCTCTGACACAGCAATTGCACTACTAGGTATTTATCCAAAGGGGCATGTGTAACCAGATATTTATAGCAGTATTATCAACAATAGCCAAATTATGGAAAGAAACCAAATATCCATCGACTGATGCATGGATAAAAAAGAGGTGGGGGATATGTATGCGTGCACACACACACACACACACACACACACACAGTAAAACCTTGGATTGGGAGTATCTTATGATGTGAGTATTCTGCAAGATGAGCAAACATTTCTAATAAGTTTTTTAACTTGATAAAAGAGTAATGTCTTGCAATACGAGTAGTAAGTGACAACAAATGTCACATGATCAAAACTGAGTCAATGGTTCTTCAAATTTGCTTTGGATTACAAGTGCTTTGGATTACAAGTGCTTTGGATTACAAGCATGTTTCCAGAACAAATCATGCTCACAAGCCAAGGTTTTATATATATATATATGACAAAGAATGATGGAATAATACTCAGCCATGAAAAGGAATGAAATATTCCCCCATTGCAATAACATGGATGGATCTAGAATGTATTATCCTAGGCAAAATATGTCAGTCAGAGAAGACAAATGTCGTATAATTTCACTCATATGAGGAATTTAACAACAACAAAAAAAAAACAGATGAACATAGAGGAAAGGGAAAAAAAGAGAGGGAGGCAAACTATAAGAGACTCTTAACTATAGAGAACAAACGGGGTTTCTGGAGGGGATGTGGGTGGGGGGATGGGTTAAATGAGTGATGGGTATTAAGGAGGGCACTTTTGGTGAGCACCGAGTGTCATATGTAAGTGATGAATCACTAAATTCTACTCCTGAAACCAATACTATACTTCATGTCAACTAACTAGAATGTAAATAAAAACTTGAAGTAAAAGAATAACAAGATCATGAGGTGTCTATCCTCCGAATAAACAAGTGAATAAGATAAAAGAGAACGGAAGCACGAGAATACAGTAGAAAGGAAAATCCCTGAATCGATAGGCTGTGTTGCTAGTACTTCTTTTCCTCCTTGAGCTATGAGACGCCCCAGATCCTTATCTCATAATCTGTAAGTTTAGATGTGTGGATGCAATGGCCATACAATTCTGTAATATTGGTTTTTACCTTCTGGAAAGAGAATTGCTGAATGTAAACAGACCCCAGCAAGTGTTAGCCTTAGAATATTCAACACCAGTCAATATGAAATCTTAGTTTGCTACTTACAAAGATAATTTATATGGCCATTTTCCCCCAAAATATTTGTGTGTGGTTGAGTATGTGCATGTGCATGTGTGCACACTACCGTGTAATACAGATAAACTTTTTTTTTAAGTTTTCTTAATGCTTATTTATTTTCGAGAGGGGGGAGGGGCAGAAAGAGAAAGAGAGAGAGAGACACAGAATCTGAAGCAAGCTCCAGGCTCTGAGCGGTCAGCACAGAGCCTGATGCGGGGCTCGAACTCACAGACCACGAGATCATTACCTGAGCTGAAGTCGAACACTTAACCGACTGAACCACCCAGGCGCCCCCAGATAAACTTTATATAGTAGTATTTTCACCCCAACACCATTATAAATTCATTTGTCAAAAATGATTTTACCTAGGGTCACCTGGGTGGCTCAGACCATTAAGTGTCTGACTTAAGTTGAGGTCATGATCTCGTGATTCATGAGTTCAAGCCCGGCAACGGGCTCTGTGTCGACAGCTCAGAGCCTTGAGCCTGCTTGGGATACTGTGTCCCCCTCTGTCTCTGCCCTTCCCCAACTCACGCTCTGTCTCTCTCTCAAAGATAAACATTAAAAAAATTAAAAATAAAAATAAAATGATTTTACCTAGTATTAGAGAAATATTTTCTTATTCCCACTGCAGTCACCAACTGGAACTCCCGGAAAAATAAAACTTGGAGATTTGAGAACAACTAGCACATGCTTTGACTCAACAAATACTGTAATGTTATGCTATCACTTTTCAATGATTTCACTCTTATGGACAAGGAAAGAGGAAGAAAAGAAAGAAAGAAGGGAGGAAAGGTAGGAGGGAGTATAAGAGAAAAAACTGATAATGAGAAAATTCTAGAGATTAAAGGAAAGCAAGCAAATCTTGGGCATGGGTTTTTCTAAAGATCATGTCAGAAAAGGTTGCTTTTTCTGGGTTTATATGGTAACTGATATAAAGCTGATTAGCATCTTGATGACAAACAGGATGGTAAATACACACTTACTGGCCTTAAATCCAGAAGACCAGATCTCTAGTCTGCCTAGCCCTGTCACACACACACACACACACACACACACACACACACACACGTCTTTGTATAAATCATCTTCTTTCTCTGGGTCTCAATTTTATCTTCTGTAATATGAAGAGCATGAACTAAATGATCTCTGAAAGTTTTTCCATTTTGGACATTATACAAATAATTTAAGAAAAGGGACACTGTAAAAAAAAAAACCTTGTGAATCTTCATGGATGACTCATCCCTCTGAGTTAATATTAAATTAGTGCTTCAGATGAGTACTTTGTTAATGCTAGCACTTTTGGTTGTGTAATTATATGTATCACACAGTAAATGAGGATGAAATAAAATAATTTGAATCCAAAGTTGTTCTTTCCACCACTGACTCTTCATAGATGGATGGACAGATGACTTCCTTCATGCCAACATTTGAACTTTTCTGAGGTGTTTTATTTAAGAAATCCCATATTCTTCAACCTGGTCTCTCACAGTATTGTCAAGTAAATACAGATTCTCCCTGATTTTTTTCCTGCCTCTTTCTGGCTCATTTCTCATTCCATATAGGATTTTATTTTATTTTATTTTTAATTTTTAATGTTTATTCTTGAGAGAGAGAGAGAGACAGACAGACAGAGCATGAGTGTGGGAAGGACAGAGAGAGAGAGAGACAGAGACAGAATCTGAAGCAGGATCCAGGCTCTGAGCTATACGCACAGACCCCAACACGGGGCTCAAACTCACAAGCCATGAGATGATGACCTGAGCCGAAGTCGGACACTTAATCAACTGAGCCACCCAGGCGCCCCTCATTCCATATAGGATTTTAATCTAAGGTGTCCCATACAATGTTTTAGCTGCTACACCTTGAACTATTCCTCATATTAGAGGAATATAGTGACAGAATTTCGTACATTATATAAAGGAAGAGAGTAAGGAGAGCCCACCCCCTCCCCCAAATCACACTACTGTGGCCTAATCTCAGCTGTCCACACCTACTAATTTCTATGTCCAAGGTATTTCTTCCTGATAGTAATGGTGATACTGAGATATTGATGCACGTATGTAAATCCTAAAGGTGTAATTTCTGACATCTTGCAAGCTAGTTAGGCTTCAGGAGCCTGTGGATAGTGCTTATATCCCATTACTGCACAGGGAGAGAAAACAATCCACTAATCGTTCTCACTGCTTCTCCGTTCACTTGAAGTCTCCAAAGTGCAAGTTACAGGGGCAGATTTATAATCTGAAAGTGAGACACTCAGTACTGAAAGAAGGGGTGGAAAACCCCCAAAAGGCCTGCGGTTATTCTTCTTCACACAATTTCATAAAGTTATTAGATATCCTTTTTGGAAAAGAATGTCTGACAAGGGACACAGCATATGGTACAGATTCAGCCATGAATTTGATATAAGGTTTTCAAGAAACCACAGAAAAGGGCAAGAGGAGTCTACTTATCAGTTCTCTAGTTTTCTTATTTCCACACTATGCATCTGGCTGATCTGCTTTACATGGAACTGCTTGACAAAATTACAGATGACTTCTAACAGAAAATCATATTATTAGAGTTCAGTTATGGACATTCCATTTGTTTGGAGATAATGCCTTAAAAATAACACCACAATAAAGTATATGCATAAAGGATGGCAACAGAATACAGATAAGAATCCAACATAATATGTGAAATAATAGTCCTTCTGTACTGCTTATCTATGACTAATAATTTAAAAGCAATTTAAAGAAAATGTAGATGAAAAAACTCAAACATACAAAATGGTAACAATTAAGTGTAACAACATTCACAAAACTTAAAAGCAAATGACAAACTAGGTAAAGTGCATGTAGAATATTCCCCAGATTAAGGTGACTCAATGTAGAAATAGTTCTTAGACATCAATAAAGTAATGACGAACGGGCTTTAAAAACTGAACACAAGTCAAAAAAGGACAACAAAGAAAATTAAACAGCAAATTAAAGAAAATTAAACAGCTAATAAATGTAAAAGAAAAACTTGGCAGAGGCTGTTCCAAAAATGTTATATTTTTAAAACCAAACAGTTTACTTACTGGAGACTGCCTCCCATCAGCAGCAGCCCCTGGTCAGCCCCAAGTGGGCAGGATGAGACAGATGCCAGACCCACAGTTCTGCCAAATTTGCCATGCCCCACAGCCCATTCCAAGGAGGCGTACCAAGGTGTTATTTCACGAATACTTTAAGAAAATTCTGCTACCTCAGGTTTATTGATATTATATATTCCTTTACCTTTTAAAAAATTTTAAAATTTGAGTGTAATTAACACATAATGTTACTGCATAAGTCTGTTATACAACATAGTGAAGAATACTTTGAAGTTTTGTTTATAACAAAGAATAACAACAGACTAAACATCCAAAAATAGAGTACTCATTAAAAACTATACACCCATACCAAAAAAATAAAAAAAACTAAGAAATCATTGAATATGATTCTGAAGGAAAACATTAAATTATGTGGAAAATGTTCATGACAAATAATTAAGTGACTATCATATTATTGTGAAGTGTGGCCTTACTCTTTTAAAAAAGCAAATGAGCATTACACATACATGCGCATGCACTTAAAAGAGACAGAAGCTAGGTACCTCAAAAAATAATTATGGTTGATATGGAGTAGTGAGATTACTGACATTTTTCATTCTTTAGTTATGTTTTCAATGTTTTCTGAAATGAATATTATTACTATAAAAATATTTTACAATCTCAAGTATTCTTGAAGACTACATAATTGCAAGATTGTATATATTTTTATCATATTAAAAAACACTACAAGTTTTATAGCATTATGATCCGAAAGTGTGCATGGTATGATCTCAATTCGTTTGTATTTATGGAGGGCTGCTTTATGCCCTAGTATGTGATCTATCTTGGAGAAAGTGCCATGCGCACTTGAGAAGAAGGTGA
>CM053579.1:42237559-42262713 GCA_028646485.1 Cryptoprocta ferox | reverse complement strand
ATACGAATGGCCAGATTTCATTCTTTCTCAGTGCCATGTAGTATTCCATTGTATAGATAAACCACATCTTCTTAATCCATTCATCAGTTGATGGGCATTTAGGCTCTTTCCATGATTTGGCTACTGTTGAAAGTGCTGCTATGAACATTGGGGTACATGTGCCCCTATGCATCAGCATTTCTGAATCCCTTGGGTAAATCCCCAACAGTGCTATGTAGCATATTTTTTAATAGCAACAGACTGGAAACACCAAAATGTTCATATCAAAAGACTAAATAAAATGGTGCAAATAGAATGGAATCTTTTGCATCCATTATAAGGAATGTGGGATATTTGTATGTCTTTCCACAGAAGTTAATTTTTGATATACTGACTTAAAAAAGTTGCCCAGAAGGTTTAGAATTTGATTCAATTTTTGTAAGAAGAAACATCGTAAATATATGTAAATATATAAAATGCATGTAATATAACACATATAATATATAAAATACATTAATCTGAAAATACATTAATATATAAATGTATAAAACATAGTTATATATAAATGTATAAAACATTTGATATATGTAATGTGTATGTTTACATAAATGTATATGTAGTTGTATGTACCTAAAAACTGTTAAAAGATACACAGTAAAATGTTATTTATGTTCATTTATTTAAAGTGTGAATGAGGGGAAAGGAGAACATACTTTTACTTTTAAACGCTTATATTTCTTTATTTGATTTTTTCAAAAATCATATACTTGGGGCACCTGGGTGGCTCAGTCGGTTGGGCCTCCACCTTCAGCTCATGTCATGATCTCACTCTTCGTGGGTTCGAGCCCTGTGTCGGGCTCTGTGCTGACACCTAGCTCAGAGCCTGGAGCCTGCTCGGATTCTGTGTCTCCCTCTCTCTCTGACCCTCCCCTGCTCGTGCTGTCTCTCTCTGTCTCTCAAAAATAAATAAAAAACAAAAAAAAAATCATATACTCTTTGGGGCTCATGAATGGCTCCGTTGGTTAAGAATCTGATTTCAGCTCAAATCATGATCTTGCAGTTTGTGAGTTTGAGCTCTGCATCAAGGTCACAAAGCCTGGAGCCTGCTTCAGATGTTCTGTCTCCCCCTCTCTCTGCCCCTCCCCCATTCACTCTCACTCTCTTGCTATCTCTCAAAAATAAATGAACATTTAAAAATCATACAGTTTTGTAAAATAAATAAATGATTTTTATGAAAATTAATCACAAATCTCTTCTCTTACTGACCCTCATTAACAAACAAGGCCTGCCAAAGCCAATAAATCCCCATTCTACTATTTAAAAGATATTTCAGGCATTATACATGCTGTATTAAGGGAGCTCTCTGCTATGATTTGGCTGACAATGGACTCTTTGGTTATGATTTGGTGAGAAAGAAGTATAACAAATACAGTCTTTTTGTATATAAAGGCCACTGTTGACTAACATGTTCTTTCTCAGGGATTGCTGAAATAACATAAATAAATAAAAATGCGTTTTCTGTTCTTGAGCAAAGTTGCTTCTTTTTTCTCATTTGTTGATAGTATTCTTATTTTTTGTTGTTCTTATATACCTTTTCCATCCATATCAGGTCAATTGAAGCTGCTGTGATTATGGCCTTGCCAATGTTTCAAAAGCAGTTACATGTTTTGAACTGCTGCATAGGCTCTTATTTTCCAGAGCAGCTCTCTTTCTTATACCCTTCCTACTAGGGCTTGTATCAACAGGCTCATAGAATATAGGGATCTGAACCTGGGAACAATATTAAGAGATGATATATTATGTTTATATAGGTGTTATCCCTGTTATTCAATCTACTGACTTTTTCCTTCTAAAGGACCTTGTTATAAAAGCTGGCATTTTGTCCCTTGTGCTGCTAGGGGCCATTTAATATACTAAAGGAAGGTAGAATCAAGGTATTACCATGCTGATCTTTCTGACCACTGTATTTCTTGCCCATTATAATCCAAATCTTTCTTTCTCGGGCTTTTCTCCTCTCCTACTTCCATCAGCCCTTCAAAAGTGCCCATTGTCTTGTAAAGCATAAAAGAATAAGGAAAAAACATTCCTACTGTGAATCAAAGCCCCAAACTATCCACTTTCATTTTTTTAAATAGTGCATTATAAAGCCGAAAAAAACACAACAATAGACGTATATATTGAAGACTATAAAACATCAGGAGCTGAGAGCATTCCAAAAGTTTTAAGGCTGCTTTTAGAAAACTGAGCCAAAATAACACAAAACACCACATTCTCCAATTTATGAATTTTAAAACAGAAGAGTAGAAAAAGTAATATTTGCAAATCATTTGTAATTTAAAGAGATAAAAACTTCGAAAGCAATATGGTATTTACCTGAGACCTATAAAAATATGAATTACCTAAAGCATAGAATTAATAATTGGTTAAATAAATATCAAAAGAAACTTTAGCATGAGTTGGTGAGACATTCTGCAGTAAGAAAGATGAGATGTGTAGCTTAGGTGTCCTTTGCTATATTTTCTGAAACGCATTTCACTGAAAACTTCTAATCCTCTTTAGGCTCCTTTCCTACTCTTTCTCTTCTCCTTCCTCCTCCTCCTCCTCCTCCTCCTCTTTTCATCACCACTCCTTCGGTCCACTAAACTGTTTACATGTCAAAAATTAACTTTCCCTATTCTTATCTGCCAAAGTAATTCTGCAGTTGGTCAGCTTAACGTACTATTTCTTGGTCCTGACTTCCCACATTTGGCCTTTCTCCAGGTCTCATCACTTTTCTCAGTCTGAATGTTCTTTTTTCCTTCCCCTTTTTGTTGATGGCTGCCTCAGGCTACAAGGTAGACTGAAAAGTGAATAATTTTGTATTTTAAAAGTATATCTTTGACTTAGAATAATGAGGCTGTTCTTGGATAAATGAAAAAAAAATCCTCGTAGCTACATGTTTGACTGCTAAGCTTTAGCCAAACAAGGGCCAGAGGGCAGGTTGTGTGCCTATGCAAACTATTGCCAGTAGGATTTTGGACAAAGTAGTTTGGCTGCCATACTACAATAACACCATGCTGTGTTATCTTTTGTGCCAGGCACCTGTCATTAAGACCACACGAGGCTGTCACGTTGAGATACGTGCAGAAAAAAACATAAAAAGATTTTTTAAAATATATGTAAGAGATATATCTTTTAGTATTAGTGTCTACTGTGAAGAAACACATTTCTATTAGAGACTTCTTGTTGTCAAGATATATGCAAAAATTAAATCTAAGAAAATAGTTTAAAATTAAATGGTTATTTGCCAAAATATTTTCATTTTCTCAGAAATCTGTTTCTTAAAGGTTAAAGTGACTGATACATGTAGGGTTCCTTGAGAATTGTCTTTGGAAGATATCAAACTTCCTGTAATGTTAACTCTTTGACGAATGGGGCTCAATAAAAGTTAAATGATAAGCTCGTTGTATATGTGGTAGTTAATTTTTTTTCTTGTTTTGTTACAGCCACTTGCAAAATTAAAATTCCACGGGTTAAAAAATATTAGAATCACAGGAATAGATAACTAGCTTTCATAATCTCTGAAGATAGACACATTCAATAGAGATAGACAACTGCAATTATTTCATGGAGAAATAAGGCTTAGGTTCTCAAGCCAATTTATTTCCATTAGAAAGTAATAATATTGCAGTCTTGGAAGAAGGTGGAATAGAAATGCCTTAAGCTCATCTCATCCCACGAATACTACCAGATAACATTGAGATCAGTATAAACAACCCAGAAAATGATCTGAAGACTGGTAGAACAAACCCCAGAACTAACGGTAGAAAGGAGGCCACATTGAAGAAGGTAGGAAGAGAGGAGACATGGTTTGGGAGCTAAACAGAAGAGACCATGGAGAAGGAGATGATCGTGGACAGAAAGGTGAAAAACAGACTTTCATACCAGGGAGCCCACATAAATTAGATGAATCCCCATAACATTTGGTTAGAAAAAACCAAGGGCAGAATCTCCTGAGTTCTTACAACCAGCAGGAATTAAAGCCTGGAATTTTAAAAATTGGCTTGGCTTTCGGGGAGTTCCAAGGGCTTTATGAAGTGAAGTCCCACCCTTAAAGAGACAGCACTACAAACAACTCTCAGAGATATAACCTGGAAACAGCAGTTTGAAAAATATTAGGGTCAGGCAGGAAGGAGAGTGATTTACTCATCTCAGAGTGTGGCTTGGAGAGGCAGGGATCACAAGGAGATCCCTTCAGGGACAAAAGAACTGAAAGGTGCCATTTTCTTCACCTACCTCTCACAATAAACACAAGGCCACCACAGGAACTAGCATAGTGTCGACACTTGCAACTTAAATTGTTAACACCAAGCCCTGTCACTCCACGCTTTGGAGGCTCTAACTTTCCCAGTCACACTTGCCTCAGTTCTTGTGCTACAGTCCCCTTTTCATAGAAGACCTGAACAAACTTCACAAACACCCTTTCTCCTGATCTGCCCATTTTGCAGGACCTCAGTTCTTGCAGCTGTGGCACTGGAAAAATTCATTTCCAAGCAGACCAATACATAATGTGTTAAAAGTGCCCCACCCAGCTGGGGACCAAACACTGTCCACAACAGGCAAAGAGAGCCTCTGAGGACACCTGTACTGAAGGGAAAAGAGGTCAGGACTCAAGAGCAGGCCATAGACAACACACATAGGAGACATTCCCTGAAATGCCAGGACCTAGAGAATAAAGGACATTGCACTGCAAGGCACTACAAGACCTCTTCTTTATAAAGCCATTACCTTCAAGAGCAAGAAATATACCTGACTTTTCAAACACACAGAAAAAGACACAGAGAGTTAGACAAAGTAAGGAGACAGAGAAATATGTTCCAAATGAAATAACAGGAGAAAATCACAGCAAGAGACCTAAGTGAAATGGAAATAAGTAATATATATGATAAAGAATTTAAAGTAATGATCACAAAGATACACAATGGATGTGATAAAAGAGTGGAGCACATAACTGAGATCCTTAACAGAGAGATATAAAAGAACTAAACCAAAATGAAAAATGCAATAAATGGAATTAAAAATACACTTAATAGAATAAATAGCAAGTTAGAGGAAGCAGAGGAGCACATTAATGACTTGAGAGACAGTGTAATGGAAAGTAACTAAGGTGAGCAAATGAGAGGGAAAAATTATGTTAATTGAGATTAGTCTTAAGGCACTCAATGACACCATTCAGCACAATAACATTCACATTATAGAGATCCCAGAAGAAGAAGAGACAGGAAAGGGTGCAGAAATTTTATTTGAAGAAATGATAGCTGATTCTCTAATCTGGGGAAGGAATCAGATATCCAGATCCAGTAGGCAAGAGACCCACCTCAAAAATCAACTGTAGGAAGTCCACACCAAGACAGTAATTAAAACTGCAAAAAAGTAGTGGTAAAGAAAATAAATTTAAAAGTAGCAACAGTAGACAGTTACATGCAAGGGAAACTTCATGAGGCTATCAGCAGATTTTTCAGCAGAAACTTTGCTGCCCAGAAGATATATTCAAAGTGATGAAAGGAAATGACCTGCAGCTGAGAATACTGTGTCTAGCAAGGCTATCATTTAGAATAGAAGAAGAGATAGAGTTTCCTAGACAAATAACAACGAAAGAAGTTTGTGACCACTAAATCAGCCCAGGCAGATATATTAAAGGGGACTCTTTGAGATGAAAGGAGAGACAAAAAGTGACAAAGTCTAGAAAGGATCAGAAAAAAAAAATCTCTAGAAACAATGACAAAACAAGTAATAAAACGGCAATAAATATATTTCTATCAAATATCTTTGAATGTAATGGACTAAATGCTCCAATCAAAAGATATAAGGTGACTGAATGAAAAAAAAAAAAAAACAAGACCCATGTATACGCTACCTAAAAGAGACTCATTTTAGACCTAAAGAAATCTGCAGATTGAACGTGACAACAGTAATCACAGGAGGATTCTAACTGTCAACAGCATTGATGCTCATTTCTCAATTTTTCTTGGATCCTCAGACTTATCAGAGCTGGATTATTTTACTGTGGGCAGTTTTTTTACTCCTTCCACAGCTGGTAACAAGCTTGGTTTTTATTTGTCTGAGAAGGCTTTTTAGATGAACTGATGATACTGTGTTTCCTCGTCTGTCAATAGGAGGGGGGAAAAGATACACAGTCCATCATTAACGCTATGGAAAAACATGGCCATGTTATACACTCTGGCCTTCAGTGCAAATGGGTGTAAAAAGAAGTAGTAATACTTATATCTGCATTCCCAAAGATAGGGGTCTGCAGTCTTATTTCCTCTGTTGACGTGATGGCCAACACCAGAGTGGGAAGCCAAGGCTGGTACTTGGTGGAAGCCAAGAGAATGGAGACCTCCTGAAGTCAGCATGAGCTTCCTTGAGCCACAAAATGTTCCCAACACCCAAGAGTTGTTCCCATAACCTGCATTGAAGGGTCAGTGGGGAAGGGGTCACTAGCACCTTGCCCAGGACAGGGAGGAAACCAATTCAGTGTCCATTTCCTTACCAAGAGAGCTCAGCCCATTCATCAAGTCAGAGTGTGTAACATACTCATGTTTCTCCACAGTGTTAATGAGAAGCCATGTATCTTTCACCCCCTCTTGTTGACATATGAGAAAAAAGAGGATCATTTGTTCATCTAACAAGCCTTCTCAGACAAATAAACAAGTCTTTGAGTGCCTGTTGTTTGAGACATCTCAGCCTGATGTCTAGCCTGGTGGAAGAGTCAGAAAGGAGGTGGTACAGCATTAAAAGCCCAGGCTTCGTAGCAGATAGATCTAAGGTCAAATACCAGCTCTCTTCCAATGGACTTTCTCTCTCTCATCCTCCCCTGAGAGATCATTATGATAAATGGAAGAAGCAACTTTGGAACAAACAGACCCGGGCATGGATTTGGTATAGACCTCATAGCTAGATGCATTCAGGAAACTTAGCTTGAATATTGACATATTGATCAGTGAGCCTCTGGTGGCAAGCAACAAAAACCCATCTTGAAGCAGCTTAAGCTAAAGAAGAAGAAAATGTACTGTGTCTTGTCACCAGACTGCAAAAAGAAGGGTTTTTAAAGTGGATCACTGTCCCTTGGTTTGTGAACATATTTACTTCTTCAATACCAGAGGTGTTGTTTACCCTTAACCTCTTTGAGGGGAACTGAAATTTTTTATCATCTTCTGTAGCTGTTCTATGAACCACCTTCTTTGGGCAGGCTGTTCCTTTCCCACCAATGTGCACCTGTGATTGCAGTTTATAACCACTAAACCAGCCCTACAAGAAATGTTAAAGGGGACTCTTTGAGTGGAAAGGAAAGACCATAAGTAAAAGTAGGAAAAGGAAAAAAAAACACAAATGCCATAAAAATAAATACATTTGTAAAAATCAGTCAAGAGATTGACTGAGCCATAAACATAGAACTGGTGGTGGGTGGATGGAGGAAAGTAAAGAATGGGATCAACTTAAGTGACAACCAACTTAAAGTAGACTGTTATATGCAGAATATATTATATACAAACCTAATGATAACCACATATCAAACACTGCAAACAGATATGCAAACAATAAAGAAAACGGCACCAAATACATCAGTAAAGAAAGCAAAAAATAATATGAAAGAAACAAAGAGAAGAAATGGTCAGAGAAATACTAAAAAACCACCACAAAACTTAAAAAATGGCAATAAATACATATATATCAATAATTACTTGGAATTAAATAGGGTAAATGGTCCGATCGTAAGACATACGGAGACAGAGTAGATAAAAGAAAAAGATCTTTCTATATGTTGCTTATAAGAGACTAACTTCAGAACTAAAAACACCTGAAGTTTGAAAGTGAGGGGTTAGAGAAACACTGATAATTCAAATGGATGCCAAAAGAAATCCAGAGTAGTGATACTTATATTGGACAAAATAGACTTTAAAACAAAGACTGTTACAAGAGATAAAGGACACTATATAATAATAGAGGGAGACAATCAAACAAGTTCAAAATTGTAATTATTTGCACACCCAACATGGGAGCACCCAAATACATAAAATACTTAAAAACAAACTTCAAGAAACTAATGGATAGTAATACAATAATACCACGAGACTCTTTAACACCTCATTTACATCAATGGACAGATCATCCAAACTGAAAATCAACGAGGATTCAACGGATTTGAATCCACTGAACCAGATGGATTTGACAGATATACTCAGAATATTCCACCTTAAAATAGCAGAATACACATTCTTTTCAAGTACATATGAAATATTCTCCAGAATAGTTCTCATATTAGGCCACAAAACAAGTCTTAAAAAATTCAAAATGATCAGTCATACAATGCTAAACAATGAATGGGTCGAAACCCAACAGAGGACCATGGGGAGGGGAAGGAGGAAAAAGAGTTAGGGAGAGGGAGGGAGACAAAACAGGAGAGACTCTTGAATACTGAAAACAATCTGAGGGGGGAAGGGGAAGGGGGAAAGGTAATGGGGGGTGATGGTCTTGGTGGAGGTCACTTGTGGGGAAGAGCACTGGGTGTTATATGGAAACCAACCTGACAATAAACTATAAAGTTAAAAAAAAAAAACAGTGCTCAGTATATAGCAAGAATTTATTGTTATTATCATTATCACCATCACCATCTCTTTTTCACCAGAAAGTAGGATGGGACTTAACACAAAACAGACAAATGCACAACTAGTGAATGCCACAGATTTTTGTGTTCTGAATTGTAGTATCACCTAAAATAGAGTTGATCTGTAGTTCAGCATTGCATCAGATATTATTGTGTATTACAAAAAAAAAAACAATGAATGGGTCAACCAAAGAATCAAAGAAGGTAAAAAATTTCTTCATAGAAATAGAACAAACAATTGTAAAATTTGGATGGAACCACAAAAGACCCCAAATAGCCAAAGCAACCTTGAAAAATCAATGCAAATCTAGAGGCATCACAATTTCGGACTTCAAGATAAATGACAAAGCTGTAGTGTTCAAAACAGTATGGTACTGGCACAAAAATAGACACATAGATCAATAGAACAGAATAGAAAACCCAGAAATAAACGCATAGTTATATGTGGAATTAATCTTTAACAAAGGAGGAAATCATATTTAATGGGAAAAAGACAGTATCTTCAACAAATAGTATTGAGAAAACTGGACAGCAACATGCAAAAGACTAAAACTGGACAATTTTCATATACCGTACACAAAAATAAAATCAAAATGGATAAAAGACTTAATGTGAGACCTAAATCCATAAAAATCTTAGATGAGTGGGACACCCGGGTGGCTCATTTTGTTAAGTGTCCGACTTCAGCTCAGGTAATGATCTCGCAGTTCATGAGGTTGCGCACTGTATCAGGCTCTGGGCTGTCAGCACAGAGCCTGGATCCTGTTTCAGATTCTGTCCCCTATCTCTCTGCCCCTCCCTGCTCATGCTCTGTCTCTCTCATTATCTCTCTCTCTCTCTCTCTCTCTCAAAAATGAATAAACATTAGAAAAAAGATTTAAAAATATTAGAGGAGAACACAGGCAGTAACCTCTTTAACATTAGAAAAAAGATTTAAAAATATTAGAGGAGAACACAGGCAGTAACCTCTTTAACATCAGCTGCAACAACTTCTTTCTAGATATGTCTCTTGAAACAAGGGAAACAAAGACAAAAATAAACTATTGAGACATCATAAAAATAAAAAGCTTCTTCACTGCAAAGAAAAAAGTCAACAAAACTGAAAGACAAACCTACAGAACAGAAAAAGATATTTGGAAATGACTTATATGATAAGGGGTTACTATCCAAAGTATATAAAGAACTGATGACCCAGAACCCTCCCCCCAAAAAACATATAATCCAATTTAAAAAGTGGGCAGAAGACATGAAAAAACATTTCTCCAAAGAAGACATCCAGGTGGCAAACAGACACATGCAAAGATGCTCACCATCACTCATCATCAGGGAAATGCAAATCAAAACTACAATGAAATATCACCTTACACCTGTCAGAATAAGCTAAAATCAACAACACAAGAAACAACAGGTGTTGGCAAGTATGTAGAGAAAAATGGTACCTTGTGCACTGTAGGTGGGAATGTAACCTGATAACAGCCACTGTGGAAAACAGTATCAAGTGTCTTCAAACAATTAAAAATAGAGCATTAAGATAGAAGTATTGGATCTGGGTGTCCTATGAAGAGAGAGAGAGAGAGAGAGAGAGAGAGAGAGAGAGAATTGGAGAGAGAGAAATGGTGGAGGAGCTAAGATGGCAGAGTAGTAGGAGGGCCCTTGGCTTGCCTGTTCTTTTGAACACAGATAAATAAATATTATTTTTAACGTTTGATTTATTTTTGAGAGAGAGAGAGAGCAAACAAGGGAGGGTCAGAGAGAGGGAGATACAGAATCTGAAGACAGGCTCCAGGCTCTGAGCTAGCCGTCAGCACAGAGCCTGACGCGGCTCAAACCCATGAACAGCGAGGTCACAACCTGAGCCTAAGCCAGACGCTCAACCAACTGAGCCACCCAGGCGCCCGGAACACAGATAAATAAATATTAAATCATTATGAATATTCAAGAAATGTATTTGAGAACTGACACGACAAACTACATAACTAGAGGGAGAGAAAAGGCCACATTGTGGAAGGTAGGAGGTGCAGAGACATGATTTGGGGAAGTAACAAACAGAAGGTGCTGTGGAGGGGAGGAAGCCCTGGTCATGGAGAGAGGAAAGAGAGAGAGAGAGAGAAGAACACACACGAGGTCTCACAAGGAAAACACTTTCCCAAAGGCATTGGATGGGGAAAAAAGAAGGGCTGATTTTCATGAGTTTTTACAACCAGTGGAGCTCAAAGGGTGGAGTTTCAGAGATTAGCTATATGGCTGGTGTGGAACCCTGAGGGCACTGAAGTAATACTATGGCAAAGGAAGGTAGGTAGATGACGCAATATGAGGATCCACTGGGATCCACTGGGAGAGATTTTTCCCCTTCTTGGAGTGAATCTCGGAGAGGTAATATTGCCTCTCCAGGGACAAAAGAGCTGTCAGACACCATTACCCATTCTGCTCCTCAGCGTAGGTGCAGAGACACCTGCTGAGGAAGGCTAACCTGTACACTAGCTCTTTGCTTTTCTTTATTCCACATTCCACATTCCTGCACTTTGGTGCAACTGCCCTTCTGAAACAAACTTGCATCAGTCCCAGCATGGCAATACCCTTCCCCAGAGGACCAACATGTGTTCCATTCACACTAGGTCCCTAACATTTGGAGTTTTAAAACTCATCCAGCCTGTCTGGGATAAAACACAAGTACACAGCACTTCCGGGTGGGTAGACAGCCTGAACACAGACAGGGTGAAAACAGGGATCTGAGGGGGACACTTAGGTCACGTGAGGGGAGAGGTTCTCTCTCCTGGGAGGGTTTCTCGGATAGCAGTGGGTGTGAATACCCTCTTCAAGGACAATAGAGCTGGCTGAAGTCATTTCTGTTCCTTTCGCATTTAGGATAAATTAACTTCATTAAACAGCACAGCACCAGCACTCATGGTTTTACCACTTACACCAAGCCTCACACCCTGAGCTGAGCAGGTGCTGTTTTTCTGGGGCAAGTGTGCCTGAGAACCAGTGAGGTGGACTTCTCCCGCCAAAGACAAGTGCAAACACCTGACATGTACCTCATCTACCGACCATAGAGTTCTGCAAAGCTTCAGTTCTAGTGGAAATAACATCAGATCTCTTTTACAAGAATACTAGAGCACACCTAGGTAACATTTAACACACTCTGGACAAGGTCCAAACACTCCCCACTGCAGAAAAGGAGAAACTCTGCAGAGGACTTACCAGAAGGAAAGAGCAGCTAAAACACAGGAGCAGAATGCAGACAGCATTTGCCAAAGACACTTTCTGGAGTGCCAAGCCCTGGAAAATATATGACCTCTTATTTTACTTTTACTTCTTATACTTTTAGGACCAGGAAAAATAACAAGAATTCCTAACACAGAGAAGAGAGAGACCTAGACCAAATGCCAGGATGGAGGAATTCATCTCCCCCCTCAAAAAAGAACAAGAAAAGGGCACCAGGGATCCAATTGAAACAGATTTAAGTAATATGCCTGATCCAGAATGTAAAGGAACAATCATAAGGATACTAGCTGAGTTTCGCAAAACATAGAAGAAAATAAGGAGTCCCCTACTGCAGAAATAAAAGACCTAAAAAAGAGTTGGCCAAATGAAAAATGCAATAGCTGAGATATGAAACTGACTGGGTGTAATGACCACAAAGATGGAAGAAGCAAGGGAATAAATAGATGATGTGGAAGATAAAGTTATGGAAAATAATAAAGCCTAAAAGAAGAGGGAAGGAAAATATTAGATGATGAATATAGCCTTATGGAATCCAGTGACTCCATAAAGTGTAGGTACATTCATATCATAGGAGTCCCAGGAGAGGAAGAGAAAGGAAAGGGGGAAGAAGGTTTATTTGTGAAAATTATAGCTGAAAATGGCCCTAATCTGGTAAAGGAAACAGACATCCAAATCCAAGAGACAAAGAGATCTCCCAACAAAATCAACAAAAATCAACAAAATAAAAAAGCAACACCAAGACAAGTCTTAGATAAATTTACATAAGATAAAGATAAAGATAAAATCTTAAAAGCAACAAGACAAAGGAATTCCTGAACTTACAAGATAAGACAAATAATGGTAGCAGCAGACCTTTTCACAGAACCTTGGCAAGCCAGAAGGGAGTGGCATGATATATTCAAAGTGATGAATGGGAGAAATATATAGCAAAGAATACTCTATCCAGCAAGAGTGTCATTCAGATTAGGAGAGATAGAGTTTCCCAAACAAACAAAAAGTAAAAGAGTTCAACAGCACTAAATCAGCTCTGCAAGAAATACTAAAGGGATTCTTTAGAAAAGAAAGACAAAAGCAACAAAGACTAGAAAGTAATAAAGAAAATCTCCAGAAATGATGATAAAACAAATAATAAAACAACACTAAATTCATATCAAACAATAATCACTCTAAATCTAAATGCTTCAATCAAAAGACACAGGGTGTCAGAATGTATTTAAAAAATAATCTCTATCTATATGTTGCTTACAAGAGACTCATTTTAGACCTAAAGACACCTGCAGATTGAAAGGGAGGGTATGGAGAAATATTTACCATGCAAATGGACATCAAAAGAAAGCCAGAGTAGCAATACTTATATCAGAAAAACTAGATTTTAAACTAATGACTGTAACCAGAGATGAAGAAGGGCACTGTATCATAATGAAGGGGTCTACCAAGAAGATCTAACCATTGTAAATATTTATGTCCCCAACTTGAAGCTTATAAATATATAAAATATTTAACAATAAACATAAAGGAACTCATTGATAATAATACAATATTTAGTAGGGGAATTTAACACCCCTCTTACATCAAAGGACAGATTATCCAAGCAGAAAATGAACAAGGAAATAATTGCTTTGATGGCACACTGGATAGATGAACTTTACAGATATATTCAGAACATTCTGTCCTAAAGCAGCAGAATACACATTCTTTTAAATTGTACATGGGACATTGTCCAGAATGATCACATACTAGGTCACAGATCAGGCCTCACAAATACAACAAGATTGAGATCATACCAAGCATATTTTTTGACCACAATGCCTTGAAACTTGAAGTCAATCCCACACAAAAAAATTGGAAAGACCAAATGGAAGTTACAGAAGATCTTACTGGAAATCAAATGTATTAACCAGGAAATTAAAGAAGAAATTTAAAAAATACATGGAAACAAATGATAATGAAAATATACTTGTCCAAAATTTGGAGGATGCAACATTAGTGATCATGAGAGAGAAGTATATAGCAATACAGGACAACTTCATCAAGCAACAAAAATCTCAAATATACACCTAAAGGAGCTAGAAAAGGAATAGAAAATGAAGGCTAAAGCCAGCATAAGAAGGTAAATAATAAAGTTCAAAGGAAGCATAAAGGATATAATTTCAATTAAAAAAAATAGAACACATCAATGAACCAGGAGCTGGTTCTTTAAAAGAATTAATAAAACTGATATACCCTTAGCCAGACTTACCAAAAAGAAAAGAGAGAGGTCCTAAGTAAAGAAAATCATGAATGAAAAAGGAGAGATCACAACCAATAAAACAGAAATACAAATGATTAGATGAGAATATTATGAGAAATAATATGCCAAGAAATTGGAAAACCTGGAAGAAATGAATAAATCCCTAGAAACATACTAACTACCAAAACTGAAATAGGAAGAAATAGAAAACTCAAATAGAGTGATAACCAGCAAAGAAATTAAATTGTAATAAAAAATCTCCCAACAAACAAAATTCCAGGGCCAGATGGCATCACAGGGGAATTATACCAAACATTAAAAGAATAGTTAAAACTTATTCTTCTCTAACTATTCCAAAAAATAGAAATGGAAGGAAAATTTCTAGACTCATTCTATGAAGCCAGCATTACCTTGATATGAAAACCAGGCACTAAAAACGCGATTTACAAGCCAATACACCTGATGAACTTGGATTCAAAAATTCTCAACAAAAGACAAGCAAATAGAATTCAACAGTACATTAAAAGAATCATTCAAATTCTGCCAAAAACCAAAACTGTCCCTCAGCTTCAGGGCTACTTCCACTCTGTGTTTTCTCTCACGAATGGGGTTTACCCTCACAAACTGGTGTTCTAAATGTCTTACAAAGAATCTGATTAAATAACGGATCCATTAAAGAAAAGAATCATTCAAGACAATGACGTGGGATTTATTCATGGGCTGCAAGTGTGGTTCAGTATTTGCAGATCAATCAACATGATACACCACATTAGTAAAAGAATGGATAAGAACAATAGGATCCTTGCAGTAGATATAGAAAAAGCATTTGACAAAATAGAACATCCATTCTTGATAAAATCCCTCAACAAAGTAGGAATAGAGGTAACTTACCTCAACATCATAATGGCCATATATGAAAGGGAAGCCTGGGTGGCTTAGATGGTTAAGCGTCTGACTTTGGATCAGGCCATGATCTCGTGGTTTCTGAGTCCAAGCTCCATGTTGGTTTATGATCTGACAGCTCAGAGCCTAGAGCCTGTTTCAGATTCTGTCTCCCTCTGTCTCTGCCCCTCCCCTGCTCGTGCTCGCTCTCTTTTTCAAAAGTAAATAAACATTAATTTTTTTAAAGGCCATATATGAAAGACCCACAGCAAATATAACCCTCAATGGGAAAAAACTGAGAACTTCTCCTATACAGGCAATAATGTAAAGGGATGTCCATTCACCATTGTTTTTAAAAATAGTACTGAAAGTGCTACCCTCACTAATTAGATAACAAAAAGAAATAAAAGGCATACAAATTGGCAAGGAAGTAGTCAAGCATTCACTATTTGCAAAAGACATAATACCTTGTATAGAAAACCTGGAAGACTCCACCAAAAAATATGCTAGAAATGAGACATGAATTCAATAAAGTTGCAGGATGCAAAATTTATGTACAACATATGTTCCATTTCTACACGCCAAGAATGGAACATTAAAAAGAGAAATCAAGGAATCATTGCCGTTTAAAATTTCACCAAAAACTATATAAATAAATACACCTAACCAAAGAGGTAAAACATCTGTACTCTGAAAACTACAGAATCTTTATGAAAGAAATTCAAGAAGACGCAAAGAAATGGCAAAACATTCCACACTCCTGGACTGGAAGAACAAATATTGTTAAAATGTCTATACTACCCAAAGCAATCTACACATTTCATGCAATCTCTATCAAAGCACCAGTAGCATTTTTCACAGAAACAGAGCAAACAATCCTAAAATTTGTATGGAACCACAAAAGACCCCAAATAGTGAAAGCAATCTTGAAAAAGAAAAACAAAGCTGGAAGCATCACAATTCCAGACTTCAAATTGTATTAGAGAGTTGTAGTGTTCAAGACAGTATAGTACTGGCACAAAAACAGACATATATTTCAATGGAACAGAATAGAAAATCCAAAATGGACCCGCACCTATATGGTCAACTAATCTTCAACAAATCAGGAAAGGATATCCAATGGATATCCAAAGAGTCTGTTTAGCAAATGGTTCTAGGAAAACTGGACAGCAACATGCAGAGGAATGAAACTGGACCACCACTTTCTTACACCATATGCAAAAATAAATTCAAAATAGATGAAAGACCTAAACATGAGTTAAGAGCCATCAAAATCCTAGAGGAGAACACAGGCGGCAACCTCTTTGACATTGGTCATAGCAGCTTCTTACTAAACATGTCTCTGGAGACAAGGAAAAAAAACAAAAATGAACTATTAGGACTTAGTCAAGGTAAAAAACCTTCTGCACATCAAAGTAAACAATCAAAAAAAAAAAAAAACTAAAAGGCAACCTTTGGAACGGGAAAAGATATTTGCACATGACCTATCTGATAAAGGTTAGCATCCAAAATGGATAAAGAACTAATCAAACTCAACACGCTTCCCCCAAAATAATCTTGTTAAGAAATGGGAAAAGACATGAACAGATATTTTTCCAAAGAAGACATCCAGATGGCTAACAGACACATGAAAAATGCACAACATTATTGATCATCAGAGAAATACAAATCAAAACTATAATGAGATAACACGTCACATCAGTCAGAATGGAAAAAATTAACAACATAGGAAACAACAGATGTTGGGGAGGTTGTGGAAAAAGGGGAACCCTTTTACATTGTTGGTGGGGATGCAAACTGGTATAGCCACTTTGGGAAACAGTATGGAGTTTCCTCAAAAAGCTAAAAAATACAACTACCCTAGCATCCAGCTATTGCACTGCTAGATATTTTCCTAGAGGTTGCAAGAATACTGATTTGAAGGGACACATGCACCCTGATATTAATGGCAGCATTATCAAAAAATAGCGAAAATATGGAAAAAGCCCAAATATCCATCTGCTGATGAATGGATAAAGAAGTTGTGGTGCATATACAGAATGGAATATTACTCAGACATAAAAAGGATGAAATCTTGCCAGTTGCAATGATGTGGATGGAGCTATGGTGCGTTATGCTAAGCGAAATAAGACAAAGCAACATATATACCATATGAATTCACTCACATGTGGAATTCAAGAAATGAAACAGATGAATGTAAGGAAAAAAAAAGAGACAGGCAATCCATAAAGCTAATTCTTAACTGTAGAAAACAAACTGAGGTTTGCTTGAGAGGAGGTAGAATGGAAGATGGGTTACCTGGGTGATGTGTATTAAGGAGTGCACTTTTTGTGATGAGCACTGGGTGTTATATGTAAGTGATGAATTACTGAATTCTACTCCTGTAACTTGTATTGCACTATGTTAACTAATTGGAATTTAAATAAAAACTTGAAACAAAAATTAAAAATAGATGTACCCTATGATCCAGTATTTTCACTACTGGATAATTACCCAAAAAATACAAAACCTCTAATTCAAAGGCATATGTGCACCTCTGTGTTTATTGCAGCATTATTTATAATAGCCTAACTATGGAAGCAACCCATGTCCATTGACAGATGTATGACTAAAGAAGATAAAGATGAATGGATAAAGAAGATGTGATTTATACTTGTTGGGATGAGCACTGGGTGTTATATGGAAACCAACTTGACAATATACTATAATAATAATAAAAAGGTGATTTATGTATGTATGGAATAGCATTCAGCCATAAGAAAGACTGAAATCTTGCCATTTTTTGGAATATGCATGGTGTTTGTGAGTATCATGGTAAAGGAAATAAGTCAGTCAGAAAAAGATAAATAGCATATGATTCCATTCATAGGTGGAAAATAAAAAAATAAATCAAATGAGGGAAGAAAAAATAGGAGAGAATGACAAACCAAGAAACAGACACTTAACTATAGAAAACAAGCTGATGGTTTCCAGAGAGGAGGTAGTTGGGGTGGTATGTGAAGTAGATGATAGGGATTTAGGAGTATACTTACCATGATGAGCACTGAGTAATTTATAGAATTGTTGAATCAAGATAATGTATTCCTGAAACTAATATAACACTATATGCTAAGTATACTGGAATTAAAATTAAAAAAAAAATACTTCATAAAAAGATACATCTTTGAATATTCAAAAATTTAAAAAATATTTTAACTTTTTTATTTTCTTTTTTAAAATTTTTATGTCTTTATTTTAATTTGAGAGACAGAGACAGAGAATGAGCAGGGGAGGGGCAGAGAGACACACACACACAAAATCTGAAGCAGGCTCCAGGCTCTGAGCTGTCAGCACAGACCCCGACATGGGGCTCATATCCATGGACTGTGAGATCATGACCTGAGCCAAAGTGGGACGCTTAACCAACTAAGACATCCAGGTGCCCCAGCTAATTTTTTTCTTAAATAAACTTACAAATTACATTTTTATTTTACCTTTCAGATGTTGAAGAAGTATTTGCTGCTTCCAGATTTTGAAATATAATTTTTATGGAAAATTTTTTTCAGAATAAAATAAATGGGTATTGCTCTACTTACAACATCAAAAGAAAATTGTAAGCACAATGCTTTACTCATCATATAAGCTAAATTTAAGACTTTTTTTTCTATTGTCAAATTGCTATTAATAATTTTTAATTTAATATATGAATTACAATACCTCACTTTGAATATATGAAACTAATTCCACCAAATTAGTTATTTACAAACTCAGATTTCATTCCCAGTACACATTCCAATAAATGTATTCTGTAAAAATGAAAAGAAATCAAAACAAAACAGAAAATAGCAATATTGCATACATGCAAACCAATGAGGTATTTGAACTATAAGAGAATTCTAATCTCAGCAGGACATTGTAAATCTATGCTTTGTGGAGTCTGCTTGTCTGAGGAACCAGCTGGGAATGATTAAAACCTTTAAACATGGCCTTTATGAACTTGATTCCTTGTAAATGAATAAAACAAAACATACTCTTCCTTATGATGGATTTAAGTAAGGCATGTCTACATGATTCCAAAACATAGGTTACATTAGTCAGCTCAATCAAACATCCAGTACATTCAGTGGTAAAAATTCCCAGAAATGAGACATTTTGTTTTGTAGCTCAAAAAACCTTCATACATTTTTCTTTTCTTTTTGTGAGTTGAATTTTCATTGTATAAAGAGAGCCTAAGTCCATGATTCCTAATCCAGGTTGTGTAACAATTCAACTTGTCTTCAAGAATGTCAGGAGCTGTCGAACATTTCTCAAAACAAAATTACTTTTAATTCATTTCAAATAACAAAAATATGCCAAACAGAATATTTATTAGAAGACATGAACTCAACTACTTAGTGTCACAATTTCAAAGCAGGCCAGGAATAAATGATCCAGCCAAAAATTATTACAGAGCTATTTTCTCTCTTTACTTTTTTAAATGTTTATTTTTTTTGAGAGAGAGAAAGAGAGGTGGGGGGAGAGAAAGAGTGAGGGAGGGTCAGAAAGAGAGAGAGAGAGAGAGAGAGAGAGAGAGAGAGAATCGCAAGCAGGTTCCACGCTGTCAGCACAGAGCCCAGAGCGGGACTAGAACTCACGAACCATGAGATCATGACCTGATCTGAAATCAAGAGTCGGAAACTTAACTGACTAAGCCACCCAGGTGACTTTATTTTCTGTCTCTTTAAATGTTAAGTAGTGAGTTTTATTTTAGTGAGGATTTCAGAAATGATGGTGAATCATGATGATTTTTAGTGGTGTGTGTGTGTGTGTGTGTGTGTGTGTGTGTGTGTGTGTGTGTGTTTAAACATGTGTTTGTTACTCTATTATTGTTTTTGTTGATAACACTTCAGAAAATGCCCGTTCAATGTTTTTTATATTATTATTGTTGTTGACAACACTTTAGAAAGTGTCCATTCACAGTTGGGGATTTGAAAATAATTCTAGTTAGTAGTTATGTTTCCACCCATATGCAGGATTGTATTTTTGTGGAAAAAAAAAAACTGTAGTAGGACTCTTGATTGCAAGTGATAGAGACCCATCTGAAACTAGCTTGAATAATGAATGAATGAATGATGATGATGATGATGATAGTGATTGATGATGGTAATTACATTTTTAAAGTATTTTGATTTACAAAACTAAAATGTCCAAGAATATCTAGCTATAAGCAGATGTAAATTCAGGATCTTAAATACTTTCAGCAAGACTTAGCCTACATCTGGCTCAGATTTTATCTGTACTTGTTTTATGTACTTTTCCCTGTGGCAACTTTTCTCCATGAAGGCAGACTCTTCCTACTTCATGGAAACAACCCCAAGATTACTTCTACAAGCTAGCAACCCTAACACAAAGAGGTGACCCAACAAGCTAGCAACCCTAACACAAAGTGATCCAACAAAAATCCTAGAGTTCACTCTTACTTGCCTTGATTATGTCCATGTGAGTGAACAAAATCTATGATATTGATCAAGCCTGGGCCATACCCTTCTTCTGGGACCAAAATATCCACTCAAACTCCATGAATTAAGAGAACTGGTGGGTCATTGTTTCCTCATAAAAAATTAGAGTAATGCTAAAAGAAAGTTATATGAATAATGATGTTGGGCTGGCAAAAAGAAAATATATTGCTTAAGCAATATATTATGCATATTATGTATATACATTGATAGTTCTTCACTCACATAAAAAAGTATATATAATGCACATATAATAATCTTAAATATTTATCAGACAACTATAATATATTCCGGGTACTGTGCTTATCCAAATTCCCTTCCAAACACTTTGAGGGAGAGGAGAGGAAGCTGAGGCTGTGTTAAGATGGAATTTTGTTGAACCTGGATAAACAGGGTGGGGGAAAGAACATGAAAATGTTCCTGAAGCAAAGGCACACAAATAGAGCAAAGACATGCTATACACCCTAAGATAGTTCCGGAAATTTTAGGCACTTTTATACATGTTGCCTACAAACTCATAACAAGCCTAGATAGATTTTGTTAGCCCCATTTTTCAGGTGAACAAAATGGGCTCAGAAAGGCTAAATGATTTGCCCATAAGTACGTAATTAGTTAGAAAAAATAAAAGCTGGAATTTCAACGCAGATCTGTATAGCTTGAACACCTGTACTCTTCCCACTACATTAGTCTGCTCTCATGATGTATATTGTACTTGTTATATACAGTTTTATATAAATGGATAAAATATGATATTTTGATACTAAGAGGTTAGGATGGGTTGAATGCAATCTAGGTAGGAAGAACTGACACATGAATTCTGACACTACCAAAAACAATATTCTATCTTGAAAGAAAGCAGAGTTCATTCCCTGATTTGACAAGACTGTTGACAGCACTAACTACGTTAACATCCCAGAACACCCTTGATCTCATTATTCCACCCCTCTGATTTCAAGATTACTATACCCTGGAAATTAAATATCACTCTCATCATCGACACTACCTATAATGTGAGTAGAAAGCATTACATTAGCTTTGAAAACTATTCTCAGCAATGCTCCTTTATTACCATAGAAGTTATCGCTTAAGAATATCTCATTGGAGAACAAATCACAATCAAACAGAAATACTGAACATGCCCATTGCAACCAGGCAACTCTATCATACAGAAAATCAGACATTATTTATAAAATAAAATCTGGGAGTTATTCCAGAGAACATACCAAAAACTACAGATACTTTTTTTCAAATATTTTAATCTTGTAATGATTTCTCTAATATATTAACAATTTATTTACTAGCAACATTCATAGTGCATGCAGTTGTTTTTCTGAGTGTTAAATGAATGTCTCACTGCAATCATTTATATTATGAAATAGGTCTTTCTTTCGATACTTGGAGGTTTATCCTTTAGTGGGAGGCATTGAGCAGATTTCTGTGGTTAACCTTTGTAGCATTTTCATTATCAGTGTTTTTTATTTCCCTCTAAGCTATTTCACAGCTGTCTAAATTGTATCTGGCTAAAACTTGGTATCTAAATTGCCAGCTTAGAATTCTGTCTCAAAGAAAATCCCAATGTCAGTCTAACCATCTGAATTGTATACATAGCACAGTCATTTTTAGGTAGCCCCAATCTCTATTTTTAAACTCAGCTATAACTAATACATCGGGATAATTATGATATAAAAGTCATTGTTGATAAAAAGACTGTTAGCATATCAATTTCTTAATTTGTTTTCTCAACTAAGGCTAGGAATCTTGGAATCTTTTTTTTTGTTTTTTCATGCTAAGAGGGAATTGATTCACTTCAGCAAAGTTACAGTGAAAGTGTTTTTTTTTGTTGTTGTTGTTGTCGTTGTTGTTATTTGGTATAACTCACCTAGCTGAGTGTTTTATAAAGTGTTACAAATTATCTTAAAACATTTTTTTGAACATTGATTCAGACGGTTTTCCCATAGTTAAAGTGGGACAGAATCAATGCACTGCAGGCTTCTTCTGCTGTTTTGTGTAACAAACATGTTCTAATAAGTCGGGAAAAATCCATTTTGATGCCACTTCTCCAATTAGACCTGCTTTAGGTTTTTGAATAACTGAATTTCGTTTTAGTTTTATCCCCAGATACATTGTTAAACTGATGTTTCAAAGTAGAGTAAACTATGGTATCATTAACATTAATTTCTAAAAAGTGCCTTTTTTAAAATCAAGTCTCTAACTCTAAGCAAATGAAATTCTTATCGTTTTATTGAGATACGGTGTAACTTGATTACCCTCTAAATAGTAATTTTTGAAAATTCTGTTCATTCAGTCTGAACAGTTGCAGATGACTTGTATGTGTATAAGAAAACTGTATCATTAGCATATGTTCTGAAAAATGCCTTTAAATATGTACACATATTTGGAATCTCCATGAGGAAAAAATGTTGCATTCATTCAAAACTGATTTACTGAATCTCTTTGTTACCACATGCAAGAGGTAAGACAAAGGTTGAATAGAATGACATTGCAATCCCTGAGCAAAGTTCACCTCTTTTATTTTTGTTTCATTTTTAAAATAGGTGATGCAAATATACTTACCTCTGAATGCAATACTCCAAACTCTCTTTGCTTGATACTATTTGATGAATCCTGAAAAAATTAGATCAGTGAATAAGGACTTATAATTAAGTGGCTCAAATGAAACTGCTTTACAAACTCAGTACTTGTCAATCCTATAGTTTTCATCAGTAAATTGTTTTAGCCCTGTACTTTTTAAAGAGCCAGATTCAATCAAGACCATCTAGAAGCTGTGAGGCTACTATTATTGTGACTTTGTTGTTGTTAAAATCTGTATTTCCAAAATGACAATTACATTTAAAAGTGAACTAGTGCCTTTTATTCTGTGTATGTAGAGGTAACCTACTTGGGTGAGAGGGAGGGGAAAAGTTGATGGTTATAAAGGGGTTAAGTATTAACCAGAACAACTTTAAATTCTTGTATCAAACACCATAAAATAATTCACTTGAAAGACTTTTCAAGTATAGATTCTCTCCCAATGGGAAAGTTGGTGTTTTCAAATGAAGATCCCTCCAGACATAATCTTTTTTTTTTCTTTAAGCAAGGGGATATTTTTTGTTTATTTATTTATTTGAAGAGAACGAGAGAATGAGCAGGGGATAGGCAGAGAAAAGGAGAGACAGAATCCCAAGGAGAGAGAGAATCCCAAGAGTCATGTATTGAATCTGCATTGTCAATACATGGAGCCCGATGTGGGCCTCTATCCCACAAAACATGAGATCATGACACGAGCCTAAATCAAGAGTCAGACGCATAACTGACTGAGCCACCCATGTGCCCCATCTTCAGACATAATCTTGTACCCCAGCTAACATCATCTGTTCCTATTGACTATTCATTACTGATTCATAAACTAGCATATAATTCTGAAATAGGAGCACCTTTACTGATGGCCAAACGAAATTAATGTGGTGACACTATTTCTTAAAGCTGAAGAGATGTTATGAAATTTTAATTGATATCTTCAAATAATTGTGTGATTCAGGAGAAATAAAAGTATAAAAGTTTATAATATTGACTAGTTATGGAAACCTTTGAAGATGAAAAAAGAATTAAACACATTTGCTCTACTTACATTTTCCTGGGTAGATTAAAATCGAGAGGTTCTTTGTTCCTTAAGATTGTCTTACTACACAATATACAGAGCTATCCCCCAATACCTCACTATAATTACTAACAAACATGTTATACTACTTTACAGTCACTGAGTTTTTGCCAAAATTGATTTAAAACACGGTATGAAGAAGTAATTTCTTACAATTTAGGTACCAATGGACATATTCCTAATGAATAACCATTCATTTTTGATAATGCATCAAATCTTATGTAATCCTTACCAATATCATTTAGTAAATTTCTTTTTTTAATGTTTATTTTTGAGAGCGAGACAGAGCACCAGTGGGGGAGGGGCAAAGGAAGAGGGAAACACAGAATCTGAAGTAGGCTTCAGGTTCTGAGCTGTCAGCACAGAGCCCAATGTGGGGCTCGAGCTCACAAATGATGGGATCATGACCTGAGCTGAGTCAGACGCTTAACCTACTGAGCCACCCAGGCGCCCCTCATTTAGTAAATTTCTTAGGAACACTAAATGTCTGTGTTAAAAAAGAGACAAAAGCTCCAAATGGAGCCCACATCACCAAACTAAGACTCAATACTTAACCTAATTGCAACTTCAGCCTCTCCCCAGAATATTATCTTATCCAGTCAATCTAGAATTTCATGGTCAGCACTAGTGAGGTAACCCACCTGAGAGACCTCTGCTCTTCCCCAACGGTAGTTGACCTTGTCTGAAACAACCCACTCTTTGCTAGTAACTTATGGGTTATCCCCTTTTGCGTATCAAAGTCTTTCTTTTTGTACAGTTCTTTGGAGCTCCATTCTATCTGCTGGATGGGATGAATCTTTCATGAATCTTTGAGGAAAACCACTCTTTCATGCTCTTTCATGAATCTTTGAGGAAAACCACTAAGATCTTAAAAATTTACTCAGATAAATTCTATTTTATTTTTTTAATGTTTTATATATATCTTTTAACTTTATAGTTTATTGTCAGGTTGGTTTCCATATAACACCCAGTGCTCTTCCCCACAAGTGACCTCCACCATGACCATCACCCCCCATTACCTTTCCCCCTTCCCCTTCCCCCTTCAGTTTGTTTTCAGTA
>CM053579.1:42213501-42237059 GCA_028646485.1 Cryptoprocta ferox | reverse complement strand
ACCAAGACAGTATGGTACTGGCACAAAAACAGACACATAGACCAGTGGAATAGATTAGAAAGCCCAGAACTGGACCCACAAATGTACGGCCAATTAATCTTTGACAAAGGAGGAAAGAGTATCCAATGGCAAAAAGATAGCCTCTTTAATAGGTGGTGCTGGGAGAACTGGACAGCAACATGCAGAAGAATGAAACTAGACCACTCTCTTACACCATACACAAAAGTAAACCCAAAATGGATGAAGGACCTGAACGTGAGACAGGAAACCATCAAAACCCTAGAGGAGAAAGCAGGAAACAACCTCTATGACCTCAACTGCAGCAATTTCCTACGCGACACATTCCCAAAGGCAAGGGAATCAAGAACCAAAATAAACTATTAGGACCTCATAAAGATAAAAAGCTTCTGCACTGCAAAGGAAGTAATCAAAAAAAACTAATAGGCACCCGACAGAATGGGAAAAGATAGTTGCAAGTGACATATCGGATAAAGGGCTAGTATTCAAAATCTACAATGTACTCACCAAACTCCGCACCCGAAAAACAAACAATCCAGTGAAGAAATGGGCAGTAGACATGAAGAGACACTTCTCCCAGATGGCCAACAAACACATGAAACAATGCTCAGCATCATTCATCATCAGGGAAATACAAATCAAAACCACACTGAGATACCCCCGCACGCCAGTCAGAATGGCTAAAATGAACAACTCAAGAGACTATAGATGCTGGCGAGGATGTGGAGAAACGGGCACCCTCCTACACTGTTGGTGGGAATGTAAACTGGTACAGCCATTCTGGAAAACAGTGTGGAGGTTCCTCAAAAAATTATCAATAAAACTCCCCTATGACCCAGAAATCACACTGCTGGGGATTTACCCAAGGGATACAGAAGTGCTGATGCATAGGGGCACATGTACCCCAATGTTCATAGGGGCACTTTCAACAATAGCCAAATCATGGAAAGAGCCTAAATGTCCATCAACTGATGAATGGATTAGGAAGATGTGGTTCATCTATACAATGGAATGCTACATGGTCATGAGAAAGAATGAAATCTGGCCATTTGTAGCAAAGTGGATGGACCTCGAGGGTGTTATGCCAAGCAAAATAAGTCAGGAGTAGAAGGACAGATACCATATGTTTTCACTCATAAGTCTAACAAGTGAATCCTAACAGGACCACGGGGAGGGGAAGGAGGAAAAAGAGTTAGGGAGAGGGAGGGAGACAAAACAGGAGAGTGTTGAATACTGAAAACAAACTGATGGAGGAAGGGGAAGGGGGAAATGTAAAGGGGGTTGATGGTCTTGGTGGAGGTCACTTGTGGGGAAGAGCACTGGGTGTTATATGGAAACCAACCTGACAATAAATTATAAAGTCAAAAAAATAAATAAACATTAAAAAATAAAAATTAAAAAAAATAAAAATTTGTCAGGAGAAAAAAAAAAAAGAAAACCAGAGTAGCCAAACGTATATCAGACTAACTAAGGTTTAAAACAAAGACTGTAATAAGAGGTGGAGAAGGGTATTATTTCATAATTAAGGGGCATATCCATCAAGAAGATGTAACAATTGTAAATATTTATGCCCCCATTTTGAAATACCCAAATATATAAATCAATAAACCAAAGCACGCACTCATGGATAATGATATGATAATAGTAGGAGACTTTAATTCCCCCCTTTCAGCAATAGACAGATGATCTAAACAGAAAATCAACAAAGAAACAATGGCTTTGAATGACACACTGGACCAGATGGACTTAACAGATATATTCAGAACATTTCATTCTAAAGCAACAAAATACACATTCTTCTCCAGTGCACACAGAACATTCTCCTGAGTAGATCACATACTGGGTTATAAATAAGCCCTCAACAGGTACAGAAAGATTGAAATCATATCATGTGTATGTTTAGATCACAATACTATGAAACTTGAAATAATCAGAATAAAATATTTGGAAAGTCCTCAAATACATGGAGGTTGAATAACATCCTACTAAGGGATGAATGGGTCAGCCAGGAAATTAAAGAAGAAATAGAAAAATATATGGAAACAAATAAAAATAAACGAGAACAGTCTAAACCCTTTGAGATACAGAAAAGGCAGTCCTAAGAGTACATTGCAATTCAGGCTTATCTCAAGAAGCAAGAAAAGTCCCAAATACACAACCTAACCTTCCACCTAAAGGAGCTAGTAAAGGAGAAGCAAATAAATCCCAAATCCAGCAGAAGAAGGGAAAAATAAAATTAGAGTAGAAATAAACAATACAGAAATAAACAAATATGGTAGAACAGATCAATGAAACTAAAAGCTGGTTTTTTGAAAGAATAAACAAAATTTATAATCCCCTAACCAGACATCTCAAAAAGAAAAGACAGAGTGCCCAAATAGATAAAATCACAAATGAAGAGGCGAGATCACAACCAACACCACAGAAATACAATTATAAGAAAATATTATGAAAAATTATATGCCAACAAACTGGACAATCTGGAAGAAATGGATGAATTCTTAGATATTCATACACTACCAAAACTGAAACAGGAAGAAATGGAAAATTTGAACCAGCCCATAACCAACCAAGACATTGAACCAGTTATCAAAAAACTCCCAAAAACTAAGTGTCCTGGGCCAGATGGCTTCCCAGAAGAATTCTACCAGACATTTAAAAAATATTTAACACCTATTTTATGTTCCAAAATACAGAAATGAAAAGAAAGCTTGCAAATTCATTCTATGGAGCCAGCATATCCTTGGTTCCAAAACCAGCTAAAGACCCCACTAAAAAGGAGATCTACAGGCCAATATCCCTGATGAACCTGAATTCAAAAATGCTTAACAAGATACTTGCAAATCAAATTCAATAGTACATTAAAAAATTATTCACCATGATCAAGTGGGATTTACTCCTGAGCTACAGGGATTTATTTACAAATAAATCAGCCTGATACATCACATTAATAAAAGAAAGGGTAAGAACTATATGATCCTTTCAATACATGCAATAAAGGATTTAACAAAATACAGCATGAAAGTAGGGATATAAGGAACATACCTAACATCATAAAAGCCATATATGAAAGGCCTACAGCTAATATCATGTTCAATGGGGAGAAACTAAGAGCTTTCCCCCTAATGTCAGGAACAGAACAAAATGACCACTCTCCCCACAGTTGTTCAACACAGTACTGGACATCCAAGCCTGAGCAATCAGACAGCAAAACGAAATATAAGGCATACAAATTAGCAAATAAGTCAAACTTTGCCTCTTGGCAGATGACAAGATATACTACATGGAAAACCTGAAAGCCTCCACCCAAAAAATGCAAGAGCTGATACATGAATTCAGCAAAGTTGCTGGATATGAAATCAATGTACAGAAATCAATTGCATTTTTAAACACCAATAATGAAGCAACAGAAAGAGAAATTAAGGGGCCAATCCAATTTACAGTTGCACCAAAAACCATAGGATACCTAGGAATAAACCTAACCAAAGAAGTAAAAGACCTATACACTGAAAACTACAGAAAGATTATGAAAGAAATTGAAGAAGACAAAAAGAAATGGAAAAACATTCCATGCTCCTGGATTGGAAGAACAAATATTGTTAAAATTTCGATACTGCCCAAAGGGATCTACACATGTAATGCAATCATTTTCAAAATAACACCAGTATTATTCACAGATCTAGAACAAACAATCCTAAAATTTGTTTGGAACCAGAAAAGTCTCCAAATAGCCAAGTAATGTTTAAAAAGAAAATCAGGTGCGCCTGGGTGGCTCAGTTAATTAAGCGTCTGACTTCAGCTCAGGTCATGATCTCACAGTCCATGAGTTCAAGCCCTGTGTCGTGCTCTGTGCTGACAGCTGTCTCTGTCTCTGTCTCTGTCTCTCTCTCACACACACACATAAATAAACATTAAAAAATTTTAAAAAGGAAAACTAAACTGGAGGCATCACAATTCTGGACTTTAAGATGTATTACAAACTTGTAATCATCAAGACAGTATGGTATGGGCACAAAAACAGACACATAGATCAATGACACAGAATAGAGAACCCAGAAATGGACAGACAAATGTATGGACAACTAATCTTCAACAAATCATGAAAGAATATCCAATCGAAAAAAGAAAAAAAAGAAAAAAAGACAGTCTCTTCAGAAAATGGTATTCGGAAAACTAGACAGTGACATGCAGAAAGACCTGGACCACTTTCTTACACCATACACAAAAATAAATGCAAAATGGATGAAAGACCTAAATATGAGACAAGAAACCATCAAAATCCCACAGGAGAAAATAGGCAGCAACCTCTTTGAACTAGCTGCAGAAACTTCTTACTAGACATGTCTCCAGAGGCAAGGGAAATAAAAACAAAAATGAACTAATAGGACCTCACCAAGATAAAAAGCTTCTGCACAGCAAAGGAAACAATCAACAAAACTAGAAGGAAATGATGGAATGGGAGAAGATATTTGTGTTTTTTTTTATTATTTTTTTTAAATTTACATCCATGTTAGTTAGCATATAGTGCAACAATGATTCCAAGAGTAGATTCCTTAATGCCCCTTACCCATTTAGCCCATCCCCCCTCCCAAAACCCCTACAGTAACCCTCTGTTTGTTCTCCATTTTTAAGAGTCTCGTATGTTTTTCTCCCACTCTCTGTTTTTATATTAATTTTGCTTCCCTTCCCTTATGTTCATCTGTTTTGTATCTTAAAGTCCTCATTATGAGTGAAGTCATATGATATTTGTCTTTCTTTGACTGACTAATTTCACTTAGCATGATACCCTCTAGTTCAATCCATGTAGTTGCAAATGGTAAGATTTCATTCTTTTTGATTGCTGAGTAATGCTCCATTACATATATATATATAATCACATCTTCTTTATCCATTCATCTGTCGATGGACACTTGAACTCTTTCCATAATTTGGCTAATGTAGATAGTGCTGCTATAAACATTGGAGTGCATGTGTCCCTTTGAAACAGCACACCTGTATCCCTTGGATAAATACTTAGTAGTGCAATTCGTGGGTTGTAGGGTAGTTCTATTTTTAATTTTTTGAGGAATATCCATAATGTTTTCCAGAGTGGCTGCACCAATTTGCATTCCCACCAGCAGTGCAAAAGAGATGCTCTTTCTCTGCATCCTCACCAGCATCTGCTGTTGCCTAACTTGTTGATTTTAGCCATCCTGACAGGTGTGAAGTGTTATCTCACTGTTCTTTTAATTTGTAATTCCCTGATGATGAGTGATGTTGAGCATTGTTTCATGTGTCTGTTGGCCATTTGGATGTCTTCTTTGGAGAAGTTTCTGTTCATGTCTTTAGCCCATTTCTTTACTGGATTATTTGTTTTTTGGGTGTTGAGTTTGACAAGTTCCTTATAGATTTTGGATACCAACCCTTTATCTGATATGTCGTTGCAGTTTGAATATCTTCTCCCATTCCGTTGGTTCCATTTTAGATTTGCTGAGTGTTTCCTTTGCTGTGCAGAAGGTTTTATTTTGATGAAGTCCCAATAGTTCATTTTTGCTTTTGTTTCTCTTGCCTATGGAGACGTATTGAGTAAGAAGTTTCTGTGGCCAAGGTCAAAGACGTTTTTGTCTGCTTTCTCCTTGAGGATTTTGATGGCTTCCTGTCTTACATTTAGGTCTTTCATCCATTTTGAGTTTATTTTTGTGTATGCTGTAAGAAAGTGATCCAGGTTCATTTTTCTGCATGTCGCTGTCCAGTTTTCCCAGCACCACTTGCTGAAGAGACTGTCTTTATTCCATTGAATATTCTTCCCTGCTTTGTCAAAGATGAGTTGGCCATAGGTTTGTGGGTCCATTTCTGGGTTCTCTATACTGTTGCATTGATCTGAGTGTCTGCTCTTGTGCCAGTACCATACTGTCTTGATGATTACAGCTTTGCAATACAGCTTGAAGTCTGGGATTGTGATGCCTCCAGCTTTGGTTTTCTTTTTCAAGATTGCTATGGTTATTCAGGGTCTTTTCTGGTTCTATACAAATTTGAAGATTGTTTCTTCTAGCTATGTGAAGAATTCTGGTGTTATTTTGATAGGGACTGCATTGAATATGTAGATTGCTTTGGGTAGTATTGACATTTTAACAATATTTGATCTTCCAATCCAGGAGCATGGAATATTTTTTTCCATTTTAAAAGTCTTCTTCAATTAACTTCATCAGCTTTCTATAATTTTCAGTGTATAGATTTTTCATTTCTTTGGTTATGTTTATTCCTAGGTATTTTATTGTTTTTGGTGCAATTTGAAATGGGATTGATTCCTTGATTTCTCTTTCCGTTGCTTCATTGTTGGTGTACAGGAATGCAACCGATTTCTGTGCATTGATTTTATATCCTACAACTTTGCTGAATTCCTGGATCAGTTTTAGCAGTTTTTTGGTGGAATCTTTTGTGTTTTCCAAATAGAGTATCATGTCATCTGTGAAGTGTGAAAGTTTGAGCTCCTCCTGGCTGATTTGGATGCCTTTTATTTCTTTGTGTTGTCTGATTGCTGAGGCTAAGACTTCCATTACTGTTGAAAAACAGTGGCGATAGTGGACATCCCTGTCTTATTCCTTACCTTAGGGGGAAAGGTCTCAGTTTTTCCCCATTAAGGATGATATTAGTATTGGGTCTTTCATATATGGCTTTTATGATCTCAAGGTATAATCCGTCTCTCCCTACTTTCTTAAGGATTTTTATCAGAACGAATGTTGTATTTTGTCAAATGCTTTCTCTGCATCTATTGAGACGATCATGTGGTTCTTGTCCTTTCTTTTATCGATGTGATGAATCGTTGATTGTTTTGTGGATATTGCACCAACCCTGCATCCCAGGTATAAATCCCACTTGGTCGTGGTGAATAATTTTTTTAATGTATTGTTGGATCCAGTTGACTAATATCTTGTTGAGGATTTTGAATCCATGTTCATCAGGGAGATTGGTCTATAGTTCATTTTTTTTTAGTGGGGTCTTTGTCTGGTTTTGGATTCAAGGTAATGCTGGCTTCATAGAAAGAGTTGGGAACTTTTCTTTCTATTTCTATTTTTGGAACATCTTCAAGAGAATAGGTGTTGACTTCTTTCTAAATGTTTGGTAGAATTCCTCTGAAAAGCAATCTGGCCCTGGACTCTTGTTTTTTGGGAAGTTTTTTATTATTAATTCGATTTCTTTACTGGTTAGGGGTCTGTTCAAATTTTCTGTTTCTTCCTGTTTCAGTTTTGGTAGTTTATATGATTCTAGGAATTTGTCCATTTCTTCCAGATTGCCCATTTTATTGGTGTATAATTTCTCATAATATTCTCTTATTCTTGTTTTTATTTCTGCTGTTTTGGTTGTGATCTCTCCTCTTTCATTCTTGATTTTATTTATTTGGGTCCTTTCCTTTTTCTTTTTGATCAAACTGACTAGGAGTTTATCAATTTTGTTAATTCTTCCAAAAAACAAACTTATAGTTTCATTCATATGTTCTGTTGTGTTTCCTTGTTTGTTTGTTTCAATAGCATTGATTTCTGCTCTAATCTTTATTTCCTGTCTTCTGCTGATTTAGGGTTTTATTGGCGGTTCTTTTTCAAGGTCTTTGAGTTGTAAGGTTAGGTTATGTATTTGAGACCTTTCTTCCTTCTTTAGAAAGGCCTGGATTGCTATATACTTCCCCTTATGACTGCCTTTGCTGAGGTCCCAGAGGTTTGGGGTTGGATGTTATCATTTTCATTGGCTTCCATGCACTTTTTAATTTCCTTCTTAAAGTTTGGTTAGCCCATTAATTCTTTAGTAGTGTGTTCTTTAGTCTCCAATATTTGTTATCTTTCCAAATTTTTTCTTGTAGCTGATTTCGAGTTTCATAGCATGGTTGTCTGAAAACATGCATGGTATGATCTCGTTCTTTTTGTAATTGTTGAGGGCTGATTTGTGCCCCAGTATGTGGTCTATTCTTGAGAACATTCTATGTACACTGGATAAGAATGTATATTCACCTACTTTAGGAGAAAATGTTCTGAATATATCTGTTAAGTCCATCTGATCCATTGTGTCATTCAGAGCCATGGTTTCCTTGTTGATTTTTCTATTTAGGTGATCTATCCATTGCTCTAAGTGGGGTGTTGAAGCCCCCTACTATTATGGTATTATTATCAATGAGTTTCTTTATATTTGTGATTAATTGATTTATATATTTGGGTGCTTTCACATTTGGAACATAAATGTTTACAATTGTTATGTCTTCTTGGTGGATAGACCCCTTAATTATGATGTAATACCATCTCCATTTATTGTTACAGTTTTTATTTTAAAGTCTAGATTGTCTGATATAAGTATGGCTACTCCAGCTTTCTTTTGGTGAACATTAGCATGATAGATGGTTCTCCATCCCTTTACTTTCAATCTGAAGGTGTCTTTAGGTCTAAAGTGGGTCTCTTGTAAACAGCATATAGATGGGTCTTGTTTTCTTATCCACTCTGTTACCCTATGTCTTTTGATTGGAGCGTTTAGTCCATTGATGTTTAGAGTGAGTACTGAAAGAAAATGAGTTTATTGCCATTATGTTTCTTGTAGAGGTGGAGTTTCTGGTGGTGTTCTCTGGTACTTTCTAGTCTTTGTTGCTTTTGGTCTTTTTTTTTTTTTTCATCTTTTCTCCCTGTAGAGAGTCCCCCTTAAAATTTCTTACAGGGCTGGTTTAGTGGTTATGAATTCCTTTAATTTTTTTTGTTGGGAAAACTTTTTATCTCTCCTTCTATTTTGAATGACAGTCTTGCTAGATAAAGAATTCTTGTCTGCATATTTTTCTAATTCAGCACATTGAATAAATCCTGCCACTCCTTTCTGGCCTGCCAAGTTTTTGTGGATAGGTCTGCTGCAAACCTGATCTGTGTTCCTTTGTAGGTTAAGGATTTTTTTCCCTTGCTGCTTTCATGACTCTTTCCTTGCCTGAGTATTTTTTAAATTTGACTATGATATGCCTTGTTGATAGTTGGGTTTTGTTGAATCTTATGAAAGTCCTCTATGCTTCCTGGGTTTTGATGTCTGTGTCTTTCCCTAGGTTAGGAAAGTTTTCTGCTATGATTTGCTCATATAACCCTTCTAACCCTATTTCTCTCTCTTCATCTTCTGGGACCCCTATGATTCTGATGTTGTTCCTTTTTAATGAGTCACTGATTTCTCTTATTCTTAAATCATGCTCTTTTGCTTTACTCTCCCTCTTTTATTTCTGCTTCATTATTCTCCATAAGTTTATCCTCTATATTGATGATTCGCTGCTTTGCCTCATCCATCCTTGCTGCCATGGCATCCATTTGAGATTGTAGCTCAGTTATAGCATTTTTTTATTTCATCCTGGCTAGCTTCTACTTCTTTTTATCTCTTTAGAGAGGGATTCTAATCTATTTTCGACCCTAGCTAGTATTCTTAATATCATGATTCTATATTCTGGTTCAGACATTCTGTTTGTATCTGTGTTGATTAACTCCCTGGCTGAAGTTTCTTTCTGTTCTTTCTTTTGGGGTGAATTCCTTCATTTCATCATTTTGAAGGAAGAAAAGGAATGAATAAGGTAAAAAAATTGAAATTAAAAAATTGAAAACAACACACACAAAGAAAAATCAAATAAATTATGCTAGATCTTAGATGTGCTTTGGTCTGGTTATTGAAAGGAGCTTGATTGATTAGAGGAAAAAGGAAAAAATTAAAATTAAAAAGTTAAAAACAACACACACACACACACACACACACAAAATCAAATGAATGATCCTAGATCCTAGGTGTGTTTTGGTCTCTTTATTGAAAGGAGCTTGTATGACTAGAGAAAAAAGGGAAAAAGAAAAGAAAAGGAAAAAAGAAACAAAATGAAAACAAAAACAAAAAGCTTGAAAATTTGAGAAAATGAATATGATTAAATAGAATAACTTGAAATGATGGAAGTAAAATAGAATTTGAAAAATTTACAAAAAAGTAAAAAATGTGGTTGAAAAAGATAAAGGAAAATATTTTTAATAAAATTGAAAAAATAAAGATATATTTTAATTATCTTTCTGTATTCAAGTAAAATAAAAGAAACAAATTCATAGAAAAAAAGAAAAAAGAAATCTGAATAGATGGGCGATTGAGCCGACTGAAATATGATTGATATTACATCGTTTTCTCCTAGAAGAATTAGGAGGCTAATTGTTATTATGAAGCACTTTATAGTCTGTAAACTAAGCAGGCAGAGAGATTTGTGGTGTTCCTATAGAGCGAGGTTGACCCACTTGGGCAGGACTTAGTGTAATGGCTCCATTCTCCACTAGATGACATTGCTTAGCTTACTGGGGTGGATTGTTGTGGCACATGTAGGTGTGTATGTGCATGTGCGGGCAGGGTAAAAATGGTGTCACCCAGGTATCCAGATTATTATCAGAACTCTCTGCTCTACCTGACCAGGAATCTCACACCCATACTTTGTATTCAGTTTCAGCCCACTCCCCACTTTTGCACTGTCCATAACCATGCCATCAGGTTGCCAGGCATCACCTCGCACCTGAGTTTTTATCTGAGATGTGGCTGTATTTCCTGACCCCTCACTTCTGAGGGACTGAGGCTTTGTCCTGCTCAGATCTTCTGGGGGAGGGTCTCACCGAGCAATGGCCAAGTGCCATCCACACCCAGGAAATCTAGCAAGAGCTTGCTGCTGCCAATATCCAGAGACTTGTGGCTGGGTGCCATCCTGCCCCATAAAACGTTGACATGATCGTGTGGCAGCAGCCTTTCTTGGATTATTGAAAATCTCGAATGGCCCAAGGACGTCCAGGACCCACTCTTCTGGGATTTCGCCCTTCCCACCAGAGCACCTCTAGGTATTTGAGCTGTGGAGTTTCAGAGTCTAAGATCCCTCTCTTTATAGAGTCTTAATGAAAATTAAGCCCTCAACTTTCTCCTTTCTCCCTTTTTAGTTCAGTTCTTGCAGCTCTTTCCTCCTTTTTTCCCACTTCTTCTCCAGCTGCTTTGGGGGAGTGCTTTTCTTGTACTCTCCCCCCATCTCCGTCCTCTCTCCACAAGCAAAATCAGCTCCCTGCCATCCACATCTCCTCTCTCCCCCAGTTCACCTCTTCGCACTGCATACATGCTGAGCTCTGTGGTTCGGGTTGTGCAGATTGTTGTGTTAATCTTCAAATCAGTTTTCTAAGTGCACAGGATGGTTTAGTGTTCATCTGGCTTTATCTCATGGACGTGGGACAGAAAAAAGACTTCCATGTTGTTCTGCCATCTTGGCTCCTTCTGGGAGAAGATATTTGTAAATGACATATTGGATAAAGGGTTAGTATTCAAAATCTATAAAGAACATATAAAACTCAACACAAAAAAATCCCCAAATGATTCAGTGAAGAAATAGGCAGAAGACATGAATAGACACTTTTCCAAAGAAGACATCCAGATGGCTAGTAGACAAATGAAAAGATAATAAACATCATCATCCAGGAAAAACAAATAAACACGACAATGAAATACCCCCTCAGCTCAAGTTTTGTATTTTGCTTAAGAAAATACTCTTCATGCCCAAGAAGAAAAACTAAAACTAATTCCATGATTTTCTTCAAACTTTTTAAAATGTTCCTTCATGTTAAATTTCTTATTTCATCTTAAAATTATTTCTATTTGTGATGTGACAGATGCCTCTATTTTCTTTTGTCCAGATAGTTTTCTAAAATCTCTCCAGTATCTTTCATTGAAGAGTCCATCTTTTCTGTGTAGACTTCAAATGCTACATTTACTGTGTATTAAATCCTTATAAATAAATAAGCTTGTTTTGGAACTCTCCATTCCTTTTAACTGTATATTTGTCTATCTCTATGGCCTATTGTTATACTAAACTATTTTAATTACTATCAAATTATGGCACGTTTAAAATTTATTGGTACAAATTCCACTATCAATTCTTTAACAATATCTCAGCCATTAATGTGCATTTTCTCTTTGGATAAACATTAGAATCAAAATTTTAAATACAACAAAAACCCTTTTGAGATTTTTATTCAGATGCATATAGTTTGCTATATTAAGAGACACCATTTTATTCAACAAAGTATTGGAAGTGCTAGTCAGAGTGATTAAGAAAAATAAGTAAATAGGGGTGCCTGGGTGGCTCAGTCAGTTAAGCATCTGACTCTTGATTTTGGGTCAGTTCACGATCTCATGGTTTGTGAGTTTGAGCACTGCATTAAGCTCCATGCTGACAGCATGAAGTCTACTTGGGATCCTCTCTCTCTCTCTGCACTTCCTCTGCTCATGTTTTCTCTCTCTCTCTCTCTCTCTCTCTCTCTCTCTCTCTCTCTCTCTTTTTCTGTCTTAAAACAAATTAATGTAAACCTTTAAGAAAGGATAAATAAATGGCATACAAATTGGAAAGGAAGTAAAACTGTCACTATTTGCAGATGACATAACATTACATAGAGAAAACCCTAATCTCTCCAACACACACACACACACACACACACAAACATTTTAGAACTAATAAAGTCAGTAGTGTTCCAAGACATGAAATCAATAAACAAAACCTACTGCATTTCTATACATTAATAATGAACTATTAGAAATAGTAATTAAGAAAATAATCACACTTACAATTGCATTAAAGAGAATAAAATGCCTAAGAATAAATTTAACCAAAAAAATGAAAGACCTGTATACTGAAAACTACAAAACATTAAGGAAAGAAATTAAAGACTCACATACAGAAAAATATATTATGTGCTCATGGGTTGGAAGAATTAATTTTAAAACATCCATACTACCTAAAGCAATTTGCAAATTCAATACAATCTTCATCACAATTTTAACTGCATTTTTCACAGAAATAAAATAATCTTAAAATTTGTATGAAATGGAATCAGAAAAAAAGCCCAAATAGCTAAAGCAATCTTGAGATGGTAGAACTAAGCTGAAGGCATCAATACTTCCTGATTTCAAATTCTATTACAAAGCTATATTAATTAAGTAAGGTATTGGCATAAAAATAAACATATAGATCAATAAAACAGAGTAAAGGGACCAGAAATAAACCCACAATTATATGGTCAATTAATTTACGAGAAAGGAAACGAGATATACAATGAAGAAAGGACAGTTTCTTCAATTAAGCAGTGCTGGGAAAACTGGACACCTACATGCAAAAGAATGACACTGGATCACTATCTTACTCCATATACAAAAATTGAATCAAAATGGATTAAAGACTTGAATGTAAGACCTGAAACTGTAAAACTCATAGAAGGAAACATAGGCAGTAAGTTCCTTGACATTGGTCTTTGTGGTAATTTTTTGAATCTTGCATCAAAAATAAAAGCAGCAAAAGCAGAAATAAATAAGTAGGAATTAAACCACAAAACTCTGCACAGCAAAGGAAATCATCAACAAAATAAAAAGGCAACTTAATGAATGGGAGAAAATACTTGTAAATTATATGATAATGGGTTAGTGTCAAAAATATATAAAGAACTCAATAGCAAAAAAAGGAAAGAAAGAATCAAATTAATAAATGGACTGAGAATCTGAACAGATTTTTTCACAAAGAAGACAGGTGACAAACAGGTGCATGAATAGATGACGTTCAGCATCATTAATCATCAGAGAAATGTAAATCAAAACCAAAATGAGGTATTACATCACAGAGGTTAAAATGACTCTTATCAAAAAGACAAGAAATCATACATATTGGGGAGAATGTAAAGAAAATGAAGCTATTGTGTACTGTTGGTGGGAATGTAAATTGGTACAGCCTCTATGGAAAACATGATGGAGATTGCTCAAAAGGGTGCCTGGGTGGCACATTAGTTAAGCATCTGACTCTTGGTTTCAGTTCAGGACATGATCGCAGAGTTTGAGCCCCATGTCAGGCTCCATGCTGTCAGCATGGAGCTTGTTTTGCATTCTCTCTCTCTAGCCTTCCCTGTGCTATCTCTCTCTGAAAATAACTAAATTAAAAAAATAAAAGTTGAACAACGGTATGATCCAGCAATTCTACTTCTAGGTGTTTATATGAAGAAAATGAAAACACTAACTCAAAAGATATATGCACCTTCATGTTCACTGCAGTACTACTTACAATAACCAAGATATCCAAGCAGACTAAGTTTATATCAATGGATGAATGGATTAAAAAAATGTGTTGTGGGATATTATTCAGCCATGAAAAGAATGAAATCTTGGCATTTGCAACAACATGGATAAAACTTGAGGGCATTATGCTAAGTGAAATACAACAGAGAAAGACAAATGCCATATTACTTTCTTATATATAGAATATTAAAAAAAAATGAAAGAGAAAAAAAAAACTTAGATTTTTGGTTGCCAGAGGAGGGCAATGGCAAGTGGTGGAAATGAGTGAAGGATGTCAAAAGGTTTAAAAATTAATTTTAAAAAATCATAGGAAAATTCATACAGTATATACTGCTCTAATGCTGAAGCCTATTTTATTTTATGTTTTAAGTATTTTTTAATGTTTATTCATTTTTTAGAGATGGAGAGAGACAGAGCATGAGCAGGGGAGGGCCGGAGAGAGAGGGAGACACAGAATCTGAAGCAGGCTCCAGGTTCTGAGCTGTCAGCACAGAGCCCAACGCAGGGCTCTAACTCATGGACTGCGAGATCATGACCTGAGACAAAGTCAGATGCTTAACAGACTGAGACACCCAGGCGCCCCCACCAAGCCAATTTTAAAATAAGGTGTGTATTGGGGTGCCTAGATGGCTCAGGTCATGATCTCATGGTTTGTGGAATTGAGCCCCACATTGGGCTCTGTGCTGACAGCTCAGATCCTGGAGCCTGCTTCAGATTCCATCTCCCTCTCTCTCTGCTCTTCCCCCACTTGCTCTCTCCCTCTCTCTCTCTCTCAAAAATAAATAAAAATTAAAAATAAATAAAATAAAAATAAAATAAGTGTGTATAGTCCATAAAAATTAACTTGTGACAATCAAATGGAATGAAATTTAAAAGAAAGTATAAGTGGAGGAGTTTACAAGAAAATGGAGGTGGAGTAAGAGGACCCTGGGTTCACCTTCTTCTGTGAACACAACTAGATAACTATCGAATCATCCTAAATATCTCAGAGATCTACCTGACTGACAGAACAACTCCACAACTAAAGGGAAAGAAGAGGTCACATCAAAGAAGATTGGAAGTGTGGACATGCGGTTTAGGGGAGAAACGATCATGAGTGCTGTGAAGTGGAGGGAGCTGTAGTCACAGGGAAGAGCAAGAGAGACAGGAGCACACAGGGGAATGCACAAAGAGAGTGTTTCTCTAAAGCCATTGGCTTAGAAACTGAGTGGGGTTGAATTTTTTGAGCTCTTGTGAAGCTCTAGGTTTAAAGCTGAGAGTTTCAAAGGTCAGTGCATTTGGCAGGGATAGAGCCAACAGGGCATTACCCTGTTCCTGGAGAGAAGACAGGCAAACAAACGGGTCAGGCAGCATGGAAATAGCAATCTGAAGAATGCCTGGAGCCCACAGAGGAGATACTATATGCTCTTTGCATTCCTGAAAGGCATGTTCACAGAGAGGCCTCTCCAAGAACAAAGGAACCAGTCTGAACCATTTCCCTTTACCATCCCTCAGCATAAACAAAGAGCCACCTGCAGGAAGCAAAGCAGTGGGACACTGGCTGCCTAACTTGCTTAGGCATGATGCCCCTATGAGAATGGAACTGCTATTCTCAGCCAAACTTCCCTCAGTCTCAGCACAGTGGGCCCCTCCCCCAAAAGACTAGAACAAACCCCTGTCCAAACCACGTCTCCCAGCCAGAGTTCTTCAAGGCCCCAGTTCTTGTGGAAGTAGTGACACATCTCATTTCATCTGCACCCCAGAGCACATCTACTTAAAACTCATCAAATTAAGGCCAGAGACCAAACAAACACTGCCAACATCAGGCTAGGAGAGCCTCTGGGTATGATTGGCCTGAAGGATAAAGTGGATCAGGACACAACAGCAGAGCACATGCAACACACACCAGAGATACTCCCTGAAGTTCCATCTGCTGGGTACTACATGACCTCTTCTTCATAAGACCCTTACTTTCAAAAGCAAGAGACATAACTTTCATTTATAACAGAGGAAAAAAGACAGAGATGTAGACAAAATGCAAAGACAGAAGAAATTACCCTAAAATGAAAGAACAAGATAAGGCCATAGCCAGAGAGCTAAGTGAAACAGAAATAAGTAACATGCCTGATGGAGAATTTAAAGTAAAGATCATAAAGATAGTCACTGAACTTGAGAAAAGAGTGGAAGACATCAATGAGACCTTTACCACAGAAATAAAAGAGTTAAAATGAATAAATCAGAGATGAACGGTACAATAAATGAGATTAGGAACATATCTCATGCAAGGAACAGCGGTCCAGAAGAAGCAGAGGAAAGAATTAATGACCTAGAAAACAACTTAATGGAAAGCAATGAACCTGAACAAAAGAAAGAAGAATTATGCAACACAAGAATAGGCTTAGGGAACTCAGTGACTCCATCAAACATAGTGTTCATATCATAGGAGTTCATATTACCAGAAGACAAAAGAGAAAAGGAAACAGAACATTTATTTAAGGAAATGATAGCAAAAATATGGAGAAGGAAACATTGAGACCCAGGAGGCACAGAGAAATCCCATCAAAATCAACAAAAGCAGGTCAACACCAAGAAATATTATATGCATTTTCAAAATATAGTGATAAAAAAATCTTAAAATCAGCAAGATAAAAGAAATCATCAACTTAAAAGGAAAAAACCATCAGGCTATCTACAGATTTTTCAACAGAAACTTGGCAAGCCAGATGGGAGTGCTTTCATATAATCAAAGTGCTTAATGGGAAAAATCTGCAGCCAAGAAAACTAGCTAGCAAGGTTATCATTCAGAATAGGAGAAATAAGGAGTTTCCCAGACAAAAAAACACTAAAGGAGTTAGTGACCAATAAACCCACCCTGCAAGAAATTAAAGTGGAGTCATTCAGTGGAAAATAAATATTAAAGGGGAGTCATTGAGTGGAAATGACAGAAAAAAGTGACCGTATAAAGGAAGGAAAACAAAAGCAGTAAAAGTATGTATTTTTATAAAAATAAGTCAAGGAACTCACACACAAAATATGGTTATAAATTATAGTAACATATACCTAACACATGAAGTGGAGAAGAGAATAGAAGGGGTTCAAACTTGAACTACCATCAACTTAAGATAGACCGTTATTTGCAGAAGAGGTTATATACAAACCTAATGTTCACCATATATCAAAACCCACTAATAAACATTCAAAGAATAAATAGAAATTAATCTAAGTATATCACTAAAGAAAATCATCCAAAAATGAAAGAGAAAAAGACAAGAAAAGACAAATATTCAGAAACAACCACAAAACAAGAAATAAAATGGGAACACACATCTGTTAATAATCACTTTGAATGTAAATATTCCAAACACTCCAAATAAAAGAAGTACTGTGTCATAATGGATTTTAAAAAAGACCCATCCATAGGCTGTTTATAAGAGACTCATTTTAGACCTAAAGAGACCAGTAGATTGAAAATAATAGGATGGAGAAATATTTATCATGCAAATAGATGTCAAAAGAAAGACAAAGTAGTAACACTTGTATTAGACAAATTAGACTTTAAAACTAGACTGAAACAAGAGACAAATAAGGACACTATTTAATAATAAAAGGGGCAATCAAACAAGAATATACAATTGTATATATTTATGTACCCAACATGGTGCATCAAAATATATAATATACATTAATAACAAACATAAAGAAATTAATTGATAATACAATAATAAGTAGAGGACTTTAACATGTCACTCATCTGTGGACATATCACATAAACAGAACACAAACAAGGAAACAATGGCTTTTAATGACACATTGGAAAAAATGGGTTTAACAAATATATTCAGAACACTCCATCCTAAAACAACAGAAAACACATTCCTTTCAAGTGCACAAGGAATATTGTCCATAATAGATCACATATTAGGTCGCAAAATAAGCCTCAAAAATAAAAAATGATTGAAGTTATATCATGCATGTTTTCTGACCACAGAACTATAAAACTAGAAGTCAACCAGAAGAAAAAAATCTAGAAAGGCCACAAATGCATGAAGGTTACATAACATGCTACTAAATAATCAATGGGTCAGTCAAGAAATCAAAGAATAAATTGGAAAAAAAAAACAGATGAAAACAAATGAAAATGAAAACACAAAGTCCAAAACTTATGAGATGCAGAAAAAGTTGTTTTAAGAGGAAGTATAAAAACAGTGTGGAGGTTCCTCAAAAAACTATCAATAAAACTCCCCTATGACCCAGCAATAGCACTGCTGGGGATTTACCCAAGGGATACAGAAATGCTGATGCATAGGGGCACATGTACCCCAACGTTCATAGGGGCACTTTCACCAATAGCCAAATCATGGAAAGAGCCTAAATGTCCATCAACTGATGAATGGATCAAGAAGATGTGGTTTATCAATACAATGGAATACTACATGGCAATGAGAAAGAATTAAATCTGGCCATTTGTAGCAAAGTGGATGGACCTCGAGGGTGTCATGCTAAGCGAAATAAGTCAGGTGGAGAAGGACAGATACCATATGTTTGCACTCATAGGTCTAACAGGAGAAAACTAACAGAGGACCATGGGGAAGGGAAGGAGGAAAAAGAGTTAGGGAGAGGGAGGGAGACAAAGCACGAGAGACTCTTGAATACTGAAAACATACTGAGGGCGGAAGGGGGAGGGGGAAGGTAAAGGGGGGTGATGGTCATGGTGGAGGTCACTTGTGTGTAAGAGCACTGGGTGTTATATGGAATCCAACCTGACAATAAACTATAAAGTTAAAAAAAAAAGAGGAAGTATATAGCAGTGCAGGCCTACTTCAAAAAGCAAAAAAATTTGCAAATAAACAACCCAGCGTTACACCTAAAGAAGCTAAAAATGAATAAGAAATAATTCCACGAGCCAGCAGAAGAAAGGAAATAATAAAGATTAGATCAGAAATATATTATATAGAAACAAACAAATAATAGTATAGATCACTAAGGGCAGGAGGCGGTTCTTTGAAAAAAATAATAAAATTGATAAACCTGTAGCCAGAAGTATCAAAAGGAAAAGAGAAAGTATCCAAATAAATAAAATCACAAATGAGAGATGAGAAATAACAACCAACACCAAAAAAATGCAAACAATTGTAAAAGAACATTATGAAAAGATATATGTCAATGAATTAGAAAATCTAGAAGAAATACATAAGTTTCTAGAAACATATAAACTACCCAAATTGAAGCAGGAAGAAATAGAACACACAGATTAATAGCCAGGTAAAATTTTGATCAGTAATCAAAAATCTCTCAACAAACAAAAGCCCAGGCTTCACAGGTGAATAATACCAAAAATTGAAAGAAGAGTTAATACCTATTCTAAGCTATTCCAAAAAATAGAAAAGGAAGGAAAACTTACAAATTACTTCTATGAGGCCATAATTACCATGATTCTAAAACCAGGTAAGGACACTACCAAAAACGTGAACTACAGGTCAGTATCCCTAATGAATATAGATGCAAAATTCTCATAAAAATACTAGCAAACAAAATCTAATAATATATTTAAAAATCATTCACCATGATCAAGTGGGATTTATTCTGGGTTGCAAGGGTGGTTCAATATTTGCAAATCAAAGAAAGGATAAAAACCGTCTGATCATAACAAGAGAGGCAGAAAAAGCATTTATTTGACAAAGTACCACATTAATTCATAGTAAAAACCCTCAACAGAGTAGGTTTAGAGGGAACATACCTCAACATAACAAAGTACATCTATGAAAAACCCACAGCTAATATTATTATCAATGAGGAAAAAAAGAAATAAAAGATATCCAAATCAGCAAGGAGGAAGTAAAAGTTTCATTATTTACAGATGACATGATACTCTATACAGAAAACCCAAACAACTCCATCAAAAAAATTGCCAAGGGCAAGATGGCGGAGAAGTAGGGAGCTCCGTAATCTGCGCCCGCCCGCACGGATTGAACTGAGAAGAACTGAAGTGATAAAACTCGGATTTGCAAGTGGGGGAAAGAAGAAACAGACGCCAGAAAGAAGACAACCTCAAAGATGCCTGAGTGAGTGACTGTGATCTGGGAAACTGGAGGAAGGGCGGGTCCCAGTGGTGCAGGGGGAAGGAGCCCCAACCCAACACAGGGAAAGCGAGCTGTGCCCTGGAGAGACAAGGGGAAGAGAAAGAGAGACGGAAAACACACATAGAACCATCTCTAAGGGAGGAAAAACTCGCCCGTCTCCCCATATATATAACTGCCGAGCGCCGGGAGAGAAATCCCTCCCATCTGGCCGGCGAATTCTTCCTTGGATGCAGCCGCAGCAGCATCCGTTCCAAGCAGCACCTCGAAACGTGGCAGCACAGATAAAGGCGGCAGCGGTGCAAAAAACGGTGGCAGCGGTGCCGGGAAAGGCGCCTTGAAAAGCGGAAGTGGCAGCGGCGGCGGCAGCGGTGCCGAGAAAAGGGCATCGCAAGCCAGGCCGGGAGGCCGCCAGCAAGAACGCATCCCATCTCCGGTGACAGTGTTGAACTGCACGGACTAGGATTTGGAAGTGAGGCGGAGGTTGGAGAATACAGTTTGGCTCGCCTGCAGCACGGGGAGATCGGATTAGGAAGAATGGCTTCCAACGCTTGGTTCGAGCAAAGCTTGAAGCGACCCCATTCTTCTCCCTGCAACCACCAAGGCGGGGCCTCAAAGAGAGCAGCCCCTGAGACCTGACCTGACGCCAAACATGCTCATCCACACAGGGGAGTTGTCTTTTTTTTTTTTCCTTTTTTCGTTGCCTCTCCGTCTTTTCTGCTGCCATCCAGATATATCTCCCTTAGGATATTCTTATCTCTCCTCTTGGCTGGTTACATGCTTTTAGACTGTCCATAGTCTTTTGCTGTCTCTGTCCCCACATTGTTTTTCATTTTGATTTTCTTTTTCTTCTCTCTTTTCTTCTCTTCTCTTCTCTTCTCTTCTCTTCTCTTCTCTTCTTTCCTTTCCTTTCCTTTCCTTTCCTTTTCTTTACTTCCTTTCCCTTATTGGCTTGCATGTTTGTTTGATTTGTCTGTGCGTTTGCAAGCTTTTGTTCCCTGTATGCTAGTCTGCTTCCTTTTCAGGGCTACCTCAAGAAACAAGCCAAAGTACATGTGGTGGAGAGTCCCAAATATCACTGACCAGGGAAGTAAAATAATGAAAGGAACAACAAGAGAAACCGAGAGATACCAATAAAAGAACACTTTCTGAAACGACAGGCCCTGGACAGTCAATGAGCCTCCTTTAATAGAGAAAGACTAACAGGTGTACAGTGCATAACGAGCTTTTAAAACTGACAAGAGACATAAAGCTAGCCAAAATGATGAAATGAAAGAACTCTACTCTAAAGCAACTTCAGGAAGAAGTCACAGCACAGAACTGCTCAAAACAGGCTTAAACAACATAATTGAACAAGAATGTAGAATAATTGTCATAAAATTAATTGCTGGACTTGAAAAAAACATCAAAGAAGCTATTGATACACAGACTAGGGACCTTCAAAATAGCTTTGATGAGTTAAAAAAGGCTATAAATGAGGTGCATAACAAAATGGAGGCAGCCACTGCATGGATTGAAGAGGCAGAGAGGAGAATAAGTGAATTAGAAGACACAGTTATAGCAAAAGAGGAAGCAGAGAAAAAGAGGGAGAAATTGATCCAGGAACACGAAAAGAGAATTCGAGAACTGAGCGATACAATCAAATGGAGCAATATCCGTATCATAGGAATTCCCGAAGATGAGGAAAGAGAAAAAGGTCGTGAAGTGGTGCTGAATCAAATTATAGCTGAGAACTTCCCGAATATGGGAAAAGAAATGGACATTAAAATCCAAGAGGTGAAAAGAACCCCCTTAAGATGGAACTGGAATCGACCTTTGGCACGACATATCATAGTGAAACTGGCAAAATATAAAGGCAAAGACAGAATTCTGAAAGCAGCTAGGGAAAAAAGGGCCCTAACATACAAAGGGAAACCTATCAGTGTGGTTACAGACCTATCTGATGAAACTTGGCAGGCCAGAAAGTAATGGCAGGAAATCTTCAATGTGATGAACAGGAGAAATAGTCAGCCAAGAATCCTTTATCCAGTGAGCCTGTCATTCAAAATAGAAGGAGAGATAAAGGTGTTCCCAAATAAACAAAAATTGAGAGAATTCGTCACCACCAAACCAGACCTGCAAGAAATCCTAAGAGGGACTCTATGAGGAAAATGTTGCAAGGAATACAAGGTACCAGAGACACCACTATAAACAAGAACACTGCAGAAAACACAATGAACCCAAACCTACATTTTTCAATAATAACACTGAAGGCAAATGGACTTAATGTCCCAATCAAACAACACACGGTAGCAGAATGGATTAAAAAAAACAAAATCCATCCCTATGCTATCTACAAGAGACTCATATGAGACCTGAAGACACCTTCAGATTGAAAGTAAGGGGATGGAGAAATATCTATCATGCGACCGGTAGTCAAAATAAAGCCAGAGTAGCCATACATATATCAGTCTAACTGGATTTTAAAGTTAAAGTAGTACCAAAAGATGAAGAAGGACATTATATAATAATTACAGGGTCTTTTAATCAGAAAGAGCTGACAGTTATAAACATCTATGCGCCAAATTTGGGAGCACCCACATACACGAAACAATTAATCACAAAACAGAAACAATCTTATTGATAAGAATGTGTTAATTACAGGGGTCTTTAACACTCCACTTACAACAAGGGATAGATCAACCAGACAGAAAATCACTAAAGAAACTATGGATCTCAACGATATATTGGAAAAGATGGAATTGATAGATATATTTAGAACTCTGCATCCTGAAGCTACGAAATTCACCTTCTTCTCGAATGCGTGTGGCACTTTCTCCAAGATACATCACATACTGGGGCATTAAGCAGCCCTCCATAAAGACAAACGAATTGAGATTATACCATGCACACTTTCAGATCACAATGCTATAAAACTTAAAATCAATCCCAGGAAAAACTCTGGAAAACCTCGAAAAATGTAGAGGTTAAAAACCACCCTACTAAAGAATGATTGGGCCAATCAGGCAATTAGAGAAGGAATTAAAAAATATATGGAAACAAAGGAAAACGAAAATACAACAATCCACACTCTCTGGGATGCAGCAAAGTTAGTCCTAAGAGGAATGTATATTGCAATCCAGGCCTATTTCAACAATCTAGAAAAAGCGCAAATTGAATATCTAACTGAGCACCTAAAGGAACTAGAAGGGGAGCAGCAAGAGAACCCGAAACCCAGCAGAAGAAGAGAAATAATAAAGATCAGGGCAGAAATAAACAATACCGAATCCAAAAAAAAGAAAAAAAACAGTTGAGCAGATCAATCAAACCAAGAGTTGGTTTTTTGTAAAAATAAACAAAATTGATAAACCTCTAGCCAGGCTCCTCAGAAAAAAAAGAGAGAACACCCAAATA
>CM053579.1:42187287-42213001 GCA_028646485.1 Cryptoprocta ferox | reverse complement strand
CCCCCTCAGTTTGTTTTCAGGATTCAAGAGTCTCTCGTGTTTTGTCTTCCTCCCTCTCCCTAACTCTTTTTCCTCCTTCCCCTCCCCATGGTCCTCTGTTAGGTTTCTCCTGTTAGACCTATGAGTGCAAACATATGGTATCTGTCCTTCTCCGCCTGACTTATTTCACTTAGCATGACACCCTCGAGGTCTATCACACCTAGTTGAAATGTGCCACACAGTAGACGAGGTCCAAACACTCCAAAATGCAGGCAAGGAGAAACTCTGTAGAGGACTGACATAAGGGAAAGAGTAGCCAAACCACAACAGTAGAGTGCACACAACATACACCAGAAAGAAACATTTCCTGAAGCACCAGGCACTGAACAGTATAGGAATGCTCTACACTGTTTTGCATTGTGGCTACACCAGTTTGCATTTTCACCAACAGGATATGACAGCTCCCCTGTCTCCACATCCTCACCAATATTTGTTGTTTCTGGTGTTGTTAGTTTTAGCCATTCTTACAGATGTGACATGGTATCTCATCATGGTTTTGATTTGTATGTCCCTATTAATGAGTGATGTTGAGCATCTTTTCATGTGTCTGTTAGCCATCTGGATGCCTTGTTTGGGAAAATGTCTGTTCATGTCTTCTGACCATTCCCTAACTGGATTACTTATTTTTTGGATGCTGAGTTTGATAAATTTTTGTAGATTTTGGATACTATCCCTTTATCAGATATGTCATTTGCAAATATTGTCTCCCATTCCATAGGAAGTTGTCTATGGTGTTGTTGATTGTTTCCTTTGTTGTGCAGGATCTTTTTGCCTTGATGAAGTCCCAATGGTTCATTTTTGCTTTAGTTTCCCTTGCCTGCAAAGACGTGACTTGTAAGAAGGTGCTACAGCTGAAGTCAAAGAGGTTGCTGCCTGTTTTCTCCTCTAGGATTCTGATGGTTTTGAGTCTCACATTTAGGTCTTCCATCCATTTTGAATTTATTTTTGTGTGAATAGTATAAGAAAGTGGTCCATTTTCATTCTGCATTTTGCCGTTCAGTCTTCCCACCATCATTTGTTCAAGAGATTGTCTTTTTTCTTTGGATATTCTTTCCTGCTTTGTCAATGATTAATTGACCATATAGTTGTGGGTCCATTTCTGGGTTTTCTATTCTGCAGCATTGATATTTGTGTCTGTTTTTGTGTCAGTACCATACTGTCTTGATGACTACAGATTTGTAATATAGCTTGAAGTCAGGAATTGTGATGTCCCCAGCTTTGCTTTGCTTTTTCAGGATTGTGTTGGCTATTCAAGGTCTTTTTTGGTTCCATACTAAATTTTAGATTCTTTGTTCTAGCTCTGTGAAAAATGTTGGTGTTATTTTGATAGGGATTGCCTTAAATGTGTAGATTGCTTTGGGTAATACGGGTATTTCAACAATATTTGTTCTTCTAATCCACGAGCTTGAAATATTTTTCCATTTATTTGTGTGTCTTCAATTTCTTTCATAAATGTTCTATAGTTTTCAGAGTACATGTGCTTTACCTCTTTGATTAGGTTTATTTCTAGGTATCTTATGATTTTGGTGCAATTTTAAATGGGATTGACTCCTTGAATTCTCTTTCTACTGCTTCATTATTGGTGTATAGAAATGTTTCAGGTTTGCACATTAATTTTACATCCTGCAACTGTGATGAATTTATGTATCAGTTCCGTTAATTTTTTTGATGGACTCTTCCAGGTTTTCTATCTAGAGTATTATGTCCTCTGCAAATAGTGAAAGTTTGACTTCTTCCTTGGCAATTTGGATGGATGCCTTTTATTTTTGTCTAATTATGAGGCTAGGACTTCCAGTCCTAAGTGAAATAACAATGATGAGAGTGGACATCCCAGTCTTATTCCTGACCATAGAGGAATATCTTTCAGTTTTTCCCCATTGAGGATGACATTAGCTGTGGGTCTTTTGTATATGGCATTTATGATGTTGAGGTATATTCCCTCTACTGTATTTGTTAAGAGATTTTATCAAGAATGTATGATGTATTTTATCAAATGCTTTTTCTGTATCTTTTGAGAGGATAATATGGTTCTTATCCTTTTTTTTGTTAACATGATGTATCATGTTGATTCATTTGCAGATATTGAACCATCCCTGCAGCCCAGGAATAAATACCACTTAATGGTGGAGAATAATTCTTTTAATGAACTGTTGCATTCAACTTGCTACTATCTTTTTGAGAATTTTCACATCCATGTTCATTGGAGATATAGTCCTATAATTCTTTTATATATTGGTGTCTTTGTCTGGTTTTGGAATCAAATTAATACTGGTTTCATAGAAATAGTTTGGAAGTTTTCCTTCCATTTCTGTTTTTAAGAATGGTTTGAGAATAATAGGTATTAACTTTTCTTTAAATGTTTGGTAGAATTCTTCTGGGAAGCTTCTGACACCGGACTTTTGTTTGTTGGGAGATTTTTGATTACTAATTCAATTTATTTGCTGGTTTTGGATCTATTCAAATTTTCTATTTATTCCTGTTTCAATGTTGGTCATTTATACGTTTTTGTAGGAATTTGTCCATTTCTCCCAAATTGATGCTTTTGGCATATAATTTTTCATAATGTTCTCTTATAATTGTTTGTATTTCTGTGGCATTGTTTGTGATCTTTCCTCTCTCATTTTATGATTTTATTTATTTGGGTCTTTTAGGATGAAATGTTCTGAATATATCTATTAAATCCATCTGTTCCAGTGTGTTATTCAAAACCATTGTTTCTTTGTTGATTTTCTGCTTAGATGATCTGTCCTTTACTGTAAGTGGAGTGTTAAAAGTCCCTTACTATTACTGTATTTTTATCACTGAGTTTCTTTGTTTGTTATTAATTGATTTATATATTTCGGTGTATCAAGTTCGGGGCATAAATATTTACAATTGCTAGATCTTCTTGATGGATAGCCTTCTTTATTATGATATTGCGCCCTTCTTCAACTCTTGTTATAATCTTTGATTTAAAATCTAGCTTGTCTGACGTAACTATGATTACTCCAGATCTCTTTTGATGTCTGTTAGCATGATAGATGATTCTCTATCTAACTCTATCACTTTCAATCTGCAGATGTCTTTAAGGTCTAAAATGAGTCTTTTCTAAGCATCATATAGATGGGTCTTATTTTTTATCTGTACCCTACATCTTGTGATTGGAGCATTTATTCCATTTATATTCAGAGTAAATATTGGTAGATAAGAATTTAGTTCTATTGTAGTCTGTAAAGTCACTGCTTCTGGAAATTTTCTCTGTTCCTTTATAATCTTTGTTCCTTTAGGTCTATCTGTCCCACTTAAGAAGTCTCCTTTAATATTTCTAGCAGGACTAGTTTAGTAGTCACATACACCTCTAGGTTTTGTTTGTCTGGAAAACTCTTTATCTCTCCTTCTATTCTTAATGATAGTCTTGCTTGACAAAGTATTCTTGGCTGCATATTTTCCCACTTCTGTATAATAATAACATGCCACTCTTTTCTAGCTTGTCAGGTTTCTGTGGAGAGATTTGCTGTGAACCTGATTTGTCTTCCTTTGTAGATTAGGGATTTCTTTTCTCTTCATGCTTTCAGGATTCTTATCTCTATATTTTAAAAATTTAGTTTCTATGTCTTGGTGTTGGCCAGCTTCTCTTGAACTTGATGGGAGTTCTCTGTGCCTCCTGCGTTTTGATGTCTGTTTCCTTACCCCGATTATGGAAGTTTTCAGCTCTAATTTGCTCAAATAAACCTGCCTCTTTTTCTCTCTCTTTGTCTTTTTGTACTCCAATGATAAAAATTTTATTACTCTTTAAGGAGTTGCTGAGCTTTTTAGGTCTACATTGCTGATCTAATACCTTTCTTTTTCTCTTCTTTTCAGCTTAATTATTTTCCATATTTTTTTCTTCTATACCACTGATTAGTACTATGCTTTGTCCATCCTCATCATTGCATCCAGTTAGTTTTGCATCTCAGTTATAGCATTTTTTAAATTTCTTTCCGATCAGTTTTTACTTCTTTTATCTCTGCAGTAAGGGATTCTATAGTTTATTTTGTATGTTTTTGTATGCAGTAAGGGATTCTATAGTTTGTATGTTTTTCTCGAGCCCAGTAAGGATCCTTATAATTATTGTTTTAAATTCTGGTTCAAGCATACTACATATATCTGTTTTGATTAGATCCCTGGCTATGACATTGTTATTTCTTTGGGGATGAAGTCCTCCATCTTGGCATTTGGTCTAAGTATCTGTCTTCTTCTCTGTGTCAGGAAGCCTGTTATGTTCCCTGCTCTTGAGAGTAATGGCTATATTAAGAAGTCCTATACTGTTCAGTGCCTGGTGCTTCAGGAAATGTTTCTTTCTGGTGTATGTTGTGTGCACTCTACTGTTGTGGTTTGGCTACTCTTTCCCTTATGTCAGTCCTCTACAGAGTTTCTCCTTGCCTGCATTTTGGAGTGTTTGGACCTCGTCTACTGTGTGGCACATTTCAACTAGGTGTGTGCCAATCTGTTTGTTAAAAGAGGCTAGATTCTATTTCCTCTAGAACTGAAGCTTTCCAGCTTTCTATGGTCAGTATACTGGGTTGGAGCAGAGTTTTTTTTTTTTTTTTTTTTTTTTTTTTTGCTAGTCTTCTGTGGGAGGAACCCACTGCCACTCTGAGTCTCAAGCACACTTGCTGAGCACAGGAGAATGGGGCTTCGTGTAAGCCGCTCAAACCTACACTGTGTGTGCTGCATTGCTCACTGAAGTTCCTCTGTGCAGATGAAGTGTGTGTGGGGGGGAGTGGTGCCAACTGTCTCTTTCATTCCTAGAGAAGGGAATTTGCACTCATCACTATTCAGGAAACCCACACAGAAGAGCAAACAATCTCCCTTCATTTGTCCCAGGCTTCCCTCAGATCCCTGCCTTCATCCTGTTTGTGTCTGGGCCGTCTGCCCACCCTGCAGTGTAGTGCTCCTGTGTTTTGTCTCAGGCATGCCAGCTGGCTTTCCAAACTCCAAATTTTAGGGACCTGGCATGGCAGAGAAGCATTGATCCTCTGGAGGAGGGGGCAGTCGCACAAATCTGCATGGGATTCAAGTTTATGGTGAAATATAGCAAAAAGCCTGTCTCCAGGTTAGCTGCCTTCAACAGCTCCCTCTGCTTCTATGCTAATGAACGGGGCTACTCTATGTCATCTGCCATTTCTTTTGTTCCAGGAGAGGTAGTGCCCCCTCTCCCAGATGCACTCCAAGAAGAGAAACAGTATCTTCCAGTGTGACCTAGGGGATCCTCAGACCACGCTGTTCACTCCCAGGAGTCTGCCCTCCTTCTCCACAGGAATACCGCTAAGCCCACCTGGCTCTACGCAGGCAATGGCGCCGACTTCTAAAACTAAAAATTTTGAGCTCCCTTGTTTGTAAAAAACTTGCAATTATGAGTCCCTGGTGTGTGTGTGTGTGTGTGTGTGTGTGCGCGCGCGCGCTTTGGTTAGTGGTTTTTGGGATGTATTTTTATTGTGCAATGCTCTGTGCCTTGCTCTCTCTCTCTCTCTCTCCTCTCTCCCTGATCAGGGCACTTTCTTCTCCACAGCACCAACAATTCTTTTCTCCCCCAAATCATGTCTCTATGCCTCCTACCTTCCACAATGTGTACTCTTTCCTCCCCCTAGTTTTTCAGTTTGTTCTCTCAGTCCTCAGATTGCTTTCCTGGGTGTTCAAAATGATTTGATATTTATCTAGTTGTGTTCAAGGGATGAGGCAAGCATAAGGTCTTCCTACTACTCCACCATCTTAATTCTTCTCCCACTGGGAGTTTTTTGTTTACTGATTCAATTTCCTTGCTGGTAATCGGTCTGTTATAATTTTGTATTTCTTTCTCCTTCTGTTTTAATAGACTACATATTTCAAAGAATATATGCATTCCATCTAGGTTACCCAATTTGTTGGCATATAATTTTGCATAATATTCTCTGGAAATCTTTTCTGTTTCTAGTTTTCATTGTTATTTCAACCCTTTCTTTTGTGGTTTTGTTTGAGTTTTTTCTCTATCCCCCTCTCATTTTTTCTTTTCTTTTTTCTTTCTTACTTTTTTTGATGAATTTAGCTAGAGCTTTATCAAATTTGGTGATCTTTTCAAAGAATCCATTCCTGGTTTTATTTATTTGTTTGCTTTTTGTGTTTGTTTTTGTTTTTAGGTTTTAGTTTCTATATCATTTATTTCTACTCTAATCTTTATTATTTCCCTCTTTCTACTTGTTTGCGGTTTTATTTGTTCTTCTTTTCCTAGCTCTCTCAGGTGTAAAATTAGGTGGTTTACTTGAGATTTTTCTTGCTTCTTGATGTAGGTCTGTATTGCTATAAAATTCCCTTTTAAATCAAATTTAGCTGCATCCCAAACATTTGAACTATGTGCTTTTCTTTTCATTTATCTCCATGTAATTTTCGATGTCTTCTTTGATTTCTTCCTTGAACCATTCCTTGTTTAGTAGCATGTTATTTATTTGTTTTTTTGTTTGTTTGTTTTTGAAGAAGAGAGAGCGAGCATGCACAAGCAGGGGAGGGGCAGAGGGAAACATAGAGAGAATCATAGGCTGGCTCCATGCCCCATGCAGATCCAGAGATGGGACTCAGTCTCATGACCATGAGTTCATGACCTGAGCTGAAATGAAGAATCAGAAACTTAATTGACTGAGCCACCCAGGAGCCCTAGTAGCATGTTATTTAATCTCCATGCTTTTTCGTCATTCCAGATTAATTTTTTCTTGTGGTTGACATCTAGTTTCATAGTGTCGTGGTCAGAAATGATGCATGGTACAACTTTGATCACTTTTGAATTTGTTGAGACTTGTTTAGTGGCCTAATATGTTCTATTTTGCAGCGTGTTCCATGTGTACTTGAAGGGAATGTGTATTCTGCTGTTTTAGAATGGAATGTTCTGAATATATCTGTTAAATTCATTTGGTTCAGTGTGTCCTTTGAACCCACTCTTTCTTTGTTGATTTTTTTGTTTGGATGCTCTGTCCATAGATATAAGTCTGGTGTTCATGTCCCCTATTATTATTCTATTACTATTTATTGGTTCCTTTGTTATTAGCTGTTTTATGTATTTGCATCCTCTCATGTTGGGTGCATAAATATTTACAATTTTATAATTTCTTGTTCAATTGACTCATTTATTTTTATATAGTTTCTTTTTCTTTTGTTACATACAGTCTGTTTTAAAGACTATATTGTCCAATATAATTACTGTTAACCCAGTTTTCTTTTGACATCTGTCTGCATGACAAATACATCTCTATCCCCTCACTTTCAATCTGCAGACGTCTTTAGATATGAAATTAATCTCATGTAGGGAGCATATAGATGGACCTTGTTTTTTAATCTACTCTGTCACCCTATGTCTTCTTATTAGAGAATTTAGTCAATTTACATTAAACGTAAGTATTGGTAGATATGTATTTGTTGTCATTTTGTTACTTGTCTTGTGGTTGTTTTTGTTGTTTTTCTCTGATTATTTTTTCTCTTGCCCTCTTTCATGGTTTGTTGGCCTTCCTCCGTGATATACTTGGGTTCCTTTCTTTTTGTTCTTTGCATATATATTTCTGATTTTTGATCTGTAGTTACCATTAGGTTTCTATAAAACATTTTCTGACTGTACATAATATGAGAAGTTTTATAGTGAATGAGTGTTTAATTTCATCCAATGGTTTTTCTTCATCTATTGACATAATCAAGATTTTTTCTTTAATCTGTTGATACAGATTTATTATCAATTGATGAACTAGCTTTAACTGCTTGAAATTAGCCTCATTTGGATGTGATATATATTTTTTAACAAATTGCTTAAATTAGCTAGTATTTTATTTTGGACATTTTTTCCCCTAATTCATGAGAGGTCTGTAGTTTTCTTGTTTGGTGGTGTCTCTTCTGGTTTTGATATCATAATAATACTGACCTCATAAAATGCACTAAGAGGTTTTCCATCCTTATTGAACTTTAGTAGTTTGTGATCTTTGGGGAATTGGACCATTTCTGTAAGTTGTCAATTATATATATATAGAGTTGCTTTATAATCATTTATAGTCTTTTTAATGACATCAGCATCTGTAATGATTCTTCATGTTTCATTCTTTAATTTTTTTTAACATTTATTTATTTTTGAAAGAGAGAGACACAGAGGGTGAGTGGGGGACGGTCAGAGAGAGAGGGAGACACATAATCAGAAGCAGCCTCCAGGCTCTGAGCAAACGGTCAGCACAGAGCCTGATGCGGGGCTCGAACCCACGAACTGTGAGATCATGACCTGAGCTGAAGTCGGCCACTTAACCAACTGAGCCACCCAGGCGCCCCAACATTCATGATATTGTAATTTGTGTCTCCTCTTTTTTTTTATTTTTGTCACTTGCTAAAGGATTATACATTTTATTATTTAAAACCTCAAAGGTTTGTGTCATTGATCTTTTCTATTGTTTTCCTCTTTTCAATTTCACTGATTTCTGCATCTTGTCTTTACTATTTCCACCTCTTGCTTGCTTTGCATTGATTTTTCTTTTTCTAGTTTCTTGAGGTAAAAACTTAGATTTAAATTGGGATGAATCCTCTTTTATGATGTAAAGACTTAGTGCTGTAAATATGTCAGCAGCAGTGTTTTAGTTGTGATCCACATATCATGATATGTTTTATTTTATTTACATCTATATATATTCTTAAACTTCCCTAAGACTTCATCTGTCATCCATGGATTATTTAGAAATGTGTTGCTTAATTTCCATGTGTTTTGTGACTTCCCTACTGTCTCTGCTGTTGATTTCTAGTTAAATTTCATAATGATCAGAGAGCATACCCTAGGTGATTTTTATTCTTTAAAATTTTTGAACTTTGATTGGGCCTGGGATATGGTTTATCCTGGTAAACGGTTCATAGGCACCGGAAAAGAATGTGTATTTATTTTGCTGTTAATAGGTTCATTATTCTATTACAGTTGGCCCTTGAACAACCCAGAGGTTAGGGACAATGACCCTATACACATGAAAATTAATGTATAACTTTTGACTCCTCCAAAATGTAAATACTGCTGACTAGAAGCCTTACTGATAGCATAAACTGTTGACTAACATATATTCCATATGTTGTATATATATTTCACAGTATTATTTTTTATACTTTTTTTGTCCAGTTGGTTTCCATATAAAACCCAGTGCTAATCCCAACAAATGCCCTCCTCCATTCGCATCACCCATTTTCCCCTTTCTTCTATCCCCATCAACCCTCAGTTTGTTGTCAGTATTTAAGTTTCTTATGGTTTGTCTCCCTCCTTCTCCGTAACAATTTTTCCCCTTTACTTCTGTCATGGTCCTCTGTTAAGATTCTCCTGTTTTACTTATAAGTGAAAATATATGATACCTGTACTTCTCTGCCTGATTTATTTCACATAGCATAACACCCTTGAGTTCCATCCACATTGCTACAAATGGCCAGATTTCATTCATTCTCATTGCTATGTAGTATTCCATTGTATACATAAACCACATCTTCTTGATCCATTCATCAGTTGATGGACATTTAGGCTCTTTCCATGATTTGGCTACTGTTGAAAGTGCTGCTATGAACATTGGGGTAAATGTGTCCCTATGCATCAGCACTTCTGTATCCCTTGGGTAAATCCCTAGCAGTGGTATTGGTGGGTCATAAGGGAGTTCTATTGTTAATTTTTTGAGGAACCTCCACACTGTTCTCCAGAGTGGCTCTACCAGTTTACATTCCCACCAACAGTGTAGGAAGGTGCCATGTTTCTCCACATCCTTGCCAGCATCTATAGCCTCCTGATTTGTTCATTTTAGCCACTCTGACCGGCGTGAGGTGGCATCTCAGTGTGGTTTTGATTTGTATTTCCCTGATGATGAGTGACACTGAGCATCATTTCATGTGTCTGTCGGCCATCTGGATGTCCTCTTTGTAGAAGTGTCTGTTCATGTCTTCTGCCCATTTCCTCACTGGATTATTTGTTTTTCGGGTGTGGAGTTTGGAAAGTTCCTTATAGATTTTGGATACTAGCCCTTTATTTGATATGTCATTTGGAACTATCTTTTCCCATTCTGTTGGTTGCCTATTAGTTTTGTTGAGTCTCTCATTTGCCTTGCAGAAGCTTTTTATCTTGAAGAGGTCCCAATAGTTCATTTTTGCTCTTGATTCCCTTGCCTTTGGAGATGTGTCAAGTAAGAAATTGCTGCGGTTGGTGTCAACGAGGCTGTTTCCTGCTTTCTTCTCTAGGGTTTTAATGGTTTTTTGTCTCACATTCATGTCTTTCATCCATTTTGAGTTTGTCTTTGTTTAATGGTGTAAGAAAATGGTCTAGTTTCATTCTTTGCCATGTTGCTGTCCAGTTCTCCCAGCACCATCTGTTAAAGAGGCTTTCTTTTTTACATTGGTTACTCTTTCCTACTTCGTCAATGTTAACTGACCACACATTTGTGGGTCCTATACTGGGTTCTCTATTCTAATCCATTGGTCTATGTGTCTGTTTTTGTGCCAATACCATACTGTTTTCATGACTACAGCTTTGTAGTAGAGGTTAAAGTCTGGGATTGTGATGCCTCTTGTTTTGGTATTCTTCTCCAATATTACTTTGGCTATTTGGTGTCTTTTGTGGTTCTGTACAAATATTTGAATTGTTTGTTCTAGCATTGAGAAGAATGCTAGTGTAATTTTGATTGGGATGGCAATGAATGTGTAGATTGATTTGGGAAATAATGACATTTTAACAATGTTTATTCTTCCGATCAATGAGCATGGAATGTTTTTCCATTTCTTCGTGTCTTCTTCAATTTCTTTCATAAGTTTTCTATAGTTCTCATCATACAGATCTTTTACATCTTTGTTTGGGTTTATTCCTAGGACTTTTATGGTTTTTCATGCAGTTGTGAATGGGATCAGTTTCATGATTTCTCTTTCTGTTGCTTCATTATTGGTGTATAAAAATGCAACCAATTTCTGTACGTTGATTTTGTACCCTGCGACTTTGCTGAATTTCTGGATCAGTTCTAGCGGGCTTCTGCTGGAGACTGTCAGTTTTTCCATGTAGAGGACCATGTCATTTGCGAAAAGTGGAAGTTTCACTCCATCTTTGCCAATTCTGATGCCTTTTATTTCCTTTTGTTGTCTGATTGCTGATGCTAGGACTACCAACACTATTTTAGAAAAACAGTGGTGACGGGAACATCCCTGTCGTGTTCTTGATATCAAAGGAAAAGCTCTCAGTGTTTCCCCATTGAGGATGATATTAGCTGTGAGCTTTTCACAAATGGTTTTTATAATGTTTAAGTAATTCCTTCAACCCAGACGTTCTCAAGGGTTTTTATTAAGAAAGGATGCTGTATTTTGTCAAATGCTTTTTCTGCATCTATCGACAGGATCATAGGTTTTTATCTTTTCTTTTGTTAATTTAATGTATCACACTGATTGATTTGGGAATATGGAACCAGCCCTGTAACCCAGGAATGAATCCCACTTGATCATGGTGGATAATTCTTTTTATATGCTGTTGAATTCGATTTGCTAGTATCTCGTTGAGTATTTTTACATCTGTATTCATCAAGGATATTGGCCTGCATTTTCTTTTTTAGTTGGGTCTCTGTCCGGTTTGGGAATCAAAGTGATTCTGGCTTTATAGAATGAGTTAGGAAGCTTTCCTTCCATTTTTATTTTTTGGGATAGCTTGAGAAGAATGGGTATTAACTCTGACTTAAATGTCTGGTAGAATTCCCCAAGGAAGCCATCTGGCCCAAATGTCTTATTTGTTGGGAGATTTTTGATAACTTATTCTATTTCATCACTAGTTATGGGTTTGTTATGATTTTCTCTCTCTTTCGATTTGAATATTGCTAGTGCATGTGTGTTTAGGAATTTATCCATTACTTCTAGGTTGTCCAGTTTGTTGGAATATAATTTTTCAGGGTATTCCCTGATAATTGCTTCTATTTCTGAGGGATTGGTTGTAATCAATTTACATTCATGATTTTATCTATTCGGGTGCTCTCTCGTTTCTTTTTGAGAAGCTTTCCTGAAAGTTTATCAACTTTGGCTATTTTTTTCAAAAAACCAACTCTTGGTTTCATTGATATGTTCAACTGTTTTTTGGGATTCTACATTGTTTATTTCTGCACTAATCTTTATTCTTTCTCTTCTGCTGTGTTTGGGGTGTTCTTGCTGCTCTGCTTCTATTTCCTTTAGGTGAGCTCTTAGATTTTGTATTTGTGCTTTTTCTAGTTTCTTGAATAGGCCTGGATTGCAATCTGTTTTCCTCTTAGGACTGGCTTTGCTGCATCCCAAAGAGTTAGGATTGTTGTATTTTCATTTTCATTTGTTTCCATATATTATTTAATTTCTTCTCTAATTGCCTGATTGGCCCATTCGTTCTTCAGTAGGATGTTTTTAACCTCCATGTTTCTGGATGTTTTCCAGAATTTTTGCTGTGATTGATTTCAAGTTTCCTAGTATTGTTATCTGAAAGTGTGCATGGTATGATCTCAATTCTTTTATAATTATTGAGTGCTGTTTTATGACCCAGTATGTGATCTGTCTTGGAGAATGTGCCATAAGCACTTGAGAAGAAAGTGAATTCCATACTCTCAGGATATAGAGTTCTAAATATATCTGTCAGGTCCATCTGGTCCAATGTGTAATTCAGGTCCATTGTTTCTTTAGTGATTTTCTGTCTAGCTGATCTATCCATTGCTGTAAGTGGAGTATTAAAGTCCCCTGCAATTAGCACATTCGTTTCAATATGATTGCTTATGTTTTTGATTAATTGTTTTATTTATTTGAGTGCTTCCGAAATCTGTGTGTAGATATTTATAATTGTTAGCTCTTCCTGATGGATAGACCCTGTAATTATTATATAATGCCCTTCTTCATCTTCTGTTACTGCTTGTAATTTAAAGTCCAGTTTGTCCTACATAAGTATGGCTACTCCAGCTTTCTTTTGACATCCAGCAGCATGATAGGTATTTCTCCATTCCCTCACATTCAATCTGAAGGTGCCCTCAGGTCTAAAATGTATCTCTTGTAGACAGAAAATAGATGGATCTTGTTTTTTTATCCATTCTTCTACCCTATGTCTTTTATTTGGAGCATTTAGTCCATTTCCATTCAGTGTCATTATTGAAAAATATGGGTTTAGTGGCATTGTGTTCTCTGTAGAATTCATGCTTGTAGTGGTGTCTCTGATAATTTGTGATCCTTGCAACATTTCCCTCATAGAGTCCTCCTTAGGTTTTCTTGTAGGGCTGGTTTAGTGCTAATGAATTCTTTCAATTTTTGTTTGTTTGGGAAAACCTTTCTTTCCTTCTATTCTGAAGGACAGATTTCCTGGATAATGGATTCTTGGTTGCATATTTTTTATGTTCACCATATTGAAGATTTCCTGCTATTCCTTTTTGGCCTGCCAAGTTTCAGTACATAGGTCTGCAACTACCCTTATGTGTCTCCCTTGTTTGTTAGGGTCTGTTTATCCCTAGCTGCTTTCAGATTCTCTCTTAATCCTTTTTCCCCCCAATTTCACTATGATATGTCGTGCAGAAGATCAATTCATGTTACGTCTTAGGGGAGTAGTCTGTGCCTCTTGGATTTCAATGTCTATTTCCTCCCCTGATTGGAAAAGTTCTCGGTTCTGATTTGTTCAAGTACCCCTTCAGCCCCTTTTCTCTCTCTTCTTCGCCTGGAATTCTTATGATATTGATATTGTTCCATTTGATTGCATCACTTAGTTCTCGAATTCTCTTTTCATGCTTCTGGATCAATTTATCTCTCTTTCTTGGCTTCCTCTTTTTCTATACTTATGTCTTCTAATTCACCTATTCTCCCCTCTGACTCTTTAATCTGTGCAGTGCCCGCCTCCATTTTATTATGCACCTCATTTACAGCATTTTTTAATTCATCACAACTATTTTTAAGGTCCATAATCCTTGTAGCAATAGCGTCCCTGGTGTCTTCCATGCCTTTTTCAAGCCCAGCAATTAATTTTGTGACTATTGTTCTAAATTATTGATCTGTTATGTTGCTTATGTCTGTTTTGACCAATTCTTTAGCTGTCACATTTTCCTGGAATTTCTTTAGAGGAGAGTTCTCCCATTTCATCATTTTGGGCTAGTTTTCTGTCTCTCGTAAGTTTTAAAAGCTTGTAATGTGCTCTGCGCCTGCGAGTTCTGCTGTATCAATGTAGGCTCATTTATTGTCCACTCCTGTCCAGTCAGGAAGTGTTCTTTTAATGGTGCCCCTTTATCTCTCTTGTTGTGCCTTTGGTTATTTATTTCCCTACTCATAGTGATATTTGAGACTCTCCAGCATGTGTACTTTGGCTTGTTTCTTGAGGCAGCTTCAGAAAGGAAAACAGACAAACAAACAGGGAACAAAAGCACGCAAACATACAAGCAAATCAAATAAACAAGCAAACGGAAAAAAAAAAAAACCCACAAAGCATGAACAACAAAGGACCAATGACAATCTAAAAGTATAAAACCAGGGGCGACTGGGTGGCTCAGTCGGTTAAGTGGCTGATTTCTACTCAGGTCATGATCTCACGGTTCGTGGATTCCAGCCCTGAGTCAGGCTCTCTGCTGACAGTTCAGAGCCTGGAGCCTGCCTCAGATTCTGTGTCTTCCTTTTTCTCTGCCCCTCCCCCACTCAAGCTCTGTTCCTGTCTCAATAATAAATAAACATAAAAAAATTTAAAAGCATAAAACCAGAAATCACAGCTACAAATAAATAGTAGGGTGGAGGCAGTGCTGATGGAAGAGCACATACAAGGAGAGAAATGACGGGTGGGGGGAATGAGAAATTGAACATTGACTAGGCAGACAGACTAAAAGGCTTAATTCAGAGAGTGAGAAAAAGGAGAGTAAGGAAAGAGATGAGGGGGGAAAAATGGAAGTTAATGTTACCCAGAGAAACTATATAGTCTGATCATTTCAGAGAGGGAGAAAGGAAGGTAACCACGGAGGTGTAGAACATGCATCAAGAGAATGGATTAAATATGCCTGTTTAAGCAAATTTATAACCAGAATACCCAGTCCAGAGGAGGGGAGAGATAAGAATGAGATAATGGAGCATATATCTGAATAGCAAGAATTGATCTAGAGTTAATCACGGCAATGCATCAATGCTGGCCTTGGGGGGAGGGGCTGTCTGTTTCAGCAGCATCTATCCATCTCCTGTAATAAAGCAGCTACCCCGCGCAGCTGGGCGCGGTTTGGTGTAGGCAGTCTGGCCTCCACTGTGGATCCTGTGGGCCACTCCCTGAGGCCCCACTTTGGTGGTTGTGGGGAGAAAAATGGCGGCCCTTCAATCCGTTCTTGAATCGGGTGTTCCAAAACACTTCTTTGGGTCTGATCTCACTGTGTCACAGGCACAGCCAAGGTGGGCAGTGTTCTATGTCCCACATCCAGCCATGTTTCAGGCTCTTACTCCTCGCACATTAAAAATACCACCCAAAATGTAATCCCACAATCCAGGGCACTTCCTAGCAGGGATCTGAGCAGCTGACTGAGCAGTGAACCTGTTCCTCCTGATGCCGACTGCGTCCATGGCGTACTATCTATCTATCCCAGAGGGAATTTCTGGGACTGGGGCACCCAGCCCAGAGAAACCTCCGCAGTTAGACATGGGCTCTCTCTCCAAAAGCCTTGCGGTTAGATATGGGATTATAAGATTCTTCTTTGTTTTTCTCTTCTCCAGGTACAGTTCTACACTCCCCCAGCCTCTCTTTTTCTTCCCTTTGTCTCTCTGCAGAAGGGGCTCCCTCCCCTCCATACCTCCAGGTCCTGGCCCATTTTTATCTTCCTCAGTTCACAGTCACACACTTATGAGGTTGTCTTCTTAGTGGACTCTGCCTCTTTTCCTCCTAGACTCTTGAGGTTCAGTGTCCTTTGTTAGCCCTTCTTTGTTTGAGAGATGCAGATGGGAATTATGTAAGTCCCTACTACTCTGCCATCTTACCCCCTTCCCCTATTTCACTGCATTCTTACAATAATGTAAGCAAGAGAAAATAAAATGTTATTAAGAAAATCAAAAAGAAGAGAAAATGCATATAGCACTGTATTGTATTTATCAATACCATAAATTCATGTCATCTGTTTACAAGATATATCATCTGTCATTTCCTACATCAATATTGTCTTATATGATACAAAACACTGTAGACATTATACATATCAGTAACATTAGACAACAAAATAAAAAAGATAATGTGAGAAAGAAATTCATATTTATTTGAATTTATAACAACTCATGCATTGATAGTGAAAAATCAGCAATATGATTGCTTTATGGCAGCCTAGTATAACCAATATAATTGCCTCATCATAGCCTAGCCTATACATTGATGAATCAATCATTATAAAAAAATTATGGCATGTAGAGCCAAGTTTTAAAGTTGCTCATTGGTTAAGCATCCAACTCTTGATTTCAGCTCAGGTCATGATTTCGCAGTTTGTTAGTTTGAGCCCTGCATTGGGCTCTGTGCTGACAGGGTGGAGCCTGCTTTGGATTCTCTCTCCCTCTCTCTGCACCTCTTATGCTCATGCTCTCTCTCTCTCAAAATAAATAAGCTTAAAAAATTATGGCATGCAGTACTACAGTCATATACATAATACTGTATTAAAAAGGTTGCTAATATAAAATATTTAATGATTATTTATTTTTGAGAGAGAGCAAGTGCGAGTGGGGGAGGGGCAGACAGAGAGAGAAAGAGAGAGAGAGAGAGAGAGAGAGAATCCAAAGCAGGCTCCGGGTTCTGAGCTACCAGCACAAAGCCTGACCAGGGCTCAAACCCACGAACCGTCATATCATGTCCTGAGCTGATGTCAGACATTTGACTGAACCACCCAGGTGTCCAGGAAGGTTGTTAATTTTTTTAAGTTTACTCATCTATCTTGAGAGAGAGAGAAAGAGAGATTGAGAGAGAGAGAGAGAGAGAGAATGTGTGAGTGGGTGAGAGGCAGAGAGAAAGAGTAAGAGAGAGAATCCCAAGCAGGCTCCACATCATCAGCACAGAACCCAACAGAGGGCTGCAGCTTACAAACCATGAGATCAGGATCTGAGCTGAAACCAGGAGTGGTATGCTTAACAAATGAGCCACCCAGGCACCCAGAAATGTTGCTACATCAAAAAAAAAGTACCTACCTGTGTTAGGAAGCTGATACAAAATTTAATCAATCACGAGAGGGATATTTAGAGGTGGTGGGCATACTGTACAGTAATGTAATTATTTTATTTATTTTTTGTAGTGTAATTATTTTAAATCAAAGTTATGTAACAGTAATAAAACTAGCACATTATTAATTTTATAATAAATATCACTCACCTTAAGCCATGTATGGATAGCCTATCCGCTTCCATACAAATTTTGCACACAATGTTCTACATGATGAATACTTAGACAAAGATGATAATTATCACACAAAAACGTCTCATATGGTTCTTGTCATAAATTTATTAAGTTTTCACATGAATACAGTCACATACATACATAACAAATAAGTTTATCAAGTGAACAACTGAGGATGTGAAAGAAGAGGAGGGGTTGGTCTTGCTGTCTCTGAAGTGGCACAGGTGAAAGAGGTGAAAGATGTGGAAGGGAAGGCAGGAGAGGCAGGCACACTCAGTGTAACTTGATGGAAATACATTGTAATTTTTATCTGATTTTTTGCTTTATCATTCTTCTAAAATGTTTTTATATAGTATGAATCCTTCTTCCACCATTTAATTTAGTTTCAGTCTCCATATCATAAGTGGGCTCATGTCATAAAAGAAGTAAAAAGCAGTTATAAATAATCAGAACCCCTCTGCCAGGTTGTCTAATATCAATTTGCTTTCTGTCACTGCTTCTTCTACACCTTCCTCGTCATCTGATAGTGGTTCAGAAATCACTTATCTCCATCAAGTCATCTGTTAGTTCCCTGGTGTGGTGTGTATTAGCTCTTGAATTTCTCCATGATCCATTTCTAGAAACTTTCACCTTTTTTGTCATATCCACAGTGTCTTTTATGATTCCTTGATTGGTTCTGTCATAAATCCTGTGAAGTCATGCACATTTGAAAACAGTGTTCTCCCACAAGGATTTATTGTTCTGAGCCTGACGTTTTCATGCTTTTTTCTATAAATAATTATGGCATATTCCATGGTGTAAACTTTCCAAACTTTTACGATGGTTTATCAGGATTCTCTTCCATAGCATTGACAATCATTTTCATAGAGTACCTTGTGTAATGAGACTTAAAGATCCTTATTACCCCCTGATGTGGAGGCTGAATTAAAGATGTTATGTATGGGGGCAAGTAGACCACTTTGACCCCTTTGGTGTTGAACTCATGGGGTCCTGGATGGCCAGAGGCATTATCGGCTTACAGAAAAACTTTAAAAGGGGTCCTTTACTGGCAAGGTACTTCCTGACTTAAGGGACAAAGCACTGATGGAACCAATCCAGAAAGTGTTTTTATTGTCCAGGCCTTCTTGCTGTACAGCCAAAAGTCTGGAAGACGGTGTTTATATTTACCCTTCAAGGTTCAAGTTTTAGCAGCTTTTTAGATAAGGGTAGTTCTGATGACAAACTTGACTGCATTTGCATAAAACAGTAGAGTTAGCCTACACCTTCCTGCCTTACATCATGGTACTTGCTTCTCTTCCTTACTAATAAAAAATTTCTGTGGCATTTTCACCTTCAGAATAGGGCACTTTCATCCATATTGAAAACTTATTCAAGTGGATATCTTTTCTATTCTATGAATTTTTTTTAAACCAGTGTCTGAGAACTTGTCTGCTGAATCTTAGTTGGTAGAAGCTACTTCTCTTGTTATCTTGACATTTTTAAAGCAAAACTTTTCTTAAAATTACCAAACCATCCTTTGCTGGCATTAAATTCTCCAACTTGAGATCCTTTACCTTTCTTTTGCTTTAATTTGTCATATAATGTGTTCACTTTTTCTCAAAGCATATTAGTTTCTGTAGGTATGCCTTTATTATAGCAATTCTATACCCACATAAAAGCTACATTTTCAATACAAGATAATAAAAAGGTATTTTGTAAAAAGTGCAAGGTTTTTGTGCCTGATGTTAAAGCTGCAGCAATGGCTTAATGAACCTCCCCCCTTTTTTACAGTGTTTTATGGTGGTCCTCATTCTGGATTTATTTATCTTGAAATGGTGAGCAATCACAGCTGCAGACCTCAATCTACAGTACATATCAAAAAAATTCAAATTTTTCTTGTAATGTCATGACTTTTCTGTGCTTCTTGGGAGCACTTCCAGCATCACAAGTTGCACTTCATATGTGCCCCAGGGTGTTATTCAAGGTTTATGGTATTGCACTAAAGATGATGAAGAACACGTGAGAACCCTATGAGAGATCACTTTTTACTGTGACACAATTTTACTGGAGAGACAAACTACTCATGTGGAGATGATTAGTGTCACATGACATTTTAATCAGATACTTACAACACTTGAGCTCACTCAAATAACAACAGGAGGTGCCTATGAAGTTATTAAGTTAGTACAGTATGTACTATAGTTAATTTTACAGTTATGATTTAACACTACATCTTTACATTTGTTTATATTTCTCTTGACTGGAAATGGTGCCAAGCATAGTCTGTAAGTGTGTGCATTATTTTTGATAAAATTTAACTTTATAATAGATTTGTATATGTTTTATGGGAGCAAATGATAAAACATACTAGTATTTACATATATTTTATGCATTCATGACATAACATTTTCTTATTTCATTGATATTTCTAGGCTCTGCAGTTTGTGAGTTTTACTTTTTCTTTTTTTTTAATCTTTAAAAAAAATTGTTTTCAGTGTTTATATATTTTTGAGAAAGAGAGACAGAATGCGAGCAGGGGAGTGTCAGAGAGAGAGAGAGAGAGAGAGAGAGAGAGAGAGAGAGAGAGAGAACCCAAAGCAGACTCCAGACTCTGAGCAGTCTTAACAGAGCCCAACACAGGGCTCAAACTCATGAGCCACAAGACCATGACCTGAGCCAAAGTCAGACGCTTAACCAGCTGAGCCATCCAGGTGCGCCTGTGAGTTTTTTTTTTCAAATTGTCACAAATCTCCAAAAAATTTTCCAATATATTTATTGAAAAAATATTCATGTTTTTTCTTTTTTTGTGGCTGGAACTCGAGGGTGTCATGCTAAGTGAAATAAGTCAGGCAGAGAAAGACAGATACCATGTTTTCACTCATAAGTGTAACAGGAGAAACTTAGCAGAGGACCATGGGGGAGGAGAAGAGGGAAAATAGTTGGGGAGAGGGAGGGAGATAAACCATGAGAGACTCTTGAATACTGAGAACAAACTGAGAGTTGATGGGGGTGAGGGAGAGGGGAAGGGGGTGATGGGCATGGAGGAGGAGGGCACTTGTGGGGATGAGCACTGGGTGTTATATGGAAACCAACTTGACAATAAACTATAAAACAAGAAAAAAATATCCATGTATTAAAAATGGACTCATGCAGTTCAAATCTGTGTTGTTGAAGGGCCATCTGTATATTGGTAGATCACATTTGTTGATGTTACTCAATTCTTCTGTGTTTTTGCTGATTTTTTGGTCAGCAAAAAACTGACCTAGATGTATAAATTGGTCTAGATGTATAAATTGTTGCAAGTTTATTGTCAAAATCACAAATGATAATTGTGGAATTGTTTATTTTTTCTTTTCAGCTCTAACAGTTTTTGTTTAATGTATTTCGAAGCTATGCCATTTAGTGAATTCACATTTTAAGATTCCTCTGACTTAAAAAAACTATACTTGACATACAATGTTACATTAGTTTCAGATGTAAAACTGATTCCAAAAGTCTATACATTATGCTATGCTCACCACAAGTGTTGTTACTATCACCATAAAATACTATTACAATACAATTGACTATATTTCCAATGCTGTACCTTTTGTCCCTGTCACTTTTTCATTCCATAACTGGAATCCTGTATCTCCCCACCACCCCCATTTACCCATTTTGTCCTTCCCCAGCAACTACCCTCTCTTCTGGAAACCATCACTTTGTTCTCTGTATTTATGGGTCTCGTTCTGTTTTTTTTTATTAACTTACTTTAGTTTTTAAATTCCACATATAAGTGAAATTGTATGGTATCTGTCTTTCTCTGACTATTTCGGTTTCACTATTTCACCTACCCTCTAGGTCCCTTCACTTTGCTGCAAATGGCCAGATTTTATATTTTATGACTAATTATACATTGTAATGTATATATTACTATATATTGTAATAATATAAAATATTATTATACATCATATATGTATATATATATGTATATATGTAGAGAGAGAGAGAAAGAGAGAGAGAGAGAGAGAGAGAGAGAGTCTTTAGAGAGTCTTTACCCTATCAAGGAAGGCTTAGGTTGCTTCCACATCTTGGCTATTGTAAATAATGCTGCAATAAACATAGAGGTCAATATATCTTTTCCATATAATGTTTTATTTTTCATTGAATAAATAACCAGTAGTGAAATTACTGGATAATATTGTATTTTTATTCTTATATTTTCGAGGAAGATCGATACTTTTTTTTCCCCACAGTCGCTGCCCCAGTTTGCATTCCCACCAACAGTGCATGAAGATTCCGTTTTCTCTACATCCTCATCAAAACTTATTATTTCTTATCTTTTTTATTCTAGCCATTTTGGTTTGTGTAAGGTAATACATTTTGTTTTGGTTTGCATTTTCTTGATGATTAGTCATATTAGGCATTTTTTCATATCTCTTTTGGTCATCTGTATGTCTTCTTTGGAAAAAATGTTTATTCAGGTCTTCTGCCCATTTTTTAAATTGAATTGTTTGTGTTTTTGTTGTTGAGTTATATAAATGCTTTATATATTTTGGATATTAACCTCTTATCAGTTAGGTCATTTGTAAATATCTTCTTTCATTCAGTAGCTTGCCTTTACATTTCGTTGATGGTATCTTTCACAGTGTAATTTTTTTTATTTTGGTGTAGTCCAAAATGTTGACTTTTGCTTTTGTTTCCCTTGCCTGAGGAGATATATCAAGATCCCTAAGTCTTTTGATAAACTGATCTTTTTTAACATTATGTAATGTCCCTCATTGTCCCCAGGTAATTTTTTTTTTTTTTGTTCTGGAATCTGTGTAATATTTTAATCATCACTTTGTTTTTTTTTAAATCAGTGTTACCAAGATTATCTTTTTGCCTCTTTTTATTTTCAAGTTTCTTATTTCATTATGTTTGAAGTGAGTACACAACAAAGAAGTAAACCTTTAATAAATGCACACTGCTAATTTTTTCATTTTAAATCTGTTTGGACTGTTTACATTTAAAGTAATTACCAATATACTAGGGCTTAATTCTGCCATTTTGGTATTTGTTTTCTTTTTGTTTCCTCTCACATTTATTTTTTTAACCTTTATGTGTGTTACTGAAACAATTTTTAGTGTTCCACCTTGATGTATTTATACTTCTCTTTCATATTGTATGCTTTATTAGTTACTTATACTGCATATTACTTTATATAGTTTTCAGTAGTTATTCTAGAAAATAAAATATACACATATAACTCATCTTATCCTACTAATTTTGTCATTTTGTCACTTAAACTGAAATATTAAAACATGATTTCCCTAAGTCTCTCTATTCTCCCCCATCTCTGTTGGTACCACTGTTATGACATACTGGGCCCATCATTGCCACCAAATATGGATTTCCTAACTATGTCCCTACTGACTTTTCTTTTCCCTAGACCTTTAGCCAGCAGAAGCAGGCTTTCTGAGTATTTTGTTTTGTTTTGTCTATGTCTGTTGGCCATTGTTTGCAGGTCTGTGTCATATACAATCTGATAAAAAGATAGAAAGAAAAGTCAAGGAACACACTACAGTGTCATTTCTCAAATTCTGAGTCCCCTGCACAGTACACTTTCCTCTTTCTCCTTTTCATAATTATTTAATAATTGCCTATTGAATTATTTCCAGGTTATTTAGTTATATTGAGGGGGTAGGAAAAGGTAAAACTGAATTTCCACCAACTTTGATGGACCGGAACACACACAAAAAGAGTTGATTCTCATTACTCATAATAGTTTTATATAATGTTGCCACAATTAATTCACAAATATTAAATCATTGCTGATAGAAAAAATAAAGAGTTAGGTATCTGAGGGCCAAATTTGTCAACCAATCAATATGTAATATTTTATGTGTTTCTGTGCAAAGAAACCTTATTTAATATATATTGTTTATTCACTAACTTTGAACTCACAGATGAGAGCACTATAACTCACACCTGAACAAAATCTTTTTAACACACTGTAAGTTTATCCAACATTTATATAATGAACATCATAGCTTTCTTGCACGTAGGTACACTAGACAAGTCCTCAGCACTATACTTGAAGACGATTTTAAACAGTAAAATCAACAAAAAGCACAAAAACTGCAAAAAGCATGTCAATAAATACAATGTGTAAAGGATACTTGTTTATGAAAGCTAAAATAAGAAGGCAGAGTGTTGCCTTATTCATCCTTAGCCTGGGAAGGTGCACCTTGGGTGATTCAAATATTTCACTGTTCTGCACAAGATTATATTCCCAAATAACTGTGAAGTGTCATGAGTATTGATTTGGGGACTACAAATAAATATAATGCACAGATAAGTTTGCATACAGAATCTATGGACCATGAGAATTGGCTATATATAGCTAAGATTATGATTAGAATTAGAATTATGTATATTATATATTCATGTATATCCTATTCATTTGTATATATTAAACGTCAAAATATGTTATTACTTCTACTATTATTATTTATTATTATTATCAGTAATCATTTATATTAACCCACATATTATATTTTATTTTGTTTTTTATTAAACTATATTTCCATCTTTCTGACTGGAATCATTTTCCTTTTTGAAGAACTTTATCATTTGTTTAGTAAGATTCTATTTTTGTTTGTCTGAAAATATCTTTGTATTGCAATAATCTTTTTGTTTCATTGCTTAAGGTAGAATTCTAAGCTGTCAGGATTTTTTTAGCACTTTAAATATGTCATTTTGTTATTTCCTAACTTCCATTGTTTCTATTGAGAAATCTTATTTCTCCTTGTAGAAAGGTTTTTTATTCTTATTGCTTTTAAGATTTTCTTTTTATTATTGATTTTCAACAAGCTTACTGTGATGAATCTAGGTACAGCTTTTGTTTGTTTATTTTATCTTGCGTGGGATAGGTAGGATTTCTTGAATCCAGGCCCTGAAATCTTCAATGAATTCTTCTTCTAGCTTTAAGATATATTTGATATATAACAAATATAAGTTTAAATTATATAATGTGATGATGATAGATAGATGATAGATAGATAGATGGATGATAGATTACCACAATAGGGACACCTCGATCCCTTCACATATTACCATTTTTTCATGTGTGTAATAATATTTAGAAAGTGCTGTCTTAGCAACTTTTAAGTATGTAACAAAAAATTCTTAATTATAGTCATTATGCGGTATGCTATGGTCCCAGAATTTATTCACACTAAAACTGGAAATTTGTGCCTTTTGACCAATATCCATTTCTCCCACCATTCAGCCCCTGACAACCACCATTCTACTTTCTGTTTCTATAAGTTTGGTTTTTTAGATTCTCCCATATAAGTGATAACATATAATATTTAACTGCCTGACTTATCTTATTTAGCATAATACACTTACGATATATTAGTATTGTTGCAAAAGGTAGACTTTCCTTCCTCTTCTTCAATCCATTTTGGAAAATTCTTGGATGTTATTTCTTTCTCCCTCTCTTGTTTCCATCTGCTTCTTCTGTGACTATAACAACACGTACATCAAATATTTTCCATTTTCCTTGCATGCCTCTTATGATCTCATTTGTATTTACTATGTTTTTGCTCTCTTTGTGCTTCATTATCTATATTTTCTTTTTTTTAATTTTTTTATTAACTTTACAGTTTATTGTCAGGTTGGTTTCCAAATAACACCCAGTGCTCTTCCCCACAAGTGACCTCCACCAAGACCATCACCCCCCATTACCTTTCCCACTTCGCCTTCCCCCCTCAGTTTGTTTTCAGTATTCAAGAGTCTCTCGTGTTTTGTCTCCCTCCTTCTCCCCAACTCTTTTTCCTCCTTCCCCTCACCATGGTCCTCTGTTGGGTTTCTCCTGTTAGAACTATGGGTGCAAACATATGGTATCTGTCCTTCTCTGCCTGACATATTTCACTTAGCATGACACCATCGAGATCCATCCACCTGGCTACCATGGCCAGTGTTCATTCTTTCTCATTGACATGTAGTATTCAATTGTATAGATGAACCATATCTTCCTAATCCATTCATCAGTTGATGGACATGTAGGCTCTTTCCATGATTTGGCTATTGTTGAAAGTGCCGCTACGAACATTGGGGTACATGTGCCCCTATGCATCAGCACTTCTGTATCCCTTGGGTAAATCCCCAGAAGTGCTATTGCTGGGTCATAGGGGAGTTTTATTGATAGATTTTTGAGGAACCTCCACACTGTTTTCCAGAGCGGCTGTACCAGTTTACATTCCCACCAACAGTGTAGGAGGGTACCCATTTCTCCACATCCTCGCCAGCATCTATAGTCTCTTGAGTTGTTCATTTTAGCCACTCTGACTGGCGTGAGGTGGTATCTCAGTGTGGTTTTGATTTGTATTTCCCTGATGATGAGTGATG
>CM053579.1:42162334-42186787 GCA_028646485.1 Cryptoprocta ferox | reverse complement strand
ACCTGGTTAGCCTCTGGTCTAACAAAGATACTTGAATTCACAGTTCTACACATTAGTTTAGCAAAAAGTCTGGTTTCTGATACCCAAAGAGCTTAAAGTCCCCTTCAAAACGTGCATACAGACGCCGGATGTCTCGTTTGCTGATGCCCAGAAAGTAGCGCTCCACCTTCGTTCTATTATACACGGTAATGCCCGGAGGCATGGTGGGGTAAGACACCAGGTGGTCTATGCCGGCTTCTTTTAAGATGTATGGGGCATCGTCCTCCAGGGTCTCGTGGTGACCAATCACACTGTACTTTATCTCACAGGGTGCACACAGTTCAACATATGTCACCCAGTGAATGATGTGATCCCCAAACTGAAGGTCCAGCCATCTGTGGTTTGGATCGCCCAGGTAACGTACAAAATCTTCAAACTGGATGCCCCTGGTCTCTGTCCGGTTCCTCCTGTATTTCCTAATGATGCCAGGGGCAATTTCATGCCTGTACCAAGGCTCAAAGCGGGGATTATGAACAAACTTATCCTTAAATGCAGAAATCAGCCTTTCGAAGGGATCTCTTACGATAAAGAACTTGAAGTATGTTTTCAAGCGCTTCTGAATTTCTGCATCGCTGAAGGAAGAGAGACGAGGGAGGCCATTCTTCTCGTGGTCGCGAACCACATTTTCAGGGATCTCCTCAATGGAAGGAAAGGCCCCATTTAACACAATCAGCACTTTCTTCCACTGGGTGTTGCCCACTTTAGGAGTCTGGCAGAAAAGAATCTTGTGCTTGTCGCAGACAAATATCCGGTCCAGGACAAACTTGGAGACTGCAGTGTGTGAGAGATTCTTCAGGGCTTCATCCCTGCAGACATTTCTGATGAGTTCCAGGCGCTCCATATAGACCAGGGGTTGAACAAGCCGGCTAGTTCCTCAGGAAAGTGCTTCTCTCCAGGCAACTTCCCCGCATCTGGCACGGCTGTCAGGAACAGAAACTCCTGTTTGGCACTGTATGCATCAGGGTCTTTAAAGGTCAACGTGATAAATTTGCTAGCCACCATGAACATGAAAATCACCCAAAAGCATGAGGCCAACAGAAGCCACTGGTGGTGCATGTTGTCAAATGTCAGCCATTCAGTAATTCTTCCTGTGAGAGTCTGCGCAGAACCTTGGGGGTGGGTGTTTTTCATGCTATCACTGCCCGGGGAGTGATGCAGGGCATGTCAGTCCTCAACAGGTCATGCAAGTCACACTCTGCTTCTGAATCCTGGGGTCCACATTTCCTTGAAATATTTGCTTTGCCTGAGGTTCTTGGTTCCTCCCTCCGCGAAGCCGGAGCTCTCCGCCGTCCTTCGGCCCTTCCGCAGCGCTGGCGGCGAAGCTCTGCCCGGGCCTCTCGGGCCTGCGGGCGAAACGCGCGGGGTCCCAGCGTCCCGGGAGCGCGGGAGGCCCGCCCCGCCCGGAGGCCCTCTGCGCCGCCACCGGCGGCCTCCACGCCGCGGCCGCCCGGCCAGGGATGAAGCGGCGGCGCGCTGGAAGGAAGAAGCCGGGCTCTCGAGGCCCTCTCCGGGGGGCCGAGTTCGCTGCCGCCCCACACGGCGCCCCAAAAATGCTCATTTTAAAAGCATCATTTGACATTCTTGTTTTAAATTCTGCTTTGAATGCTGACAAACAATTAGGCAAGCTTTTCTGCACCCAGTTTTTAACTGCCTTTTGGGAAATTCTAGAATCACCATAAGCCTTTGGGTCTTTGTGTAATACATAAGGAAAACAGGAAATTCCAGATACTTACAGAAGTTTCATTGATCAGGACAAAGAGCCTGATAGAACAAGGCTGGTAAACGATAATAGTTCAAGCTATTGGACTCACAATCAAAGCTACAAGAAAATGATATGGCCAGTCTTACTTGTACTGATGTGTTCTGTTTGAGCAAATCTTTCTATTAGAAGAAAATTAGCTAAGATAAGAGGTCAAATTTATCACTACTTTACATAATAAAGAGAATGGATGCAGCAATAGCTTTTAAAGTTATTAGGTTATTTTTTCAATTCCTTAAGAAGCTTAATCTTAAAAGGCCACAAAGAGAAAGTTTGAACCAAGAATTCAAAGTCCATAAAAGATCTTAAAATTCACCTAGATACCTTCCAAGATATGAGTCACGTTATATAACCAATAAATACATTGATAATCTTCATGATTCATTCTCCAATAACCATATATTTCCACTAGAGATAAAAAGCCATTAAATCCCAAGTTCTTCTAACATTTATTTCCAAAGTTTCGTTGGAGGCCATGTTAAGTAAAGGAAGAATGCAACCTCTAGAACATGACCCTGAACTCTTTTGCTATCTACAACTTTAATCTATCTGACAAGACTAGAAAGGGGAATAGTGCTTGCCATTCAATCAAAGCACAATTCAGAGTACCCTTACTTCCATGAATCCTTCTCCAGTGACTCCAGCCTATATTGATCTCTGTCTTCTCAGACATCCTATTTAGTTTTTCTTCAATGCATTTTCTTTCCTAACATCATTCTGTACTTACTATATGTCAGACATTGTGAAAGACACATACCACACATTATCTCATTTATTGCTCACAAAATGCTGTGAGGCAGGTATTTGAACAGATGTTGTGCCTAAGGATAAAAATCCAAATCATGTTTGACTTTACCCCGTGCCATGTTTCTAAGCACTATTATTATTGTCCAGAAATTCAGACAAATAACCTTCATCTCTTTAAGGCTTCTCAGAGGCAAAAAAAAAAATCACATCACTTTTCACAGTTTTAGGCCCCAAATAGGTACTCCACAAATACTTGTTGAATGATGGATACTAAATATGGAAAGAAGCATATTATAGTGGAAAGAATATTCTACTGGAACTCATGAGAAACAAGTCACACAGCTGTGATCTTGACTAAACAAGATCTCTCTGAGCTTTATTTTATTTTTTATAAATAAATGAATTATATTAGATCTCTGACACTCTTTCTCACTCTGACACTGTAATGTGAACCAAAATGCCCAAAGAACTATTATTTGGAAAGCAGAGGTTTACTTTCAACAATCAAAGTAGACTGGGGAAATATTTGAAGAGCATTTTAAATATTACTTCATAGGACACTACACCTGCCATAACTGTAAAGAAGCCTCAGTACTAGAAAGAAATGAAATAATACCTTTTAGGTGAAGGTAATTTATAGATCTGATTTTTCTAAAGGTATTGCTGAGATAAACTCCTGATAAGTTCTCCTGCCTTCCCACCGATCTTTTCTACACAATATAAACAAAGTGGTTGTTCTAAAGTTACAAACAAATAACTTTACCAGCATTATTAAAACATTTTGATGGCTTTCATGTGCTCTTTGGAAAAAGATAAAATTCTTAAAATTATCTCTATCGCCTCCCTGGATCTGACACCTTCCTAAAACTCTAACCTCAACTTTCACTACTCTCTGCTTCACAATATTTATTCCAGGCTTCCAGTCATACTCGGCTTTTTTCAGATACCCAAAAATGTCACAAGGTACTCCTCTGTGGGCTTTTGAACAGACTCACCAAATAATAATGCTACGGATATATTACATGTGAAAAAACAATTGCATATTCTTAGTAGTATTATTTGCAATAAACAGAAAGTGAAAAAACAAAAACAATTAATTAATGGATGGATAAACAAAAAGTTTACTAAACCTACATTGTAGTGTTCATACAATGAAATATTACTCAGCCATAAAAAGGAACGAAGTATTGACACACGCCACAACAGAGATGAACCTTGAAAACATTATGCTAAGTGAAAAGAGCCACACAAAAAGCCACACATTGTATGATTGATTTACATGAAATGTCCAGAAGAGGCAAATTCATAAACATAAATGTAGATTAGTAGTTTCCAGGGTCTGGAGTGTAGGAGAGTGGAGAGTGACTGCTAATACGTATGATGTTTATTTTTGGTATGATGGAAATGCTCTAAAATTAGATTTTAGTAATGGTTGCACAAGTTTGTGAATACTAACAAGCATTAAGTTCTATGCTTTAAATGGAGGAAGTATATGGTGTTTGAATTATATTTCAACAGAACTTAAATATGCAATTTAAGGGGTGCTGGGTGCCTCAGTGAGTTAAGCATCCAACTCTTGATTTCAATTCAGGACATGATCTCATGGTTCATGAGTTTGAGGCCCATATCAGGCTCTGTACTGACAGCACAAAGCCTGCTTGGGATTCTCTTTCTCTCTCTCTCTCTCTCTCTCTCTCTCTCTCTCTCTCTCTCTCTGAATAAATAAACTTAAAAAAATGCAATTGAGGATGCTTTGAAAGTCATTATAGAAGTGGCAGAGGCAAGGTAGTCCAGTGCAAAAAGAGAACTAAATTTAGGTTGGAGTGTTGGCATCTCAGCTTGCTGGCTGTGTGAGCTTGGGTAGATCATTCTCAGCCTTTAACTGTAAAACTAAGTAAAATACAACCCATATTAGCTTGTGTGAGGATTAAGTGTGATAACGTAGGTAAAAATGCTTTTTAAACTACAAAATACTATTCAAATATAAGATCAAGTTAGATTTAATTAATACATAACTGCATTGTGTAATTATTATTGCAATATATAGTGGGTATATGAAGTCCAGTATTTGATACCTGTATCTTCTTTTTCTTAACTTTTTAATGTTTATTCATTTTTGAGAGACAGGGACACAGAGCGCAAGCAGGGGTGAGGCAGAGAGGGAGAGACACAGAATCTGAAGTAGGTTCCAGGCTCTGAGCTGTCAACACTGATCCCGACTTGGGGCTCGAACTCATGAATCATGAAATCATGATCTGAGCCGAAGTCAGACGCTGAACTGATTGAGCCACCCAGGCGCCCCTGACACCTGTGTTTTCATCCTTAGTCCGTTAAATTCCCTTGATAATAAGCAGAAGAATTAACTTTAGATGAAGAAAAATTCTCTTGATTATCCCCTTTTAATTTTAGAGAATGTAAAAAGTATTCTATTATATTTGATTGATACTTAGACAAGCGAGTTTTGTTCATCAGTCTCTGAACACAACATTTTCATCTAATGTTAATATTTTAAGAAAGCAACTTTTTTAGAAAATCCAAAGAGGATAATTCTATGGAAAAGATTTGAAAGCCAAGCTTTATAGTATGACATTTTGGAGGCAGAAAAGAAAAAAGAGAATGAAGAATGCGTATTTCTTCATAAATTTTTGCTAAAAATCTTGGGGTGGGGAGAGAGAAGCAAACATCTGTAGTGGTGAATTATTTTTTTTTCTCCTTAAATCGACAGGACAGCTGAAAAGCAATCTGTTGTTTGTATAGAAAGAAATGCTAGTAAAAGAGGAAGAAAATACACTTGGGGACACATCTGCTCCGAGGAACCACTTGAAAAGTAAGTGTGGGGAAACGTTTACACAACACACAGCATATACTGTGCTGCAGAAATGAAAAGAGAATAATGCAAGAAAGATCTGTATGCCTAAAACATGTATCGTAGGGAAACTTAAGTAAAAATATAATATATTTACTATTTTCCTCTTCATAAGTAATTGTCAAATATATTTTAATACTATGTTATACAGATCATGATCACTAAAACACAGTAACCACAAATGGCATCTATTGCCCTAGCATAAATCAATCCCCCACTTTACTTATGATGTGCTCATTTTAAATAGAGCAGAGTTGAAATAAGGATGTTGTCCCTGCCTTTGGCAAACTATTGGCTGACTTAGGGAGACAGAGTCAATGTCTAAAAAGGTCATATTCACATATACAACACCAGAGAAGTACATGTAAATATGAGGCCAAGAACACATCATCATCATCATTATCATCATTACCAATTTTATATATAAATTATATATTATATATATATATATATAAATAACTAGAACTGAGTGGAGCTACTCAAGAAAGATCAGAGGTCTTACTTAGCAGCCTTTGAACCAAATCCAAACAAATTTAGGTTTCGTTTGTTTTGGTTTGCACACACACATATACACACATATTATATTGAACATTTAAAAATTGGGTGCATTCCCATAAGAATCCAGATACCTGATATTTCATGACAAAGCAGGTAATCGAACAAAACTGGGCTGGCTTTCCTGCATACCAATAATTAGCTTGACCTGAGTTACAGCTACCTGCTTTGAAGACAGTCTGTGTTATTTTGTCTACCATATTCCCCTCCACTCCAAATTATGTCACTAGCGCATTAGTTATGGTGATTGGCCTAAACACAAATCAAAGAAGAATCTTTAAAATGCTATATGGGAGCACCTGGGTGGCTCAGTTGGTTGAGCGACCAACTTTGGCTCGCGGTTCGCGGGTTCGGGCCCCATGTCAGCCTCTGTGCTGACAACTCAGAGCCTGGAGCTTGCTTTGGATTCTGTGTCTCCTTCTCTCTATGCCCTTCCCCCGTCCGTGCTCTGTCTCCCTCTGTCTCTCAATAATAAATAAATGTAAAAAATTTTAAAAATAAATAAAAATAAAGAAATAAAATCAAATCTATATGTGTAAGGAATTGTATGTCTGAAACCTTTGAGTATGTATATATGTAAATGCATGTATGATACACCTGGCCTCAGGGTACATTATGTAGGAAATATTTGAGGTGTTGATTATACATGTGTTTCCTGGAATATATCCCAGAACTATAATCTCTGAGGCAGGTTGACTGAAATATCATTTTTAAACTAGCATCATAAGTATTTCTTACATAACATGTAAGTTTGAGAACCACCATTCTTGGTCATCCCTACTAAATTTCACTTTACTTAATGATAGATTAACCTTAATTTAACTCTAACATGTTGCTTTCTGCTGAAACAATCCTTAATGATTTCCCCTCATCCAATGAGTAAAGTTCAAATCAGTCAGTCTGGCATACAAATCCTGTTATGATCTATTCCAAGACACTTTTTCATTATTTTCCAGCTACATAAACCTTTCATTCTTTTCAAATCAAATTATTCCTTCCTCATGAATACCTCATACCTCTCTAACCTCTAGGCCTTGGGAAAGGTTTATCCTTATATGTGGAAATGTCTTTTTTCTGTCTGCCAATTAATTGATACTGAAGTTGATACCTGATTTAAATTAGGCCAGTCATAGTTTCTCTCCAGATGTTTCTCTCTAGGAGGTTGTAAAGCCTGAGAACTTATGATATTAATGTGTTCAAATATGTGCAGCAGAAAAGAGGAGAAAAAGATGGAATCGGCCTCAGGCATCTGCATTTTTACTGGCAACTGGGCGGTCCTTATGTAAAGACACACTTTCAGAGCCAATGGTATAAGAAACAAATATTTATTTGGAATTAGAAGACCTGCTTCTAAACTGGAGTCTACCATTAACATATTGGGTGACTTGGCATAAATTGGTCAAGATTTCTGGGGCTCAGATTTCTCCATCTGAAAAATAAAGGATTGAGAATAAATACTTTTATTGCACTTTGGGTTGTAATGTTTTCCAATAATCTGTTCCTAACCTGCACTGTGTAATGTGAATTTGTCCAAGGCATTGTTCCATGATGTTTGGTGACCACAAAGAAATCTGTTGTGTAAGATGGGAGTTGAACCAGATGTAGTTTTCTTTCCCTCATTGACTTCAGAGAAGGAGCTATGGGAAAAACAAGAAGAAAAAGTAAAAAACAGGTATACTGTGAGCTGAAAGTGAACTCACTGGGAACTGTCCACTGAAACTGAAGCTGGAATCAGAGATGGGCCAAGGGAATTAGTTACAGTGCTATGGAAAAGCATCTGTGACAGGGTCTGATTCAAACCCTTGGTTTTTGCAATTTTATTATAAACTTTATGCCTAAAAGCAATATCAGTACAATAAATAAAATCTTATTTATGTGTTTGATATTTTTAACATTAGCTAAGTATTCCATTGCTATAACATTTCCTAACATCTAACATGGTCTTTGGAAGACTCACCCTGGATAGAAATTTCCTAATTCTAGAAAATGGACTTCTTGACTCATCTGTTCTTTAGGTTACTCTAAAAATGCCTGTATAAAATATTGTGTTTAATTTGAATCAGTATCTTGTTCAAGTCTATGGTAAGTATTAAGCAAAATATATATGGTACATTTGTTAAATTAACAAAAGATCCAAGAATAATTCCTTGAGTTCCAAAAAGTTTATATATGCACATATTAATATGCAAACATATTATATATAGTTATAAATTGATATAATATATAGTAGTATATATACAGTATAGTATATATACTATATAATACTATATATAACTATATATATATATATATATATAGTCTCCAAAATGTCCAAACAATTAGATAATTTTGACAGCTCGATGAAGAAAAAAAATCATTTATGCTTATTTTAGATACATTTTAAAACAAATAATCAATTTACTTGTCACCAGCTTATTTGTGGCAGCTTGTAGACAGTCACAGTTTTCCATTTAGGAATGAATAAAATATCGCAGCTTTGTATATACCATTCCATTACTGCCTGAAGAAGATTCTGAGCAAGTTGGAGGCTGAGTGTTGGGTGAAAAAGAATGGATGTCTTATTTCTCAAAAGGAGTATTAAGTTTCCTGTAAAATTTAGGTATTTTCAAAAGACTCTCCCTCTCTCATTTTTTCTTATTGATAGACAATTTGTGTAATATGTTAGGATGAATGTTGGAATAAATTTGTTAGGTACTCTCAAGTAAAGAATGAACTATTTGAAATGTTAGATAATGTGAAGAAACACAAAAATAAACCTCTTCTTAGTATTACCTATTGCTCCCATTACCTTATTTCTCTTTGTAAGCCTCATACCATTTTGAAAGTACAATTGAAGGATGGGAGCAGCCAAAAGTAAGGTGCCTTTCAGTGCCAAAAGCATTAATTGACCTGAAACATCGATTAAATGATGAATGTTTTTTTTTAAGAGAAAGTAAGAATTTTATTCCAGCCTAAGTTAGCACAGCTACACAATCTTCACAAAGAGAGTAAAGAGCTGATTGCTTTAAGCAAATACTTTTGAAAGTCTCTTCAGTGAAGTTGGGCTAACTTTGGAAAACAAAATGGTCATAGCCAAATTCATTTTTTAAATAAACATGGCATTCTTTTTCAGAATTGTAATTTCAAAGTTTTTGTTTTGATCCAAGCAATCAGATTCTTTCCTTTTTAGCTTTAAACATGCATTCTATTATGTAAACACATAAAAAATGTAAAATTGAATAGTTATATCTTGAAAGTAAACATTTTAGATTAGTCAAACCTATAATTAGTTTATTTATAATCCATTTCTCATAGTAATCTAAACACAACATAATGCCTTTTTTGGGAGGGAGGGGGTTCTGGATACATTAAACTTCTCAGTGTAGATTAGGATTCGTTTACAGCAAAATAGCCTTTGTAATTCAGCTTCTACTTGTTGAAGTAATTATAAACCATGGTATTAATGAATGCTAGTTAAAATTTAGCCCATTATCCCCTGATATACTGAAATTAATAAAATTATTACATTATGGCCTTATAGGTTATATAGTTTTCACACAATTTGATTCTTCTTTTTCAACTATAGGATAAGTCACACAAATAGTATAACTGTAAAAAATACATTTCTTCATGAGAATGTAAAAATAGTTTCAAATATAAATATAAAAATCTAAAATAGTATTTAGATTATTTAAAATTCCACTATAAAATTGTATAAAAAGCTAATCTTACAGAGCATACATTAGTGTCATAATTGAAACTTTAGTTTTTGTTGTTAATCACTTTACTGAGATATAATTAACATATAATTCACCCATTTGAAGAGGTTGGGGATGGGATGAAAGCGAAGAGAATAAAGTGTATAATTTAATGGTTTTTAGTATATTCAGAGATATAAAACCACAATTATAATCAGTTATAGAACATTTTCATCACCCTCCCCCCACAAAACCTTCACAAATGTAGGCATTAATACTCAATCCTATCCTTCCTTCTATCCCAGGCAACAACTAGAATATATTTTATCTCATATACCTGCTTTTATAAAAATTTGATACAAATGGAATCATACACAATGTGGTATTTTGTGATTGGCTTCTGTTACCTACCATATTTTCAAGGCTCACCTATGTTGTAGCATGTATCAGGACTTCATTTTTTTAAACCAAATAATATTCTCCTGTAAGGATATACCACATTTTGTCTATACGTTCATCAGTTGATGGATATTTGAGTTATTTCCATTTTTTGCATATGTGCTGCTGAAGTGAGCACTTCCATTTTTTAGCTATTATAAATAGTGCTATTATAAATATCCATGTAGAAGTATGTGGATGGAAATACCATTTCAATTCTTTTGGTATTTATCTAGGAGTGGAATTGATGGGTCATATGGAAACTTTGTGTTTAATTTTGAGGACTGCCAGACTTTTTTTTATAGTAACTACTCCATTTTATATTACTACCAACAGTGTAAGATAGCTTCAATTTTCCACGTCTGTATCAACACTGACTTTATATTTTTTCATAAATAATATCCTAGTGGTAGTATGTATCTCATTATGCTTTTGATTTGCATATCCCTACTGACTAATGATGTTAAGCATCTCACCATGTGCTTATTGGCTATTTTCTTATATTCTTTGGAAAAATGGCTCTTCAGGCTTTATTTACTTATTTATTTATTGCCTATAAGATAATCATTTGTCTTTATATTGTTTAGTTGTAAGAGTAATTTTCATATCCTGGCTATAAATCCCTTATTATATATGTTTTGCAAATATTTTCTCCAATTATATGGGGTGCCTTTTTACTTTCTTGATGTCTTTTGAAACATATTTTTAATTTTGATTATGTCCAATTTATTTTTTTTTGTTGGTTGTACTTTAGGTATCATATCTAATTTAAGGTATCATTGCCTAGTTCAAGATCATGAGGATTTACATATATTTTTAAGAGTTTTATATAATATATTGCAGCAAATATAGATAATGGGAACCCTCACCACATTCCAGGGCATGTTTTTGTTGTGTGCTTGGCTATCTGGACTATTTTAGTGAAGTCTATTTCCCCTACAGTATGAAGTCTCCAATATAAATCCTCAAAGGGTGTTGCCTTGGGTATGCGCAGTCACTCTGGAATGATAGTGTTTTCATGAGTCATTTAGCCAAGTGTCATTAGCATGGCATTTTAGCAATCATTGCTTTGACTCTCCCTTTTCTTGTCATATCCAGCTGTTAGGCTTTACTAATTCTGGTTCATTGCTCAATTTTTTATTTTTTTGAAAGAGAGAGAGAGAGAGAGAGAGAGAGAGAGAGAGAGAGAGAGAGAGAGAACAAGCCAGGGAGGGGCAGAAAGACAGGGAGACACAGAATTTGAAGCAGGCTCCAGGTTCTGAGCTGTTAGCACAGAGCCTCACATGGGGCTCAAACCCACAAACCGTGGGACCATGACATGAGCCAAAGTCAGATGCTTAACCAACTGAGCCACCCAGGTGCCCCTTCATTGCTCTATTTTTTTTTCTGTTAATGCCCTGGAACCTAATTTGCTCCACTGTTTGATCCAATTAAATTGGGACCTCTTTGCAGCGATAGTTGTTGAGGCAGGTGTTTGAGGTTTCTTCTTATGTCAGGAGGGCTCTTAGTTACCTCTTTTCCTGGTTTTCTCTGGTAGAGCATCTGGCTTGTTAGTTAGCTTGTTGGTCTCAAGGAGCTACCAGTCTCCTTTTATTTTTTTTTTACCACCAAAATGTTCATTGTTTTCAAGAGGGCCCTTAGGCTTGAACTTTCCCACATTCTGTTTCAAATAAAGTTCATTCATCTATGGAGTTCTTCAGAGCTCTCTGTTCTTATGAACTTTCTCTACACCTGGAAAAAAATTCTGGAAAACTGCTCTGGATGCTGGACATGCTGGTAGCTTCCAGCCTTCTCTGCATGCTTCCTTTTTTACCCTGCTTGCTTCTCACAGTGTTTAACCTCTGTTTTCTGAGTCAGCTGGGTTGAAGATCCCAGGATTAGGACCCCATGGTTCACTGCCTGTAGCAACTGGAATAGATCCTGTACCCTATGAATGGAGACTTGTTAGAGGAAGGAGCCTTCATCCTCTATACCACATTCACCTAGAATTTAACTTCTACAATGAGTAGCTTGGAGGAGGATGAGAAATAATGGTAGTCTGTCCTTCCCAGAAGATGTTATAGCCCTTGACTGAGAGCTAGGGAGAGAAGTAGCCCTGTGGTTTTGGTTACAGTCACCTGGAGTGATATTGAGCTGGGAGGGATAAGAGATGGAGGGACTAATGGTTTAAATGTTAAAGACTCTTGTTGTTCTTGTTGTTTTAGTATATTTTCTTAAAAAAATGTCTTCACTTGCTATATACCTTTAGATATATTTATAGAAATTGAACATAGATAGATGATAGAGAGATAGATAGATAGATAGATAGATAGAAATATAGCTAGATATAGATTCAATATAGAGTTACAGATATATAGATCTAAGTTGCAGACTTTGAATCTGGAGCTCTCTCTTGTCGAGTAAGAGAGTGAATGCAGAATTGAATACGAGAGAGGCTAATGTCAGAGAGGAAACAAGAGTCCCAAGTAAGGGTCCTTGCCCCATATTTAGTAGGATCAAAAGGCTTACAAACATGATTGACATACAGAAAGAGACAATGAAACAATGATAATTAGCGCAAGTGTGAGGGAAAAGGGGTTTTGAAGATATGCAGTGTTAGGGGTTTGGGTCAATACAAAACAAAATCCTGGCACCAAGTAAATGGCTGCTTATGGCAGGCACCAGGTGCTGTGTCTGTTTATCTTAACTTGCCTAGGGGATAAAACACAGCATGCTACCTCAGGGTCAACAAAGCACCCTTTTTTTTCCTAATTAGCTCCAGGAAATTTCACCCTTCTGCGGTGGTCTATTGCCCTGTTTGTCTATTCTGGAAGCTGTCATCCTGTGGAAGGAGCTTTCTGTTCTAGGCTTTTTGTTCTATGCTGGGGGAACTTTCACCCTGTTTACCTATTCTTGGTTGCTTTTGTCCTAAGCCTTGTTAACCCATTGGTATGAGCTCTGGGAATTCCTAAACTTATTCCCCACAGTTCCCTCTTTTTGTTTTTCTTGCTTCTTCTAGTTTTATGTTTGAGGACCATCATGATGAGCTCTCGGTCCTTCTTTTGCTTTTGGGTGGCTTGGAGGGTGATTCTGCAAAGTCATAAAAAGAGACACAGTAAAAGCATTCCACTTCCCAGAGTTATCCAAAATTTGAGATGGGTGCTGGCTGTAAGTGAGAAAGGATTTAGGTCATGCCGCATTGCCCAGGAATCATCCCATTAATTTCTAAGTGGTTTTCTGCATATTGTAGTAGTTGGTGCAATGTCACACCTAATTTTCTATATTGTTAGAGAGGTAGGAAGAAAAAACACTGCAAAGGTATGTCTGGAAAGTATCCCAAGATTGGGAGTAATTATAAGGAATGACAGTCATGCAAATATGCTGGTATTTAGGGTCACAGGGAAGTTTAGAGTAAAGGAACAAGGAATCCTGTCTTTTTACAATAAATTCCACTGCAGCCTCGAGAGCTTCGAGGTGGGCCAAAACTTGTCTATCAATAGAAGTTTGGCTTATTAATTCTTTGATAGTGTTGACCATAAATTTATTAAGGACATGGACTGTTTGGAGAGCATGATGCAGGCTGATTCCAGCAACAGTGGAAGAGATGATGACACCTACTGTTGCTAGGATGCCCATGATTAACAGGCCAACAAATCTTTTTTGTCTTACTACTGAGTACCAGTGTCGAACAAGCTTGGAGACTGTGCCTAGTCCCGGTGGATGCATATAGGGCTCAGAGCTATTAACAGGAACCCAAATTGAGACATGCTAAGTACTAATAAAGAGGAGATACTTAATTGGGTAATATTATCATTATTTATGCAGGACATGACGAGCCCTGGGAGGTAGAGATGTTATAATTAGTTTCTGTATGTTTGATCTGTAAAGTGAAGGTAGCAAAGAGAACGTAGGAAGAAGTGACACAAATAGTGGACCAATCAAATTGATCATTGTGTAGGGAGGCTCAAATTAGGTTAATATGTAGATTTATAGAAATTTCACCATGGCTAACAGTACAAGCGAAGAAGGGAAGACCTAGCTTCCAAAGATTAAAAAGCCAAGGTCCTTCTAATTTCCCTTTATGTGCAGAAATTATAGGACCAGACAAGCCTCTGTCTTTCCAAAACATATTCTCCCTACTAGATTGGTTAAAGGATATGGTCTTATTTGAATATTTCATTTTCAAGATGTCTATCTAGGACCCATGTCAATAATAGTCTAATTGCCCCAGTGAAGATTATGCTCAGTCTCTCCATAACAAGTTGTCCAGCAATATTAATCAAAGGGTAGTCTGAATACTTGTGACTAGAGCAAGCTAGAACATTAGGAGTGTGAGATATGTTTGTGTTTTTGAGATATATCAAAGTTGTGACTGAGAAAAAAGTAAAATTGTCTGGCCTTGTAGAGGTTTTGGGCTGTCCATGTAAAAGCCAGTTGATTCTTAGTTTGAGACTAGCAGATAAGTTGCTAAGTTTGGTAACACACATAGGAGGTGCTAGAGTAAGCCACCATTGAGGTCTGGGCATATAAAGCCAATGTTCTTGTTCAGTTTGAAAGGGTGGGTTAAGATTGGCAGAAGGGTGAAATTTCCTTCATGACCCCCATGAAGTCAGTGTCATTATTGCTAATAGGGATATCCTGGTCTAGGAGTGTTAAGCTGTCCAATATAGATGGGTTAAGGAGATGAGCCCAAAATGAATATTGAGCTTGGCCTGGACAAATGAAGGCAAGGAGAAGAATCAGGATTACACATATTAAATTCCTGTCAGTGATGGAGTTCATGGCCATCAGATACAAATCAGGAGTATATGCAATACCTTTGTATTGTAAGAGGGTGTTGCCCTGGCTGGACAAGTGTTTAATGATTCCCCATGTTATATCAGGGGTAAGGACTTGCTTTTGTGGAGTGGTTTCATGGTGAGGAGTCAATGAAGAAACCTCTTCATCTTGAAAAAGGGTGGTGGTGGCTGCTATTCAGAGTCATTCTCTGGAAGTTCTGGTTTATTGGAAGATATCCTGGGGCTCTTTACCATGCCATAGTATGGCTTCAACAACCCAGAGGGAATCCACAGAGGTCCAGAATCTGAAAGAACACAAGCATATCCTCAACCCCATGTGAGAAGTTTAGTGGACCCAGTCCATGTGGGCCCCCTTCAGGGGTTCAAGCTTTTGTACCATCATAGGGTGAGAAGGTTTATCTGATTTTGAAGACTGTCATTCAGCTGCAGTTAGTCCTTGAGGGTCATGATTTAAAAATTTAAGAGTAATCATACCACAATTGAGGAGAAGTTGAGGTTTTAATATAGACAGCCATGGGTGTTTCTCCCCCCTTTTTTAACATATTTTTTGAGTGTATTATGTGCTCATTTTATAATTGCTTGGCCTTGTGGATTGTAAGTAATAGATAATTCCAACCAAGGCTTGAGTAAAACAACTCAAAAGGACATGTTGTCCTGCTGTTTTACCTTTTTAAAAAAAAATCCTATTATTTACTTATTTATTTATCTATTTTTTACCTTTAACAAAAATGTATTTTCATTTTTGTATCTTTCTTACATATCTCTTACTTTTTTTATATACAGTTACTTTCCTTATTTCCATTAGCCTTGATTACATTTAGCAGAATTTATCTCTTAGAAACCTTAGTCTCCAGTGAAAACTAAGTAGTAACCAATTGTGAACTACCTGTTATGTCAGAAATATTTTTAGGTGGTAAACTTATGAATCAATTAAGCATACAGCATGTTTTTAAAATATTTAAATATACTTATATTTTTTTTGTCATAGAAACAAGAATCACAAATCTATGTTTAGTACACAATGGTTCAGCATTCCATTTGATTTGGAAGATGCTTAAATGTCCAATGAACTTAATTCAATGTATCATTCAAGCAAAACGTTAAAGTTTCAGGTTACCAAAGACCCTGAAAGCTATTTTAAAAATTATCCATGAAAACTATGAGGCAGACAAAGTTAACCATTACTTTAAGTCATCCTTTTGCTAACAAATGGGAACAGAGATAACATTAACTTATTTGACCTTCAGTAAACCTTAGTAGAATAAGGTTTTATTATTTAATTCTGATAATTTAAAAGACATGCTGTCTTACTTACATTTCATCTGTGTCCACTCCAAAGTTTACCAGTGTCAATTTTTTCCCAGGGAGCCAGTGAGGAAATCCGAGGTGAGTGGCATAAGTCTAAGGGCGTATTTTTTTGCTCCTAGACAATGTGGGGAGGAGGAGCTGATGCTGTCTGAGGCATTGAAGAGCCAGATACGCAGGCCACACTCCAGGTGGTGCAAAACCAGGAGGAGGGGGAAGAGAAGGCAGAAAAGGTGAGGTGCCACCAAGAGGCCTGGATGCAGATAAAGGAACAGAGGACAGAGAAATATTTTTCCTGGTCCTAGAGCTTGCCAGCTTAGACAGATGAACAGATACATATTTTGTTTTGTTTTGTTTTGTTTTACACTAGTGGAATTAGGCAGTCCATATCAGGCCAGAGAAGACAGGGAAGTTCCCCTAAATGAAAGGAGTTTCGGCAGCTTCTTGGGAATATTCCTTAAAGTCTTCGTCCTGAGGTAGACTAACCAGAGACAATTGGCTCTAATCATCATAGATATTAACCCAAGAAATGAATAAGGGAGAAGTCCCCACATATAGTTAGAGTAACCAGAGTGTACTGGGAGAAACAATGAGAGACAGAGTTAGAGTCCCCTTCAAAAGGGATGGGCTGTATAAAATACACTGCACTATTTTAGTGCATTGTTTTACTGACAGTGATTGGAAGCTGGGCTTGCTGCCTTGATTGGACATATTGCCCTGTGCTGGACAGTTGTTGAAAAGACACTGGAATACGAGTGTCAAAGTTCTGCATAGCACCATCATGCAAGCGTCATGAAACTCTTGGGCATAGATAGCATATTGGGCTGGGGTCAAAGTAATTTTTATTAAGAGAGCCTCAGCCCCAGGTACCATAGAATAAGTGCTACAAATAGTTTCTAAAATGCCAATTGTAAAATGTCAATTCTGGAGGTTATACAGATGAACTGTTCACTGCAATTCCTTTACTATTTGAAAGAGCAGGCCTTCATGGACATATTGCTCATTTTGCCTAATAATGAGAAACAGCTGGAATTCACTGGCTTCATGGGGTTCCTTAATGTACTTTTGCATTGGGGTGAGTACCTTATCAGAACCAGTTCGTGAGGTGTTAGAGGCTCTATATCATCCCACCTTTTTGAGGGAGGGGGTATCTTTTGGCTGTAAAGTCACCAAAGGCACAGGCTGACTATAAAAAAGCTCAGGTTTTTCGTCTATTTTGGGTAATTGTACGTTTTATATACATCATCTGAACTCAAGGGGAGAAGAGCAGTATGGATAATGGACCATGTGAGGACTACCTCCGGGGGGACATTAGCCCCCTTAGGATGCTGAGCTTTTAATGTTTTCCCTACTTGTTCCCAAATATCATGATTATAAGTTTCTTGTTTTGGGAACCGAGGGCAGTGTTGCTAGGTAATCATTAATAATTTAAGGAGTGTTTTCTGATTAAGGTTTTTCTGATTAAGGTGTTTTCTGCTAAGTGCCAGCCACCTTTCCCAATGATTGCAAAATATGAATGTATTGTTTCTGCTCTAGGGATAGGGAGTCTCCCATAATACATCTCTCAAAAGTTCCATGCAGCAAATCTTAATATAATTTCACTTTTCTCTTACCTCATTAGGAAAAGATTGAAGTCTGGTGCATGTTTTGTGGAGCTCTTTAGTTGTTCCACAGTATTCTGCAATCCTTGAGTCGCACCACAGTTTGACCATGTCAGCTTCTAGTCATCTCGGCTTCTAGTCACATTGGGGTCACCATTTGCCGCAGACTTTGAGTCTGGAGTTCTCTCTTGTCCAGCAAGAGAGTGGATGCAGAATTGAATATGAGAAAGGCTAATGTCCGGGATGAAACAAGAGCACCAAGTAAGGGTCCTTGCTCTATATTTATTAGGATCAAAAGGCTTACAAACATGATCGACGTGCAGAAAGAGACAATGAAACAGTGATCATTAACTCAAGTGTGTGTGAGAAAGGGGTTTCAAATATATGCAGTGTTCTGGGTTTGGATCAATACAAAACAAAATCCTGGCAACAAGTAGATGGCTGTTTACGGCAGGCACCAGGCGCTGTTTCTGTTTACCTTAACTTGCCTAGGGGGTAAGACAGATAGAGCATTCTATCTCAGGGTCAATAATGCTTTTTTTTTCCTAATTAGCTCCAGGAAATTTCACCCTGCTGCCACGGTCTATCACCCTGTTTAGCTATTCTGGACACGTTCATCCTGTGAAAGCAGCTTTCTGCTCTGTGCTTTTATGGTATGCTGAGGTTGCTTTAGCCTTGTTTACCTAAGTGAAATAAGTCAGGCGGAGACGGACAGATACCATATGTTTGCACTCATAGGTCTAACAGGAGAAACTCAACAGAGGACCATGGGGAGGGGAAGGAGGCAAAACAGTTAGGTAGAGGGAGGGAGACAAAACATGAGAGACTCTTGAATACTGAAAACAAACTGAGGGCAGAAGGGGAAGTGGGAAGGGTAAAGGGGGGTGATGGTCATGGTGGAGGTCACTTGTGGGGAAGAGCACTGGGTGTTATATGGAAACCAACCTGACAATAAACTATAAAGTTAAAAAAAAAAGAAAACAAAAAAAAATAATAGCCATGGATAATTTATTCTTCTTAATTGTAATTGGTATGCTAAATAAATGTTAGTTTACCATTTAAGTAGCAAATTTTATAAAATTTGCAGGATATAAACTATTCAGATCTATAATAAACACTATGTTTGGATCAGAAAATTATCTATATATTATGAACATTAAAACATTTATGTTTAAGTCCCACTTGAGGATATTCTGCAGATCTTAAGGTCTCTATTTTGTACACACTTGAGGTTTTGTCCAGATGCTGAAGGAAATTGTGTCTTAAACTTGAAAATGGCTCCTATGTCATAGTGTTCACATCTACCAGTGATTTCTGATACACAAATGGACTGTTAGATTTTGCATTTCCCAAGAACAATTTTTCTTATCATATCTGTAGAAACCATTTCAACTACAGTTGAAGTTACCAAGATAGTAGCATATTTTCTCCCACCTTACAATACTAAAATAGTGATTGACTGTGGTTTCTTGCGTCATTCACTATTACTTATAGTTTGAAATTTGTTCTCTGACTTTGGAAAGAATTATACTTGAGAGTAAGAGAACATATAGAAATTAAGTCCATATCTCTGCTTGTAAGAGAATCTGTAGCAAGTAAATTCAAGGCGTCTTTTTTGGATAAAGCTTTTTCTTTTACAGAATAAATATTAATTCACTTCCAGATATTCCTGCAGCTTTAGTAATTTTATTTACTAGGGACTTGTGATGTTTCTGATAGAGGGTGAGCATATGCTAGTTAGTGTCTATTATTCATTCTGTTCATATATAATTATTGAAATGTTGGTAGTGCTGTAGAGAAGAAAGAACTTGGATTTGCAGTTTACAATATCTGCATTGGAATCATGGACCCGCCAGTAATGAGCTGCAATCTCATAGTCTTACAAGTAAGACTATTGCTGAAGCTCAGCTTACCATGTCTAAAGATGACTCTGCGAATACTTCATCTACCCTCTTCTGGAATTGTTAAGAGGAATGAATGGGATAATGTATTTAGAAGCTCACTAAAATTGGTAAAGTGATTTTGAAAGAAAAGATAGTATTTTTTTGAGACAGGTAATATGCTCACTACATTTATGGTGATAAGTCTTCCCATTTCCTCACCTCTCTTCCTTTACAGGAGTTTGCATTAAAACAACACAAATTGAACTCTTTTATACATATGACTTACAAGGTGATAGTTTAGTGGCAAGAATTCACAGTCATACAGGCTAAACTATTTTTAATGCTTATGATTTTTGTGAGATGAAGTTTATTCCCATAAATGAAACCGGCTGGAGGGAGGTATTTTTTAGTGACATAGTAGATGTTTTGAAAAGGAGGAATAAGAATGACTGCCAGGCTTGAGATGATAGGGATTTTCTGATAAAATGCATCAAATTAAAAATGAGACAACTGGAAGCAAGACACTGTGAGATTGACAAGGGCTGAGCTCAGATAGCAGGCCAAAAGGAAACCACTGAAAGAAGCACTTCAGGAAGTTTTACATAGCCTAATGAAAGTTGTTGTTGTTGTTGTTGTTGTTGTTGTTGTTTTAGTAGAGAGCAAGCGTGGTCTGATTAAGGAAAACAGGGAAAAGCCACTATAGAGTTGAATACAGTATGTATTAGTCATTAGGAAAAGAGCAGTATAGCCAGAGGTCTCTGAAAGAGAAATAACCAGGCCTGTGATGGGAATTTTGTAGATTAGCTTCTATAACAATGATTATTCTGTTGAAAGAAACACCTAGAATAAATAATGGCTTAAATTCAAGTTCTAAGTTTATAAGTTAATTTCATAAAGCCCCCCAACCCCACCACTATGATTTTTTTTTTCAAAAGTTCCTAAATACTACAGAAGGTAGTTAGGTCATAGATGGATCTTTGCTAGTGAAGAAATCTCAAGGGTTATGTAAATGCCAGTTCTTAGTTAACAACAAAAAAAGCAGTTTACCTTTAAATAGACCAATATTTAACGGACTATTTTCAGTCATCTTATACCATAGAAAAGTGAAGATCTTTAAAATGTAATGCTTCATAGTTTTGATCAAATATGATTCCCTTTTCCTTTATGTACAATAGCCTGTTATACCCAGCAATAATTATACAGTGCTCATCACTAGCTGCTAGTACCACAAGCTGTATCAGCATCTTCAGTGGCAGCTGGATAAGAAGTTTCTATGTTTATCTTTTAAAATTATCTTTGAGTGACTTGTTATACAGTCAGGAAATATATTCTGATTCAACTCTGAAAAGAAGACAGCTTAAATACTTGACAGCAGTTATATAGTCAAGCCATGTTGTTTCTGTTTCAGAAACCATGTGTGCAAGCTAATTTTTCCTCTACTGCTAGAGTTTTAGGGCCAGATTTTCAAACAAGCATTTGTGTGCATAAAATGGGTAATTGCGCACACAAATGGGCAATTTTGTATGCAATTATCCATTTTGCATAAGCAATTATATGCTTCTGAGGGTGTAACGCATGTACATGAAATTTGGTAAGCATACCCATTACACCTTCCTTTGAAAATGTGGTCCATATTGCAGGTTTATTGCACAGAGGAAATTTGAGATTCTTCCTGTTTGATAGTGTAATTGCACTCATTACTTTCTCTTACATCATACCTTATAATCAAGGATCTCAAAGTCCATTAAATTATTAACCCAATGATCCCAAGAGCCTTATTGTCTACGGATGCTAAATATCATGACGATCTCATTTTAGAAATAAAGAAATCGATACACAGAAGGTGAACTTCTCTAAATATTAACCACTTTCCATTTAGGCTTCCTGACAAATAGTTCCCTAGAATCTACTCTCCATCTGCCTGCATAAATGCAAATCTAAAAGAACAGTTATTGCAAATGGCAAAGGAATTGAGCATAAACACAAAGTTTCTTTCTTTGTCCTCCAACTAAGCCAAAGTTTATTCACATTTCTGCACTGACAAAAAGCTTTCACTGTTCCCATCTTCAAGCATAGATCAGGTAAGACAGGAAGTTTTAAATAGGAGGGCTTGTTCATCTGGGAAATCTCTATGTCATTGTCAAAATGGGAGAATAAAACATTCACTCACTTCATGGAAATAATTTGTGTCTTTAGGTTTGCAGCATGTTTCTCAGAAAGCTGATGAAAGTGGTTTATTTGACTGATAACAGCCTGAAGTTTACAGTTACACATGTGGCTTTCTCACTAAGCTGAAAGCAGGATTCTTCTTGGTTTTGATAATGGGGAAATAAGACAGACACTTTTGAATATTTGTTGTTGTTGTTGTTGTTGTTGTTACAGTTAACTTATGTACCCTTTTCTATTTCTGCTTGACTTGCTACCTGTCTACCATGTCATTGTGCAATCTGTGCTGACAGATATGCAGAGGCAGAAAGCTCAAGTTGTTCCAGAGAAGAAAATAATGCAATCAGTCCCTGCAAGGAAAAAAAATCCAGTTGGCACCTACTACACATAGATTTCAATTTGGCAGTAACTTTACATTACAACTATAAATTGCTTATACCAAGATAAATTAAAATATTTTGAGATGACCTTTAATTGAAGTATTATTGGGTAGTAAGAGTAGCAGTTGGAGTGGTAGTAATAGCAGCAGTAATAGTGGTGTAGTAGTAATAGTAGCGTAAAAGGAATAACAGAAATTATAGCAGTAGAAGTAGGAGCAATACTGCTAATAATAGAAACAGAAATACCTAACATGTTGCTGACTACTCACCATGCACCAAGCACTAGGATAGGTACTTCATTTTATTTTTGAAAATTTTATCCATTTATTTTGTGAAAGAGAAAACAGAGAGCACACGGGAGGGGCAGAGAGAGAGGGAGAGAGAAAGAATACCAATCAGGCTCTGCACTGACAGTGCAGAGCCCGACATGGGGCTTGAACTCATGAACCATGAGATTATGACCTGAGCCAAAACCAAGAGTCAGACGCTCAACCAAATGATCCACCTAGGAACCCCAGGTTTTTATTTAAATTCCAGTTAGTTAATATACAAAGTAATATTAGTTTCAGGTGTACAATATAGTTATTCAACACTTTCATACAATATCTGGCGTTCATCACAAGAGCACTCTTTAATCCCCACGACCTATTGAACCCATCCCCCAAACTACCTCCCCTCTGGTAACCATCAGTTTGTTCTCTATAGTTAAGAGTCTGTTTCTTGATTTATCTCTTTTTCTATCTTTTCCCTATGTTCATTTGTTTTGTTTCTTAAATTCCACATATGAGTGAAATCAAATGATATTTGTCTTTCTCTGACTGACTTATTTTGGTTAGCACAAGATTTTCTGGCTCCATCCATGTCATTGCAAATGGCAAGATTTCATTCTTTTGTATGGCTGAATAATAGTCCATTAGACACACACACACACACACACACACACACACACACACATCTTCTTTGTCCATTCATCAGTTGATTGACTTTTGGGATGTTTCCATAATTTGGTTATTGTAAATAATGCTGCTGCAAACATCAGGGTGCATGTACTTCTTTGAATTAGTATTTCTGTATTCTTTCGGTAAATACCTCGTAGTGCAATTGTTTGATCATAGGTAGTCCTATTTTGAAGTTTTTGAGGAACATCCATACTGTTTTCCAGAGTGGCTGCACCGGTTTGTATTCCCACCAACAGTGTACAAAAGTTCCACTGTCTTCACATCCTCACCAACACCTGTTTTTTTCTGTTGTTGATTTTAGCCATTCTGACAACTGTGAGGTGGTATCTCACTGTAGTTTTGATTTGTACTTCCCTGATGATAAGTGGTGATGAGCTTCTTTTCATCTGTCTGTTTGCTATCTGTATGTCTTCTTTGGGAAAAAAAAATGCCTATTTGTTGGGAGCGATCGGAACTCACCGGTTGAATGAAAATTCCTGGTGAGTGTACAGCAAGTTTGCATGGTCTCTTGCCACCAGCAGCGACCAATATCTACCTTCTTGTAACTTTCATTTCTCCTTGGGCACCAAACCTCAGAGTGCTTTGCTGATTAGTGTCAGGAATGGCCTGTCCCCCTGCCCTGTCCCTGAGGCGTGATTGCACTTGGTCAGGGAAAAGATGAGTAAACTAGATACACCCTAATGCGACTAAGGCAAGCAACATATAATTTTCCTCCTAGCTGAGCAATTAACTGTCTACTTTCTATGCCTGGACGTAGTGGCCAAAGTCACTACTGAGATAAAATGTATCATTTGTCAGTCCCAGCCTGACATTTGGGACTGTGAGAGCAGGCATTATGTCTTCTGGGGATACTGTTTTTCTGGAAACTTTCTCTTAGAGGTATAAACAGCCTAATGACCCTTACTCATAAAAAACTGACTTTTAACTGGCACAAAAACAGACACATAGACCAGTGGAATAGATTAGAGAGCCCACAACTGGACCCACAAATGTACAGCCAATTAATCTTTGACAAAGGAGGAAAGAGTATCCAATGGCAAAAAGATAGCCTCTTTAATAGGTGGTGCTGGGAGAACTGGACGGCAACTTGCAGAAGAATGAAACTAGACCACTCTCTTACACCATACACAAAAATAAACTCCAGATGGATGAAGGACCTGAACGTGACACAGGAAACCATCAAAACCCTAGAGGAGAAAGCAGGAAACAACCTCTATGACCTCAACCACAGCAATTTCCTACGCGACACATCCCCAAAGGCAAGGGAATCAAGAACCAAAATAAACTATTGGGACCTCAT
>CM053579.1:42140770-42161834 GCA_028646485.1 Cryptoprocta ferox | reverse complement strand
AAGAGTCTACAGATGCTGGCGAGGATGTGGAGAAATGGGTAACCTCCTACACTGTTGGTGGGAATGTAAACTGGTACAGCCGCTCTGGAAAACAGTGTGGAGTGTCCTCAAAAAACTATCAATAAAACTCCCCTATGACCCAGCAATAGCACTGCTGGGGATTTACCCAAGGGATACGGGAATGCTGATGCATAGGGGCACATGTATTCCAATGTTCACAGCGCCCCTTTCAACAATAGCCAAATTATGGAAAGAGCCTAAATGTCCATCAATTGATGAATAGATTAGGAAGATGTCTTTCATCTGTACAATGGAATACTACATGGCAATGAGAAAGAATGAAATCTGGCCATTTGTAGCAAAGTGGATGGACCTCGAGGGTGTCATGCCAAGTGAAATAAGTCAGGCGGAGAAGGACAGATACCATATGTTTGCACTCATAGGTCTAACAGGAGAAACCTAACAGAGGACCATGGGGAGGGGTAGGAGGAAAAAGAGTTAGGGAGAGGGAGGGAGACAAAGCTCGAGAGACTCTTGAATACTGAAAACAAACTGAGGGAGGAAGTGGAAGGGGGAAAGGTAAAGGGGGGTGATGGCCATGGTGGAGGTCACTTGTGGGGACGAACACTGGGTGTTATATGGAAACCAACCTGACAATAAACTATAATCTTAAAAAAATTAAAAAAATAAAAAGTAAAAAATTGCCAAAACTGATACACGAATTCCGTAAAATGGCAGGTTGCAAAATCAATGTACAAAAATCAGTTGCATTTCTATACACCAATAATAAACAATCAGAAAGAGAAATTAAGAAATTGATCCCAATTACAATTGCACCAAAAACAGTAAAATTTTGAGGAATAAACCTACACAAAGAGGGGAAAAACCTGTTCTCTGAACATTATAAAATACTGATGAAAGAAATTGAAGATGACCTGAAGAAATGGAAATACATTCCATGCCTATTTATTGGAAGAACAAATATTATTGAAGTATCTATACTATCCAAAGCATTCTACAGATTTAATGCAATGTCTATCAAAATACCAACACCATTTTTCACAGAGCTAGAAGAGACTATCCTAGAGTTTGTATGGAACCACAACGGTCCCTAAGGAGTCAATGCAAACTGGAAAAAGAAAAGGAAACTGGAAGCATCATTATGCTGGACTTTAAGTCATATCGCAAAAGTTTAGTTATCAAAACCAGTATGGTACTGGCACAAACAGAGACATAGATTAATACAGCACCAAAGAAATACTCAGAAAGGAATCTACAATTATATGCTCAAGAATGTTTGACAAAGCCATAAGAAGAATATACAATGGGAAAATACAGTCCCTTCATAAAATGGTGTTGAAAAAACTAGAGAGCAACATGGAAAAAAGTAAAAGTGGACCACTATCTTACACCATATACAATAATAAATTCAAAACGAATTAAAGACATATATGTGAGATCTGAAACCATAAAAATTCTAGAAGAGAGCATAAGGAGTAACTTCTTTGACAATGGCTATAGTAGTTTCCTTCTAGATGTTTCTTGAGGTAAAGGAAACAAAATAAGAATAAAGTATTGGTACTATATAAAAATAGAAAGCTTCTGCACAGTGAAGAAAACAATCAACAAAACTAAAGGGAACCTACTGAATGGGAGAAGATATTTGCAAATGACATATCTGATAAACCATTAGTATCCAAATTATACAAAGAACTTATAAAACTCAACATCCCCCCAAAATAATCTGATTAAGAATTCAGAAAACATTAGTTTACATTTTCCCAAGAAAGATATACAGAGAATCAACAGACACAAGAAAAGTTGCTCATGATCACTAATCATCAAGGAAATACAAATCAAAACTACAATGAAATATCACCTCACACGTGTCAGAGCTGTTAAAATCAACAATACAAGAAACATCAGGTGTTGGTGAGGATGTGGAGAAAAAGGAACCTTTGTGCACTATTGGTGGGAACACAAAGTGGTGCAGTCACTGTGGAAAACATGGAGGTTCCTTAAAAATTTCAAAATAGAACTACTCCATGAACCAGTAATCACACTACTGAGTATTTATTCCCAAAATACAAAAATACTTATTGAAAGGTTATGTTCACCGCGATGTTTATAGAAGCATTATCTACAATAGCCAAATTATCAAAACAGCCCAAATGTTCATTTCATTGATAGTTGAATGGATAAAGAAAAAATGGTATATATATATATATATATATATATATATATATATGATGGAATATTACTCAGCCATAAAAAAGAACGAAATATTTCCATGGGCATGGACATGGATAGAGCTAGAGCATATAATGCTAAGAGAAGAAAGTCAGCCAGAGAAAGATAAATACCACACTATTTCACTCATATGGGGAAACTAATAAAAAGTCAAATGATCAAAGAGAAAAAACAAAAGAGAGAGAGGCAGACTAATTTACAGAGAATAAATTGATGGTTAGCAGAAATGAGGTGAGGGGATGGGTTAAATAGATGATGGGGATTTAAGAATGTACTTGTGTTGATAAGCACTGGGTGATGTATGGAAGTGTTGAATCACTATATTATACACCTGCAACTAATATTAAACTGTATGTTAACTAAATGAAATTTATATAAAAACTTTGAAAAAATAAATGAAAATGTAAGTGGAATAATGAATACCACAACAATAACAACAAAAGAAATGGGGATGATCTTTGTGTTATTCCCTCTTTCCTTCTAGGGAAATATACTATATCCTCGTGTATTACTATTTTAAGTACCTTTTAAATCTTAAAAAAAAATTAATATTCCTTTTTTTGAAAGAGAGACAGAGAGACAGAGACAGAGTGCAAGATGGGGAGGAACAGAGAGAGAGGGGCACATAGAATCCGAAGGAGGCTTCAGGTTCTGAGCTGTCAGCACAGAGCCTGATGCAGGGCTCGAACTCACAAGCCGTGAGATCATTCCCTGAGCCGAGGTCAGACACTTAACCCACTGAGCCACCCAGGTGCCCCTCTTTTTAAAATTTTTTAATGTTTATAACTTATTTTGATATGATGTTGGATATATATTTTAAATTTTATTCCTTAATATTGAAAATTTTTGTTGCATTTGTGAATATGGTCCTTTAATTACCGTTACCAATTGATTAATTTTCTATACAAGAATATAAGTAATTTTTAATATATCATATTAGTCTATTTGTGAATAACTGTAGATATATTACTAGATATATAGTTGCTTCTCTGAATTTTTCTGTGTTGACCAACATATGATCTGTGAAAAATGACAATTGTGTTCCTTTTAGTGATTTAATGAGTTGGCTTGCTCAACGTCCATTTGAATCATTTTTTAGCTGTAGAGAATGGAATCTTGAAACTACATTTCCCAGTCTCCTATAGCTAGGGTTCTGGATATAATTTAAGTTTAACAAATCACATGTACTCAAATTCCACTTTAATTTATAAATGAGTTATATGAAAGCAACTATTATGAAGACTAATGATAATAGTAGAATGATCCTTGAAAGTAGCCATTTTATCATTAAAGCATAATTATTTTCCTGAATAGTCTATACTATTGTCTGAGATAGGAAATAGGAAAGGGGCTTTGCTAGATAGAATGAGTGGAAAACGAATAAGAGAAATGTTCATAGATTTTATTTGACTGAAGGTACTGGCTGAAGTTTCCTAGGACTGATAAAATTTATCAACTATGATCAAACTGGGTCTACAGAATTTCAGAGTACAATTGGGCTCTTTATTTTCATAAGATCAGAAGCTTTCATATAGGTTTGATAAGACTTTTGTTTTCTGGGACTTGTATACAATAATCTATGTGATCTTATGGAACTGTCTTTGTGCATATTGGTTGATAAAATGACTCTCATCCCAAGATAAAACATATTCCTACTTTGTCAAGTATCATTTTTTTCTGGACATCAGTTGATCAAGCTGGGTAAAACATTGAAGATGAATAATAGATTCTCAGAATTTTGTGAAGGGAAAAGTGTAAGTTCTTCTAAGACTGAAGATCTGACAAGCAAAATTACATATCAAATATCCAAACTACTATTTTTTAATGCTTATCTATCTTTGAGAGAGAGAGAGAGAGAGAGAGAGAGAGAGAGAGAGAGAGAGAGAGAGCAGGCAAGTGGTAGAGAGGGAGACACAGAATCTGAAGCAGGCTCCAGGCTCCGAGCTGTCAGCACAGAGCCCGACATGGGGCTTGAACTCAGAACTGCAAGATCATGACCTGAGTTGAAGTCTGACACTTAACCCAATGAGCCACCCCAGTGCCCCAGCCCAACTACTACTTTTAAACAATTTTAAAAGCTCCCTCTTACGTTCATGAAATGATGACTGGACATAATGAACCTGATATGGTCACTATGAATTCTCATTGTAAGAGTGGTGTATGCATGTGTGCGTATGTGCATATGTCTGTGTACATGTCCTTGTGAATAAAAATTAACAATGAATAAAAATAAGGATTTCATATTCATGTGAATTTTGTACTAAGGTTTTCTACCTAAAGTTTTATATTTATAGGTATAATATTTCTCTGTTAGATGTTTTAATATTGACACCTTGATTAAATTTTGACAGCCTAGATTAAAAGTCGGTGAACTTTTTCTGTAAAGTGCCAGGTTATAAACATTTTGGCCCTGTTGGTGGTATGGTGTCTGTTGAAACCCTTCAAATGTGCCATTGTAGTGTAAAAGCAACCATAGACAGTTCATAAACAAATGAGTATGGCTGTGTTTCAATAAAACTTTATTTTAAGAATGATGGACTGAATTTGGTCGGCAGGTTATAGTTTTTAGCCTAAATATTTTTTCAACATTTAATACAAATTTAGACCTGTTTACAAAACAATGCCAATGCTATTTACTTTTTCCAAATAATGTGCTTCAATAAAGTAATCCACTGCTAAGAAAAAGCCAAACACATGCAGCTGTTATTTTTACAATAAAATCAATTAGATAGAGAAAAGTAAAAATAGGCTTTTTTGAAGATACAATTTTGATGGCATTAACTATGTTAGCTTTTGAGGAGAATATGTTTGTACTTGTGGTATTTAGTACCACAGGCAATAATATTGGCAGGCAATAATACTAAAAAATAGTAAATAAAAATATTTAGTATTTCTTGCCAATATGCTAAACCTTCCTTTTTAACTTGAGTAATTGACTCCATAAGAAAATAAGGAAAAATGGAACAAATTAGGGTCCAAAAGGAAAACACATCATTTTTCATTATTGTTTATATTGATAAATAACCAAGTCTCAGAGAAAGGCAATAAAGTTATACCAACCAATAAATAATCACATTTTTTTCTCTTGACATTTTACTTCAACTACTAAGATAGGAATATTGAACTCTCCAATGGATCTGCCTATTCTCCATTCATTTTTTATTAGCTTTTGTTTTGTGTATGTTAAAATCCTATTATTAGATGAATGCACATTTAAGCTTTTTATGTCTCCTTGATGAGTTAAATTTTTATTCTTATAAAATGTGCTTCTCTATTCCTGATAGCATTGCTTGTTCTTTAGTCTACTTTGTTCAGTATTAGGATATGATTCCAGCTTTCTTTTAGTGTTTACATGATATACATATTTTTCTATTCTTTTACTTTCGACCACTGTCATCATATTTAAAGTGGATTTCTTATAGATGGCATACAGATAGGTTTTAGACTTTTTATCTAATCTATTTTTAAATCTATGTCTTTTAAATAGAATTTTAAACCTTTTATATTACTACAGTGGTTGGGTTTACATCTATCATCTTGCCATATATTTTCTGTTTTTCTGTTATTTAATCCTTTTTGTTTTATTATCTTTTTTTGCATAACTTGAGATTTAAAATTTAATTCCATTTAACTCCTGTATGTATTTATTAGTTATAACCCTTTCATTTAAAATGTAGTGGTGGCTGTAGTATTTACAATATACATCTTTATTTTATTTCATTTTATCTTTAAACAATATTATTCTTTAATGCTTATTATATTTCAATACCTAGCAAAGTATTTGACATACGGTAGGTGGCCAATAAGCATTTCTATAGTCCCCAGTTGGCATTAAGCTTTCTAGATCCGTTATTTCTATGCCTTATTCTCCAATCTCATGAATACATTTTCCACAATGAGCTTCTTTCACTAAATTAACATTTTCTAAATGTTTAACCTTGGACAAGTTACTTGATTGAATCTCATTTTTCCAATTAGAATGGATACAACAATTCTTACCTCCTGATTTGGCATGAAGATTAAATTCAAAAATATGTAAAATGCTTGAGGCATAGTGGGCACTCACTTAATATGTTTCATTTTCCCCAGGTTTTGACCAAAGAACAGTTTCCTTTTTCACCTTACCTAGACTAGTTTAATATAGGTGGAGCTACAATTAGGGAGATTTAGTCATATAATTTTAGGGGACAAGTACGTCTTTTGCTTTTGCTTTCCTCTTCATCTTTTTTTCCTCCTTTTCCTTGTGCCATCTAGAAACATTACTCATTTTTCAATTATTAAGCACATACTATGTGCTATTCTCTTTGTATCAGCTATTTAATTCCAAAATAATTGCAAGTAGCAACACCAAAGCCTAACCTGTATGTAACAATAAGAAATCATTTTCATGGGGGCACCTGGTGGCTCAGTTGATTAAGCGTCTGACTTCAGCTCAGGTCATCATCTCCTGGTTTGTGAGTTAGAGTCCGTGTTGGGTTCTGTGGTGACAGCTTAGAGCTTGGAGCCCAGAGCCTGCTTCAGATTCTGTATCTCCCTCTCTCTCTCTGCCCCTCCCCCCACTCATGCTCTGTTTCTCTCTCTTAAAAATAAATGAACATCTAAAAATAATTTTAAAAATCATTTTTATGAATCTGGAATGGCTGAGTAGCAAGTCTAAATTTTGCTGGGTTGGGTGCATAGTCTTTTGGGTTTTGCTCAAGTGGGTGGGAGTTGGCTGGTTGTTAAGTGATTTAGAATGGCCTCACCTAGACAAACTGGAATAATTCTGTTTTTTAATCCCCAGCAGGTTAACCTAGGCATGTTCTCTAGTAATTGCAGAATCCAAGAACAAGCAAGCCTAGTCATACAAACACTTTTCTAGCCTTGTTTGTGTCACAATTTACTAACATCTCATTGGTCAAAGCTGATCATATCGCCAAGCTTAACATTAGAGTGGAAGGATACCACAATTTTACATGTAAGGGGTATGGGTACCGAAAGGGATACAAAGATTTGGTAAATCTTACACTCAGTATCAGGTACTACAGACACAAAGTGCAGTGAGATGCCATTCCTGTCTTCAAGGAGCAGGGCTCAGAATCTACAGCGTGAGAAGCATACACAGGTAAATAGGCAAGTGCAGCCATACTTAAAGATGTTCAAATAGAATTTCATACACGGAACAGTGTCTAGTACAAAGATTCTCTCTAGGAGGGGAAAGAAAATAAGAGCTATGAGGAAAAGCTTCATAGAAGTAATGTTTGCTATAAGCTTCAAAAGAAGTACATGTTACATGAGAACATCTTATTCTGGCATTTTGAACCAGCTGTTTGGAATTTATTCATTAAAGCCATTGTTCCACAGACCACTAATGAGAATAAAAGTGAGAGAAAAGCAAAAATACTATTTAACTCAACTTTTTTTATAATGGTCTCCAGTAATATTATGACATATATGGGCTGTTATTTTTAATACAAATGAATAAAATTATCATATTTTTTGAATATACCGAGTCATCTCAGTAGAAATGTTTTAGTTTTTAGCTTATGAAACATTTATTTTGTGCACTTACAGCGTTTGGGAATTCAGAAATAGCTATTATAATAGCTTCTGCTATTTTTGTCCCAGTCTCAAATCCAAGAAATACTAAAAATGTCAAGTGGATTGATGGGAAATGAAAATAAGGAACTATTTTTGGCTAGATTATGAGGACAGTTTTTAAAATGAAAAGATTCAGATGACAATCAGTTTTTTGTAATATTAACATTATGAAGTTTTAGATAATACTCCTCATGTGATAGTAAATATAGTTAATTTAGAGGATCATAACAGTTTATTGAAAACTCATTAAGCCTTACATTTATGGATTTATGTATTTTCAATATTCACAAGTCCTTCCCAATCTCTCAACTAGTTGAATGTCTTTCTTGACCACCATAGACGTACTAATATTTTTATGTAAATAATAAATATAACAGACTACTTTTTTAATATTTATTTATTTTTGAGAGAGAGAGAGAGAGAACGCGCGCATGAGCGGGAAAGGGACAGAGAGAGAGGGAGTCACAGAATCCAATCTGAAGCAAGCTCCAGGCTCTGAGCTGTCAGCACAGAGCCTGACGCAGGGCTCGAACCCACAAACTGTGAGATCATGACCTGAGCCAAAGTCAGTCGTTTAACCGTCTGAGCCACACAGGTGCCCCTATAACAGACTACCTCTAAAAGATTATCAGAAAAAAATATTAGTCTCACTGTTGCAAACCAAGGTGGAATGTAATTAGTCTGCTGCCATTTAATAGCCAAATCTATCTCTACTACCCATCATTAAATTAGAGAAGTTGTTGCTGGGGCTAACAAATTAGAGAAATATATAACCAAAAAAAAAAAAGACTAGAAATTCTAGAATAAAACAATAAAAGACCAAAACCTGAACCTAAAAGTTGATATTTATTTACTGACTGCTATCTAAAGGCCTTGTGCTCATTTGTATATACACTTAACATATGTACATTACATGTATGTATGTATACTATACTATGCATATATTTGATACTGAATGAATATTGAACTTTTTACCTTATTGTATTATCTTATTTAACTGTTTAATGTATGTGCTATGTCACTCTAACACAATTTTAAATTTACTAAGAGTAGGGACCATGCATTTTACTTATTTTTCTATTTTTCTATGTTTTAAATGAAAATCAATAGAAATAGTCATATTAAGAACAATTTTGAGAAAAAGAAAAAGAATAATCCAAGATAGCATCCTATCACAACTTGTTTTTGCATATTTATTTTCTAATCCTTGCCCATATAAAAATATTTTACATGATTGAAGTAATTTGGTATATCTAATTGTACATTTTAAGAACTTAATATAATTATTTCTATGTTTTAAGTCTTAATAGTGGCACAATATTTCATTCTGCTATGATACCATAATTTGAGGGGTGCCTAGGTGGCTCAGTTGGTTAGCTGGCTGGCTCCTGGTTTCTGTTCAGGTCGCAATCTCATGATTCATGAATTCAAGTCCGTGTTGGCACTATAGTGCGGAGCCTGCTTGGTATTCTCTCTCTCTCCCTCTCTCAGAATAAATAAATAAACTTAAAAATATATGCTGTAATTTTATTTAACATGAATTTATTAATCACAATATACCTTTATTCCATTGTTTTATATGTAGAATGTTTCCAGTTGTTTTCTCTCCTACATAAAGCTGCAGTCAACATGTTTATTTGTATAGTTTATGGCATACTATGAAATATCAGCTTAGGGTATATTTTTATGACAAATGTTGCTTATTCAAAGCAATGCATGTCTCTCCTGGCCTTATGATTTTTTTAAACCTTGACAGCATGTACTTTATATAGTTATGATCTCTATGGTGCCTAGTACAGTGAATTGTTCAGCAGTAGTGAACATGTAATAAATATATGTTGTGTGAATATGAGGTATCTCACACTATGAGATGAAGAAATGAGATGATAGCAAAGGAAATTATATTAATAATCAAGAGAGAAAATGCTGTAAAAAACAAAATATTTCAAAGAGAAATTTCCAACCATGACAAAGAGACAGCAATAAAGAAGAATGAGGAAATTTCATTAACAATCACAGAGATATTACAAAAGTGAGATTAGAACAAAAATTTTAATGTACTTAAAGAGCTTAGAACAGTATCTGGCATATATCACATGCTACATAGTTGGTATGATGATGAACTAAATTGTATGTTTTAAGTCATTTAGTGCCCTCAAGAACCCCATCCACTAGGTAAGGATTATATATGTTAATGCCATTTTGTAGATGGCGAAACTGAAGCTCAGAGCCATTAAGTAATTTGCTCTATATGTGGTAGATCCAAGGTTCTGAATCCAAAACCATACTTTTAGCAATTACACTAATCTGCTTTAAAAAAAAGTTGTTGATTAGATAAGTGAAGGAACATCTTGAAAGCAACATGATACATTAAAAAGTTAAGTGCAGAAATGAAGAAAATTTGCAATGCAGATAGAATAGTTTGGAAAGTTTACACCTGATGGTGTCAGTCTAAGCAAAGAGGGATGACAATTCTTCTCTAAGTAAACTGAGTAGGTAGAGAAGTAGCTAGAAGATTTTAGTTTAAGAAAGAGGGAAGAAATACTGAACATCCATTATGGGGAATGAACCATAGATTTAATTCATTCTTTCACTCAACAAATATTTACTGAAGCTATACTATGTGCCACACCTTAAGTGTTGGGGATAAATCAGTAAAACACATACAAACACACACACACACACACAATTTTCTGCCCTCATAAATATTATATTACAGGGGATAATGGCTAAAAAATAAGAATCAAGTAAATAAATACACACACATACACACATACCACACACAATATGACAATGGTGAAAAGTACTAAAAAGGAAAAAAGAGCAAAAAGTTTAAAGAGTGCCAGTGGTTGTGGTGAGAGTTTTGTTTTATATAGAAGGATCATAGATAAGTCTCTCTGATAAGATGAGACTAATATGATATGTATTACATTCCAAGCAAAGAATGGGAAGCACAAAATCCTCAACGTGGGGGTATGCTTCATATTTAAGTGGAAGAGAAATGAGACCAATTTGACTGAATGAGTAAAAGGGAGGTAGTAGGAGACGAACTCATAAAAGTGATGTTGAGAGTACAGTGGGTCATGGAGAGCCCTGTACATTATTGTAAAGACATTTTAGTCTGAGTGAGATTGAAGGTCATTGCAGGGTTTTGAGCAGAGAAGTGACATGATCTTACTTATTATATTTTGATATCACTCTGATTGCTGTGCAGAGAGGAGATATGGTGAAAGAGGCAGGGTTAAAAGCAGCAACTATTCCAACAACTCAGGCAAAAGAACATGAGAGTTCGGACCAGGATATTGATGGTAGACATGAATGGAAGTGAATGGAATCAGGATATATTTCAGAGGTAGGGTGGACAAGCACTGGTAGATTGGATTGGGTGAAAGATGAAGAAATAAGCATAGGATGATGGTTAAATTTTTTTTTAACTTTATAGTTTATTGTCAGGTTGGTTTCCATATAACACCCAGTGCTCTTCCCCACAAGTGACCTCCACCAAGACCATCACCCCCCATTACCTTTCCCCTTCCCCTTAAATTCTTAATTTAAGTCAATAAGTGGATAGTGGCATCATATGCAGAGATGGGAACAAGTGGTGGAGGAGCAGACAGGTGCAGAATTCAACATTTTCATTTTCCATATTGCATAATACACGGGGTACTAAATCTCCCTTGTGGGATCTATAAGGATCACTCTAACAGCAGTAGAGATTATCCTCAGAGAGGCATATGAGATTAAAGGATTTATTATACTCACAGGTCCAAGAGAGAGAGACAAGGTATTCCTAGAAAGTCATGCAAAGTCATCCAAAAGCCTAAAGTCTGGTTGTAACAGGCATGAAGAGAACAGAGCAAAGACTCACAGGCAAGTGCCTTTATTGAGGGTTATAGTTGGGGAGCTTGTGGCATGTGGGAAACATTCTCATTGGGAAATGAATGTAACTGGGTCAACATGGAAAGAAGGAAAGAGGTAAAATGGTAACATCGTCATGAGTCTTATTGCTGGAACACACATATTGGAGATGGATCTCAGAAATTAGCCATAACTCCATAAAAGTTCAAAACAATCAGGGCAAGTGCCAATACTCAGAGATTCATTGAGACAACAAATAGCAGCTTTATATTAGACACATACTAGGTTTGCAATAGCTATTAGACCTCCATGTAATGGAGTTATAATGTAGGAGTTTGGAAATGTGAGTCTGGAATTCAGAACTGAGGTCTTGGGTGAAAATATTAACTTAGGAGCTATCAGTGTATATGTGGTATTTAGAGTCAAAGTATGAGAAGTAAGTGCAGATAAAGGAAAAAAGAGGCCCAAGAGCTTCTTTACTGATCCCTGGGAAACCCAGTGTTTAGAGTAGGACTGGGATTGAGGTAAAGCAAGCAGGGCATGCACCCTGGGCACAAAATTTGAGTGGACACTAAAAAAATCAGCAATGAAGAAAAAGAGTTTTAGTGCAATATTTTCTTAAATCAAAATTAATGCAAAAATCCTTAATGATCAAAATATCAAAATTTTAAGTAAAGATAGTATCAGTAATACTGATTTTCCTCTTTGCTTCAGGTTTCAATATGGCTTGGCAGGGCCACCATTGATAGGTCAGGAAGATGATGAAGAAAAGACAAAGCAGATTTAATGCTGTCTTCACTTGACTGAGTTAAATTGTAGAAGAGGGACATACACATACACTGGATCATTTATGCTGTATTGGACGAGGTAAAATCTATTAAACCAAAGACATAGATAATCTTAAAGTTTATCATTTTGAGGCATTAACAAGTGGATCTGAAGATTGATAAATTTTACCATATAAAAATTTAAAATATTATGTAGAAAAAGAAAGAAGTAATTGAATCAAGAGACAAATGAAAAACTAGTGGTAGGTGAAATGCAACATTTGTAGCAAACTTCCAGTTATAAAATAAAAAGTCATAGAGATGAACAGTACAGAATAGGGAATATAGTCAATAATATAATGACATTGTATGGTGACAGATGGTAACTATACTTGTGGCAGTGAATTGCACAATATATAGAATTGTTCAATCACTATATTGTGCACTTGAAACTAATATAACAGTGTATGTCAACTATACTTCAATAATAAAAATTTTAAAAATAAAGATAACATTTTAAAAATAATAAAAAGTAAAGAGTTCTTATATCAGAAAGGATGTAATCAGTTTTCTTAATAGAAAAAGATATGGGGTATGGTTCCTGAGTGTCTCCATCGGTTAAGTGCTGACTCTTGATCTTGGCTTAGGTCGTGATCTCACAATCCATAGGATGGAGCCCTACATCACTCTCTGTGCTGGTGTCACAGAGCCTACTTGGGATTCTGTTTCTTCTTTTCCCTGCCCTTATCCCGCTTGTGCACACATGTGCATGCTCTCTCTCTCTCAAAATAAATAAATAGACTTAAAAAATGAAAGAAAAATGTATGGGGGGTGCCTGCGTGGGTCAATCGGTTAAGCAACCAACTTCAGCTCAGGTCATGATACCACGGTTTGTTAGTTTGAGCCCCGCACTGGACTCTGTGCTGACAGCTCAGAGCCTGAAGCCTGCTTCAAATTCTGTGTGTGTGTCTCTCTCTCTGCCCCTCCCCCACTCATACTCTGTCTCTGTCTCTCTCTCCCTCAAAAATAAATAAACATTTAAAAATTAAATAAAAACAGAGTTAAAAAAGAAAAACTATGGAAGAAATTTGAAAATGTGTTGAACCTCCCTTATAGTTTAAGAAAGTCTTTTTTTTTTTTTTATTTTTGAGAGACAAAGAGAGACAGCGTGAGCAGGGGAGGGTCAGAGAGAGAGGGAGACACAGAATCCGAAGCAGGCTCCAGGCTCTGAGCTAGCTGCCAGCACAGAGCCTGACGCGGGGCTCCAACCCACAAACCGTGAGATCATGACCTGAGCCGAAGCCGATGCTTAACCGACTGAGCCACCCAGGCGCCCCTAAGAAAGTCTTATCTACACAATGAAATAGCATTTTAAACTACCCAAAAGTCAAAAACTAAAATAAATGAAAGCCTAGTATTAGTAAGAGTTGAGGAAACAAAGTTCTGTCGAACATAGTTAATGAAAAGCCAAATTCATTAAATTCTTTGAAGGGCAGTTTAGTTATATCTAACAAAACAGTAAATTCACATACTATTTGATGCACAAATTCCACTAGTATAGATTTATCCTTTGTATTTATTAACCAAAATATGTAAAGATATAAGGGCATTAATTTTCTTTGTAACATTTTTTATAATGATTAAAAACTTGAAACTCTCAAAGAATATGTTTGTGTATGTGTATATATGTGTGTATGTGCCATAGGGTACATACATACACACAAAGTATCTATATCTATAAACAATGTATGATATATATATATATATTTACTGTGTGAAATATGTACACACAAATATGGTATATGAAATATATGTGTGTATATAAACATATATATAAATACACAAAGAATATAAAATAATAGGCAACCATTAAAAAGGATGAATTAGATACATGTGGATGGATGAAAAAAGATATAGGGTAACAAAACAAAACTTATTACAGTCTATAGAGTATATTACCATTCCCATAAATTAAAACGAATTGCATTATATACATTTAAACTGAGATGAATGTTTAATTTATTCTATGAAAGAATGTGCAAGAAATTTTAAGAGTATTAACCTTAGGAGATCAAGGCTAGAAAGAAGGGAGGCTTTTATTTTTCATTATATCTCTCCATACTGTTTGAAATATGTATCAATGAACATATAGTATGTTTTATAAATGTCACAGGTGGTGGAATTATGGGAGTTTTGTTTGTTTCTAAGATGTAAAAGTAAATATAATTCAAGTTTTAAAAATCTCATAGGTGACAATTTATTTCGGATACAGATTGAGTGCCATACTTAAGTTAAAAGGAGCTATGATACATGTGTGTCCTACAACTTGGCATATGAAAAACATGAATTTACAAAACTTCTATATTAGTGGATAAGGCTTGGTTCTATAATGAATTTACCATAGATTCACTCAAATAATCATGACAAATTGCTTTGAGTGATTTTCTTTTCATTTTTTTATTTTTAAAACGTTTTTTAAATAGTTTATTTATTTTTGAGACAGAGAAAGACAGAGCACGAGCTGGGGAGGGGCAGAGAGAGGGAGACACAGAATCTGAAACAGGGCTCCAGGCTCTGAGATGTCAGCACGGAACCTGACGCAGGGCTAGAACGAATGAACTGTGAGATCATGACCTGAGCCAAAGTCGGATGCTTAACCGACTGAGCCACCCAGGTGCCCCATGATTTTCTTTTTAATAATTTAATTTATGTGCAGTATTAGATAGTAGATATAAACAATTTTAATCATCCTCGGGATATGTCAATTGCATAAAACAAGGCAAGTTTCTTCTCCTGAGACAGATTTTCTCTAAAATAATACATTGTACATAAATAGTGTACATTTTGTCACTGCATTTTCACTTTGAGACTTACTTAATATCTTTATAAAAAATTTTAAATATAGTTTTAGCGTGCCTTCAACATTTATGTCTAATTTTCCTAATGTCTTGAGATGCCAGATTCTTTCTTGCAATTACAGTTTAGTCTGGAAATAAGTCAAAGAATGATTTGACTTATAGAAATATACTTGATAACTAATTTTATTAAGGATGAACTCAGAAGTTACAGAGCCTCACGTCAAATATCAGAGAAGGACAGATACCATATGTTTTCACTCATAGGTCTAACAGGAGAAACTTAACAGAGGACCATGGGGAGGGGAAGAGTGGGAAAAAGATTTAGGGAGAGGGAGGGAGGCAAATCATGAGAGACTCTTGAATACTGAAAACAAACTGAGGGCTGAAGGGGGAGAGGGGAAAGGGGGAAGGAGTGATGGTCATGGAGGAGGGCACTTGTGGGGAAGAGCACTGGGTGTTATATGGAAACCAACTTGACAATATACTATAAAAAAATATCTGCATGGCCTTGGATAAGTGACTCAGGATCTGTGCCTCAATTTTCTCAGTTGTAAAATGAGAATAACTGTTCATTACTTATATGCTTGTTGTGAGGATTAAAGTTTTGGTCTATGTGAAGTGTCTGGAATAGTATCTGACATAAAGTAGAAACTAAATATGCTAGATATTGTTGTATTTGCAATGATATTTTATACCCATGGGAATAAGTACAGAGCAACTTAGGATAAAAGAGACAAAATTAGGAGTAAAACATGTATATAAATATATATAGGACTTTCATAAACTATAAGTTATGTGTTATTGCTATATAAAGTAGACATAGAACTGAGGTGCTAAATTATGGGTGCAGTGGTGTGCTACACTAAATTAGGAGTCAAGAAAAAATGAATTTGGTCCACTTTGTCACTGTGCCCAAAGCTGTACAACTTCGTACAAATATCATACTCTCACTGAGCTTGTTTCCTCATCTTTAAAATGAAAGGCTTGTGTGAGACAGCTTGTAATATGTAATGTAGAGGCTCAAATTTATCCTAACCCTTAAGTAGTCATTAGTTAGTGAATGCAATGCATGAAACTTGTTGATAAGTATAGGTCTGGTAATACATTAGCACTGAATGGAAGTTGTAGTGTGTGTGTACACATGCATCCCCACATTACTTTGGGGAGAGGGATATGATGGATCAGTGCTGGGAACACTTTTCTTTTATAGTGATATATATAGTAACTTGGAAGTTAAGTCTACCAAATGAAGAATCAAATAATCAAAAGATATGAAACTTCACTTCAGGTCTACACTCTCATTACTTTTAATGAAATATTCACTTCAATTTTTCCTCTTCTGTTTTCCACATTTGTAGATAAACTTAGCATTTTTCTTATGAAACACTTTTCTTATAAAAGTAAGCAAGCATAGAAGGGCAGTTCATTCTTGTTACACTATATCCAATTTGTGAAGAAAGTTGAAGTCTAGATGTATCTCTCCCACATATGAAAAGTATCAGTTTGGGAAACTAACATAGTAAAAATAAAATTCCACATTGCTAAACAAACTAATTTAACCAGTTCAGCAGATGCAGTTTCCTGGGACAAACTCTTTTTGTGTAGATAATCAAGGATCTTGATAGAAAATTAAACAAGCAAAACAGATGTTAGTAACACTTTTGAGATTGAACAAGAAAGTGAAGCAACAACATTAATGAACTCCCCATTGCAAGAAGTCAGGGGGTATTTCCCAAAGCCTCCCATGCCCTGAACCAGTGTAGTGTTCTAGGGCAGAGGAAGTGCCATAGCTATAGTAGCAGTACATATTCATGCAATTAATATAATTTGCAAAATCAATGAGCTTGCTTTTGTATCTTGCATTCAAGGTCATTAGCTGTAAATGTAAAATGCTATCAAGCAACCACTCTAGGCCAATGAGCGAAGGTAGAGTTTACTTTTATATTTCTTTAATTATGATCCACGTCCAGGGCTACCAAGTTGCATGCCTCCAGAGGGGATAAATCACAGGGAATTGTAGGTGAACTGCAACCCTTGGAATAAATACACAAGCTGCATGTAGCCCTCTAGAGTTATGCAATGTGATGGTTCTGCCATAAGTGCGTAAGCATCTATTAGCTGATGCTCTATTTAGTTCATGGTTTGTTGTTGTTGAGTTTAGTGATAACACTGTCAAGAGCATTAACACTATTTCACTATTTTTGGGTTACTCCTAATGCTTCTTCCAGATTGGTTTTGTTGCTAGTTTCCCTAGAAGCTATTAGGAAATGATACCAGAGATCTGCTTCTATCAGTGAGCAGCAATTATTTAAGAACTGTATATAAAAAGAGTCTTTAAAGAGTTAATGTATAATTTCTTTTCATTCCCTTTTTACAAGTAGAATCGGTTCCACCATATTCTATAGTGGGAAAGATCCAGAAACAATTTCAATTTTACCTATTATCAAAATTATTCATAAATGGTGGTTGAGGAAGTTTAATAAGTAATCTGGATCAAGCAACTGCATGCATTTATTACCACATGACTGCAGGTTTTCAGTATATCATGAAACTGAGTCAAATGTGACAGATTGGTGAAGATGGACAAGGCCAGGTGAAAACAGACTTAGGGTGTATGTAACTGAGAAGAAAATAAATTTCCCAACACCCACAGTGCTATAAATCATGATGAAAAATCCAAAAAGAGTCTGTGAGTTAGTTTTTCCTTTGTCTCTGGAAAGTTGGAAAATCAAGTACTGTCTTGGGGTGCCTTGGTGACTCATTCGGTTAAGCATCTGACTCTTGGTTTCATCTCAGCTCATGATCTCACAACTTGTGGGTTTGAACCCCATGTCAGGCTTTGCACTGGCAGCTCAGGGCCTGCTTGAGATTCTCTGTCTCCTTCTCTCTCTCTCACTCTCTCTGTCTCTCTCTCTCCCCCCACCTCGTGTATGTGTGTTCTTCTGCTATGCATGCTCTCTTCTTGTCTCTCTCTCTCTCTCTCTCTCAAAAATAAGTAAACATTAAAAAATAAAAGAAAATAAAAAAGAAAATCAAATACTGTATTTCCAGTTCACTTGGATTTTCGTATACTTTGAGAAAGTTTGTAAGTCCTTCCAGCAGAGATATAAAGATGCAGTTGTATAAATTCTTATTTATTGTGTGGGTTCCACATGCCAAATTTTCCATTATGTATTGGCAGGAGCAGTTGAGCCTTCGTTATAAGCAACAATTAATAAAATAATCACTGTCAATGGTCACCACATTAGGCAATTCTTGCTGGCTTTCCAGATATAGGTAGAGGTGGAGTTTGCGCTTTCTGGCTTTCTAAATGTTTATTCTGTCTCTCTCCAACCCTTAGTTGGATAGGATTCCTTCTTCCTTGATGGGTTTCCTAGATCTTTCATTGAATAAAAATGTGAATGAGAAATTCCTTCCCATGAGGGTTTTTCCTAGAGCACTGTTTCTAGTAAGTGGCACCACAGGCAACATACAAGGTATGGCAAACAAATTCTAAAATACTCACCTCACAATCTTTGCCACTGTGTAATCCCATTTCCTTGAATGTGAATAGGATCTGTGATTCGCTTCTAAGACACTGAACACAGCAAAGGTGATGAAATGTCACTCCTATGAATAAATTACATTATATAAGATTCCATCTTGCTAGCTGAGTTTCTCCCTCTCATTGCTAGCTTTGAAGAAGCAACTGTCCATGAAATAAGTGGCCATGTTGGAAGCACCCATGTGGCAAGGAACTGTAGCTGATCTTTAGGAACTGAGAAAAGCCTCCAGCAAGAAACTGAAACCTTCAATTTTAAAGCAAGAATACGCATTTTGTCAATAACCAGAGTAATCTCAGACTCAATCTTCCCCTAATGAGATTGCAGCCCCAGTTGACACTTGGATTTCCACCTAACAAGACTGAAGCAGAGATCCCAGATAAAGCTGTGCCAAGACTTCTGACCTACAAACACTGTGAGAAAATAAATGTGTACTGTTTTAAGCCACTAAGTGTGGTGGTTTGGTTTGCAGCAATAGAAAATTAATGCCCAAAGCTTTTTGAAATATATTAGAATGTACCAGTAGTCTATTACTCAGTTATATGATGTAGTCTCATCAGCAAATCCTTCCAACTGAATGAATTTTTTGAACACCCTGAGTTTGGTCTAGCACAAGTGACTAGTCACTGCCTGGGCTAGCATTCAGGTGAAGCTTCCAATCAGCTGAAAGTTTTTTTTATTTAGTTTTATGTATTTATTTTGAGAGAAAGAGAGAGAATCCGGGAGGGGCAGAGAGAGAGAGAATCCAACGCAGGCCCCTGCCATCAGCAAAGAGCTCAACACGAGGCTTGAACTCACAAAGCACGAGATCATGACCCGAACTGAAACCAAGAATCGGACGCCCAAAGAAGGGGGCAGCACTCTAATTGTTAATTTTGTTACACATTCGGACACTCCATATCACCCCTCTGCTTTCCAACTGACAATTATTATTTGTCCTAAACTGTGTCTCTATCATTTTTCTGTCTTTATCCATTTCCATCCCTTCCCTTTAACTTCAACATTCCGAAAAGGAGATAGGTATTGTAATGAGTATATGAAAGGGACAAAATGACCTATTTTTTCTGCTTCTAGTTTTTTAACTTCCTCAAAATGAAACATTTTCCTGTTCCACAAGCAAGATATTTCATTTCTTTGGGGGGTGGGTGGGTATTCAGTTTCCCAGATTGTACGGCATGCACCCAAAAACAGATGATGAGACTCCTAATCAGCACAAATTAGTAGAACGAATTAAATGAGTGAAAGTATTTGAAGAACCCTCAGGTTCACTGTTTCAAAAATCACATGACTACAGGCAGGTATAAGAACATTGATCAGACGAGAGTCCTAGAAAAAGTGAAAGCTGAGATTAAATCATATTTCTTTATAGAAGAATTAACTAAGCCTTTAAAATGCAGGAAGAAGTAACAAAATACTTTTGGTTATATATTTTCTTTCTTGGGAAAATCAAGGGTTCTGAACTTTGTGTTTGTTGTTTTTAATCTATGTACAGAATAGTGTAATTTTATCACTTGGTTTTTGTAAAGCTAAATAAAAAATGTGAGAATATTTTATGAAGTATGAAGCTTTTTACAAAATGCTTATTCTGCCATTGCCTACTATGGTTAAAGTCCTTTCATTTCTTTTTTTGTTTTGTTTTGTTTTTTTTTTGTTTTTTTTTGTTTTCAATTTTTGTTTTAAACTTTATAGTTTATTGTCAGGTTGGATTCCATATAACACCCAGTGCTCTTCCCCACAAGGGACCTCCACCAAGACCATCACCCCCCATTACCGTTTCCCCTTCCCCTTCCCCCCTCAGTTTGTTTTCAGTATTCAAGAGTCTCTCGTGTTTTGTCTCCCTCCCTCTCCCTAACTCTTTTTCCTCCTTCCCCTCCCCATGGTCCTCTGTTTGGTTTCTCCTGATACACCTATGAGTGCAAACATATGGTATCTGTCCTTCTCCGCCTGACTTATTTCGCTGAGCATGACACCCTCGAGGTCCATCCATTTGGCTACGAATGGCCAGATTTCATTCTTCCTCATGGCCATGTAGTATTCCATTGTATAGATGAACCACATCTTCCTAATCCATTCATCAGTTGATGGACATTTAGGCTCTTTCCATGATTTGGCTATTGTTGAAAGTGCCGCTACGAACATTGGGGTACAAGTGCCCCTATGCATCAGCACTTCTGTATCCCTTGGGTAAATCCCCAGCAGTGCTATTGCT
>CM053579.1:42126162-42140270 GCA_028646485.1 Cryptoprocta ferox | reverse complement strand
GTCCAGCAATTAATTTTATGACAATTGTTCTAAATTCTTGTTCAGTCATGTTGTTTAAGCCTGTTTTGAGCAGTTCTGTGGCTGTGACTTCTTCCTGGAGTTGCTTTAGAGGAGAGTTCTTTTGCTTCGTCATTTTGGCTAGCTTTCTGTCTCTTGTCAGTTTTAAAAGCTCGTTATGTACTGGGCACCTGTTAGTATTACTCTGTTAACGGAGGCTCATTGTCTGTCCAGGACCTGTCGTTTCAGAAAGTGTTCTTTTAATGGGGTCCCTCGGTTTCTCTTGGTTATATTTTATTATAAAACATAATATTTTATGTAAACCTGTTCCTTTGAGACTTTTTCAGTATTTTGTGGAATTAATTAGAAAAGTTTTGCAGTACCTCTGTGAGTACTGTCAAGAAATAACTCATTCAAATACAAAGGAATAACTTAAAAGATTAAATTAAGTAAATTATTAAAATTCCAAATGGGATCTCAACACCAATTCTGTCTTTATTTCAAGTCACAAAATAGATCTCATTCACTCACAAAAAATGATTCACAAAGTTATTTTGAACACAAAATATGTCTTATATGAATAAAATTTCCATTTTTGATTATAGTTTTTCAAATACATTTATAAATACTACAGACATGACTATGTAATATTCCATTTCTTAACTCCATCTGCTACACAGCACCAAACATACCAAAGGAATAACCAAATACATGCTGAGTTGAAAACCAGATATGGAATTTAGCTAGGTCTTCTAAACTGTATTTTTTCAGATACTAGTGTCTCTGAGATATTATGTATTATAACTTGAACAAAGTAATTCTGATAGTAGTTTTACTTTCAAAATAAAACATTTTAATAAAATGGTTGAGCCACTTTGGAATATAGCTTTGGTAGTTCCCCAAAAAAGTTAAACAGGATTATCATGTGACCCATAATTCCACTTTTAGATATATACACAAGAGAATTGAAAACATATGTTCACACAAATCCTCACACATGAAATTTCATAACAGCATTATTCAAAGTAATTAAAATATGAAAACAACATTATAGCCATCCACTAATGAATGGATAAACAAAATATGGTATATGCATAGAATACCATATTTGGCAATTAAAAAGAATGAGATACTGATGCATTTCACAACATAGACATGCCTTGAAAACTTTATTCTACGTGAAAGAAAACAGCCACAAAAGGCCACATATTGTATAATTTCATTCATAAGAAATGCATAGAATGGGAAAATCTAGAAAGAAAGTAGATTAGTTACTGCCTAAGGCTGGGCCGTAGAGGGAATGAAGAAGGACTGCTAATGAGTAGGAGGCTTTCTTTTTGGGTGGAAGTGATGGTGGTGATGGTTTCTCAACTATATGAATATACTTAAAAAAGCACTGAATTATACACTTAAAGCGAAATTTGTAGCATGTAGGTATCTCAATAAAACCATTATTTGAAAATTAGATTTTAATATATGAAAGAAAAAACATTCAATAATTATAAAACTGCTAATGGTAGTAACAACTATACAATAATATGATCTTGAGGCACAATACAGCATAACAAAATAGTATAATGTCTTATGATTATGGAAAAAAGGAACCCCAAGAGACATGTTGATTATTTAGACTTGTCTTATAATTTCAACATATAAGAAAATTTAAAATTCTTAATATAATAAAATCATTTAAAACTTATCTAATGTGTTCTAAAGTTTTTAAAAAGCATAAAAGTCCAATTCCAGTCTTTTCTTTCAACATATCTATAAGAAGTATATTTACTGTGGATTTTAAACCAAGTGTGCTTATATTCCATGAGCTTTCTTTGGTGTTCCATCAACGTATGGAAATATTTTATGGGCAAATTTTTTTTAAAGAAAGTTATTTTCCATTCAAGATGTAGCAGCTGGGCAGGATTGAATAAATAAAATGTTTGGATGGTTCTAGAACAGAAAATAGGCAATATTTTTTGAAGTGTGCATTCGAGAAACGTTTGTTAAGTAAATCAAGAGGTATTAGCCAAAGTGACCAATTCCATCCTACACTGTTGCAATGGACCTTGAAGGATTCTGAGACATATTTAGAGTGTGGTTAGAAAAAAACATACAATGGATCTATCCAACAGTTTTCTAACCAACAAACATTATTTGTCCCAAACTGTGAGCTCACATAATTTGGCCTATTTCTGTGCAAACACCATAAGAAATGGAGGTACATATTAACAAACCTTAGGGAGGCTGTTTTAGGCAATTAGTTTAAATATATTAAACACTGATAAACTTCTCTTCGTGGGACTCTATTTACTCCCTCATGATATCTTAGTGTCTTATAATATCAACTACAAAAAAATGACCTCTATTATATTCTGAGATCTTTTTATTGGTTATTTCTTGATCAACAAGGGTTTGGAGCACTATTTCCCTAAACTAGATTCTTCTTAACCCTCTTTCCCATGGAACTAACATCAATGACTTCTACTCTTGTCACCTTGATCAAGGCAGCAGCTTTTTTGTTAGTGTGGGCTCCCAGAAATTACATGTTAATCTTAATGAGGCTATTCTTTGCTTTCTGGCTGGTTAATCCTTCCTATGCAGATCCAGAGATAGCTGCCCTGGTCCAGCCTTCATTTAAATACCTGGCAAGACATAACTGTAATTGTGAACCGAGAAATACTCACCACTTATTTAAAAGAGGCTTAACTGTTATTGTGAACTCCACAGATAAATACAAATAAGTATAAAGTAGTTGCTGGGAGCAGGGAGAGAGGAGAGGAGATAAGGGGCATTTATGGAGGCATTCAAAATTGTAAATCCAAATTTGGTGGCAATTTATTTGAAAACGTTATTTGAAAAAGAAAGGCATGATATGCCAGTGTGTCTCTCTCTTTAGTTTAATTATATTTCATTTATAAAAACTGTAGAAGCAGAGATGTTAATAAAAATCATATAATGAGATGCATTGATCTCAATTGTGTGTGTGTGTGTGTGTGTGTGTGTGTGTGTGTGCATTATCTACTTTTCTCACCACTGGCAATAATGCATGTTCTTTGTCTTCTTTTCATTGGTAAGCTTGCTTTTTCAGTATGTTTTAGTTGAACAGTCACTGAATTCTGATTAGTTCTTACAGACAAGAAAATAGGGCATCTTGCCAAATGGAATTAAAAGTTTTAAACAAAATGCTTTCCTTTCATTGCAGCAATTTACATCAGGTGGCACAAGAGAAGACCTCACCACATGACTATGTTTACTCCACTTTGAATAATGTATTCAGTCTTCTAGGCCTGTGGGTTACTATTTATTTAATACAGTCATAAAATACTACAAGAGAGTTTCTGCTGAAAAGTTAAGTTCCTAGTGTAGTTTCCAAGAGAGTCTTATTTATCTGGACTAATCTTTTTTGTATAAGTTATGAATAGCTACTCTACAAAGAAAATCAAGGTAACATTGCTGCATTACTGCTGAAATTGTTTTTGTCAATCTACTCTCCCAACCTAATTGAACACTTAGGCCAATGTATATAATATTGCTTGCGGAAATTTGTTTTATCTTATTATTACTATAGCTTCCATGATACTTTCTAAATGTATTATCAAATATTCATCATGTCTCTTTAAAATTGGTTAGTTGAAACTTTATTTTTTAAGTTTTTTATTTACATTAAAGTTTGTTAACATACACTGTAATACTAGTTTCAAGTATACAATATACTTGAATATATTCAATACTTCCATACAACACTTGATAATCATCATAAGTGCACTCCTTAATCCCTATCACTGATTTCACTCATCTCTACACCCAACTTGACCCTGGTCACCACCGATTTGTTCTCTATTTTTAAGAGTCTGTTTCTTGGTTTGCCTCTCTTTTTACTTTACCCTTTGCTTCTTGGTTTCCTTTCTTTAAAAAAGTTTATTTACTTTGAGAGAGAGAGAATGAGAGAGAGGGAGGGAGGGAGGGGCAGAGAAAGAAGGAGAGAGAGAGAATCCCAAGCAGGCTTCGCACTGCCAGCACAGAGCCAGACTCAGGGCTTCAACCCATGAACAGTGAGGTCATGACCTGTGCCAAAACCAAGAGTCAGTTGCTTAACCAACTGAGCCACTTAAGCGCCCCCTTTGTTTCCTTTCTTAAATTCCACATAAGAGTCAAATCCTTTAGTATTTTTCTTTCTCTTACTAACTTATTTCGCTTAACATGATACTCTCTAGCTCCATCCATGTTGATGCAAATAGCAATAGTATATATCACATCTTCAATATCCATTCATCAGTCCATAGACATTTGAGCTGTTTCCATATTTGGATATAATAGATAATGCTGCTATAAACATCAGGGTGCATGTATCCCTTTGAATTAGAATGTTTATATTGTTTGGGTAAATACCTAGGAGTGCAATTGATGGATCCTAGGGAAGTTCTATGTTTAAACTTTGAGATATCTCCATACTATTTTCCATAGTGGCTGCACCAGTATGCATTCCCACCAACAGTTCATGAGGTTCTCCTTTATCCACATCCTCACCAATACGTGCTTTTCCTTGTGTTGTTCATTTTAGCCATTCTTAGAAGGTGTAAGGTGATATCTCATTATAGTTTGATTTGCATTTCCCTGGTGCTCAGTGATGATAAGCATCTTTTCATGAGTCTATTGGGCTTCTGGATGTCTACTTTGGAGAAATGTCTCTTCATGTCTTCTGCCCATTTTTAATTGATTATTTGTTTTGAGGATGTGAGTTGTATCACTTCTTTATATGTTTAGGATACTAATCCTTTATCAGATATGTCATTTGCAGGTATTTTCTCCCATCCTGTAAGCTCCCTTTCAGTTTTGTTGATTGTTTTCTTTGCTGTGCAGAAGCTTTTTATTTTGATGAAGTACCAATAGATTATATTTTTGTTTTTGTTTCCATTGCCTGAGGAGACATATATAGGAAGAAATTATTACAGCTGATGTCAAAGAGGTTACTGCCTGTGTTCTCCTCTAGGATTTTGATAGCTTCAGGTCTCACATTTGGGTCCCTGATTTTGAGTTTATCTTTGCATATGGTGTAAGAAAGTGGTTCAATTTCATTCTTTTGCATGTTGCTGTCCAGTTTTCCCAACACCATTTGTTGAAGAGACGGTCTTTTCCCCATTAGATACAATTTCCTGCTTTGTGGAAGACTAATAGACAATACAGTTGTGGGCTTATAGTTGTGGGGTAATTTTTGGGTTTTCTATTCTGTGCTATTGATCTATGTATCTATTTTTGTGTCAGGACCATACCATATTGATCACTACAGCTGTGTCATATATCTTTAAGGCAGTAATTATGATGCCTTCCACTTTGCTTTTCTTTTTTCAAGGTTGTTTTGACTATTTGGGGTCTTTTGTGGTTCCATAGAAATTTTAGGATTGTTTGTTCTAGTTCAATGAAAATGCTATTTTGGTATTTTGATAGAGATTGCATTAAATGTGTAGATTGCTTGGGGTAGTATGGACATTTTAATGATATTCTTCCAACCCATGAGCATGAAATGTTTTTCCACATTTTCATATCCTCCTCAATTTATTTCATCAGTGTTTTATAGTTTTCAGAGTACAAATCGTTCACCTCTTTGGTTAGGTTTATTCATAGGGATCTTATTGTTTTTGATGCAATCATAATTAAAATTGATTTCCTACTTTTTCTGCTGCTTAATTATTACTGGTAGAAATGCACCAAATTTTTGTATATTGACTGTGCATTCTGTGACCTTACTGAATTTTTGTGTCAGTTTTAGCAATTCTTCAGTGGAATCTTTCAGGTTTTCTATATAAAGTATGATGTTATCTGAAAATAGTGAAGGTTTTACTTCTTCCTTGCTAATTTGAATGACTTTCATTTCTTTTTGTTGCCTGATAGCTATAGCTAGGAATTCCAATATTATGTTGAATAAAAGTGGTGAGAGTGGCTATCTCTGTCTTGTTCCTGACTGTAGAGGAAAACCTCTCAGTTTTTCCCCATTGAGGATGATTTTAGATGTGGATTTTTCATATATGGCTTTTATGATGCTGAGTTATGTTTCTTAGTTGGAACTTTAAACCTCATAACACCCAAGAGCTTTCAGGCTTTAGCAGACTTCATTGAAAAATTCTAGCCTAAGTAGTATTTTATAAATAAATATTAAAAGTTTTATACCCCATTGAATATTCTCATATGAATCATGTATATTTAAGAAAGTTGTTCATGTATTGTAGTAGACATACTGAATAATTGAAAGATGACACAATATAAATTTGACCATATTTTTGTTTGGTGGACATTACAATGTAAAATGAACAGTAAAGCGTGTAGCATATTTAGATCTGTTCTACATTTATAAATAGAAAGATAACTTTCTAGTTTATTAATATTTTAAAAACTTTTCTAGCTTAGCTAAGAGCAAAGAATTTGGGGTCAGATTTTATTTAAAAATGTTCCTAATATTTGATCAAAGAATCATGGATTTTTATCTTTTTTACAACATACTGTTAATTATTGAAAAAGAAATTTTATAAATCTTTAAAACTCAGACTTTGAAAAAGTATGTTTGTTTTTTCCTACAAATAATTAAACTCAAAATAAAAATCCATCATAACATCAAATGCAATGAAACCAAAGAGAATATATTCTGACAAAATTCAAAGATGAACACTAGAGATTTTAACTTGTATCAACTTAAGCAAAATGGTAGAGTGCTATGTTCTGAATGTCTGTCTCCTTAAAATTCATATGTTGAAATCTTGACCCCTAAGATTATTGTAGTGGGAGGTTGGGCTTTTGAGAGGTGATTAGGTCATGAGGGCAGAGCCTTCATGAATGGGATTAGTCACCTTATAAATGTGGCTCCAAAGAGATCCTTCCACTCACCTCCTCACACCTATAATGTCAGGATACAGAGAGAGGTTAGCAGTCTGCAACTCAGAAGATGGCTTTCATCAGAACCCAACTACACCTGACACCCTGATCTTGGACATACAGCCTCCAGAACTATGAGGAATAAACTTCTTTTATTTATATGCCACTCAATCTATTTTATTATCATTATAGCAACCAGAATGGACTAAGATGAAGCAAACAAAATCTCTTCCTTCTTCTCAACTTCCATTTATACTTATTGTCTCCATGCATAAAGATAAATGTGCTCAGAGTTTAAAGACCTTTTTCCTTTCTTTAAATTTATCTAGAACTAGTTTATACATATTAAAATGTATAATAAAGCATAAAATGCAAAGCATAATGAAGGAAGCATGTATATATACCCTTATTCAGCTTAATAAATGAATGAAACAAATACAGTGATGAACTCTGCATATTCTTACCAATCAAATTATTTTCCCACCTCTCCAGAAAAATCACTATTCTGACTTGAGTGCATATTATTTCTCTTCATGTCTTTACACTACCTATTACATACACATACCATTAAATAATAGTATTGTTTTGAATATTTTAAAACTTCATATAAATGATATAGCTTGTAACTTGTAGTTTTTTCACCACTATGTATTGGATATTTATCCATTCTGACACAGGTAGATCTACATTATTCATTTTTGTTGCGGGATGGTATTCCATTGGATTAATATACCACAATTTATTTATTTATTCTTTTTTGGTGTGCATTAGTGCTGTCTCCAGTGTTTTGTTATTACAATGTTCTATAGACATTTTTCATATGTCTTCTTGTACACACATGCAGATTTCTTTAATGTATATGATACGAATGGGATGTCTGGATCATAAGGTAGGTACATCTTTAAATTTTATCACATAGTGTCAAGTTATTTTCCATATGGACTGGATTTTTGTTTGTGTTCTCAATACTCTATACCTTCAATAACCTTGGTATACATACTTCTAATTTTTTGTCATTTTCATCAATGGAAATGCTATGTTCTTTAGTTTACATTTCCCTGAATACTAGTAAAGTATTTTTCATATGTTATTGATCATCTGCAGTTCTTTTTTCCTTAATTATATATTCATATACTTAACCTATTTTTCTATTAGTGTTGTATTCTTAATTTTTTGTAGAGATTATTTCCATATTTGGAATTTTGGATATTAGTACTTTGTCAGTTTTTTCAAATAATCTATTTACCGACTCTAAGCCAATATTACACTGGCATAATTAGCAGTAGTTTTATGGTATCTTGGAATCTGTTAAAAGAAAGTTCCTTTACCTTGTCCTTCTTCTTGTCAAATTTATAAAAATAAAATAGCATTTTGATTGGATTTGATTTGAATTAATGTCTGGAATAGACATTGCCATCTTAATAATACTTATTCTTCCAAAAGTGGATATGGGATTTCCCTGCAACTATGTAGATTTTCTGTACTGTTTTACAAATGAGTTTTAAAATAATCTTTTCCCAAGACTTGAAGATCTTTTGAATTCATTTGTAGGTACATATATCTTTGGTTTCCATTTTTTTATTTTTAATTTTTTTAATATAATTTATTGTCAAATTGGTTTCCATACAACACCCAGTGCTCATCCAACAAGTGCCTTTCTCAATGCCCATTACCCACTTTCCCCTGTTCCCCAGCCCCCATCAACCTTCAGTTTGTTCTCAGTATTTAAGAGACTCTTATGTTTTGCCTCCCTCCCTCTCTGTAACTTTTTTCTCCTTCTTCTCCTCAATAGTCTTCTGTTACATTTCTCTAGATCCATATATGACTGAAAACATAAGGTATCTGTGTTTCTCTGCCTGACTTATTTCACTAAGCATGATACCCTCCAGTTCCAACCACGTGCTACAAATGGGCAGATTTCATTGTTTCTCATTGTCAAGTAGTATTCCATTGTATATATAAACCACATCTTCTTGATCCATTCGTCAGTTTATGGACATTTAGGCTCTTTCCATGATTTGGCTATTATTGAAAGTGCTGCTATAAACATTGGGGTACATGTTCCTTATGCATCAGCACTCCTGTGTATCCCTTGGGTTAATTCTTAGCAGTGATATTGCTTGGTCATAGGGTGTTCTATTAATTTTTTGAGGAACCTCCACACTGTTTTCCAGAGTGGCTGCACCAGTTTGCATTCCCACCAACAGTGGAAGAGGGTGCCCGTTTCTCCACATCCTCGCCAGCATCTATAGTCTCCTGATTCGTTCATTTTAGCCAATCTGACAGGCTTGAAATGGTATCAGTGTGGTTTTGGTTTGTATTTCCATGATCATGAGTGACGTGGAGCATCATTTCATGTGCTACCTAGATGTCTTCATTGGAGAAGTCTGTTCATGTCTTCCGCCCATTTCTTCACTGGGTTATTTGTTTTCCAGGTGTGAAGTTTGGTGAGTTCCTTATAGATTTTGGATACTAGCCCTTTATCTGATATGTCGTTTGCAACTACCTTTTCCCATTCTGTCAGTTGCCTTTTAGTTTTGTTGATTGTTTCCCTTGCAGTGCAGAAGCTTTTATCTTGATGAGGTCCCAATAGTTCATTTTTGCTTTCAATACACTTATTTTTGGAGAAGTATCAAGGAAGAAATTGCTGTCTCAAGGAAGAAATTGCTGAGGCTGAAGTAAAAGAGGTTGTTTCCTGCTTTCTCCTCTAGGGTTTTGATGGTTTCCTGTCTCACACTCAGGTCCTTCATCCATTTTGAGTTTATTTTTGTGTATGGTGTAAGAAAGTGGTCTAGTTTCATTCTTCTGCACGTTGCTATCCAGTTCTCCCAGCACCACCTGTTAAAGAGGCTCTCTTTTTTCCATTGGATACTCTTTCCTGCTTTGTCAAAGATCAATTGGCCATATATTTGTGGGTCCAATTCTGGGTTCTCTATTCTATTCCGCTGGTCTATGTGTCTGTTTTTGTGCCAAAACCATACTGTCTTTATGATGACAGCTTTGTAGTAGAGGCTAAAGTCTGGGATTGTAATGTCTCCTGTTTTGGTTTTCTTCTTCAATATATTACTTTGGCTATTCGGGGTCTTCTTTGGTTCCATACAAACTTTAGGATTGTTTTTTTCCAGCTTTAAGAATACTGCTGGTGCAATTTTGATTGGAATTGCATTGGACGTGTAGATTGCTTTGGGTAGTAGTGACATTTTAACAATGTTTATTCTTCCGATCCATGAGCATGGAATGTTTTTCCATTTCTTTGTGTCTTCTATTTGCTTCATAAGCTTTCTATAGTTTTCATCATAGAGATCTTTAACATCTTTGGTTAGGATTATTCCTAGGTATTTTATGGTTTTTCATACAATTGTGAATGTGATCATTTTCTTGATTTCTCTTTCTGTTGCTGCATTATTGGTGTGTAAAAATGCAACCAATTTCTGTATGTTGATTTTGTACCCTGCAACTCTGCTGAATTCATGAATCATTTCTAGCAGAGTTTTGGTGTAGTCGGTCGGGTTCTCCATGTAGAGTATCATGTTGTCTGTGAAAAGTGAAAATTTGACTTCATCTTTGTCAATTCTGATGCCTTTTGTTTCGTTTTGTTGACTGATTGCTGATGCTAGGACTTCCAGCACTATGTTAAACAACAGTTATGAGAGTGGATATCCCTGTCGTGTTCCTGATCTCAGGGGGAAAGCTCTCAGCTTTCCCCATTGAGGATGATATTAGCTGTGGGGTTTTCATAAATGTCTTTTATGATGTTTAAGTAAGTTCCTTCTATCCCGACATTCTCGAGGGTTTTTATTAAGAAAAGTTGCTGTATTTTGTCAAATGCTTTTTCTGCATCTATGGGCAGGATCATATGGTTATTTTCTTTTGTTAATGTGATGTATCACATTCATTGATTTGTGCATATCGAACAAGCCTGCAATCCAGGAATGACTCCCACGTGATGATGGTGAATGATCCTTTTTATGTGCTGTTGAATTCGATTAGCTAGTATCTTGTTGAGGATCTTTGCTTCCATATTCATCAAGGATATTGGCCTGTAGTTCTCTTTTTTTGCTGGGTCTCTGACTGGTTTGGGAATCAAAATGATGCTGGCTTCATAAAATGACCCCAGAAGTTTTCCTTCCGTTTCTATTTTTTGGAATAGCTTGAGAAGAATGGGTATTAACTCTGATGAAATTGGCTTTCACAGCGAAGCCATCTGGACCAGGACTCTTATTTGTTGGGAGATTTTTGACAACTGATTCAATTTCTTCACTGGTTATGGGTCTGTTCAGATTTTCTATTTCTTCCTGTGTGAGTTTTGGTAGTGTGTGGATATTTAGGAATTTGTCCATTTCTTCTAGGTTTTCCAGTTTGTTAGCATTTAATTTTTCATAGCATTCTTTGATAATTGCTTGTATTTCTGAGGGATTGGATGTAATAAATCCATTTTCATTCATGATTTTATCTATTTGGGTCCTCTATCTTTTCATTTTGGGAAGCCTGGCCAGAGATTTATCAATTTTGGCTATTAAAAAAAAAAAAAAAAAACTCTTGGTTTCCTTGATCTGTTCTACTGTTATGTTTTTTTTTAATTTTATATTGTTTATTTCTGTCCTGATCTTTATTATTTCTCTTCTTCTGCTGAGTTTGATGTGTGTTTGCTGTTCCGCTTCTAGTTCCTTTAGGTGTTCTGGTAGATTTTGAATTTGGGATTTTTCTAGATTCTTAAGATAGGCCTGGATTGCAATGTATTTTCCTATTAGGACTGCCTTTGCTGCATCTCAAAGGGTTTGGATTGTTGTATTTTCATTTTCATTTGTTTCCATATATATTTTTATTTATTTTCTAATTGCCTGGTTGACCCATTGTTCTTTAGTAGTGTATTCTTTAACCTCCATGCGTTTGGTGGTTTTCCAGACTTTATCTTGTGGTTGATTTCAAGTTTTATAGCATTTTGATCTGAAAGTGTGCATGGTATGATCTCAAATATTTTATATTTATTGAGGGCTGTTTTGTGACCAAGTATGTGATCTATGTTGGAATATGTACCATGTGCATTCAAGAAGAAAGTATATTCTCTGCATTGGGATGCAGTATTCTAAATATATCCGACAAGTCCATCTGGTCCAATGTATTGTTCAGGGCCATGGTTTCCTTACTGACCGTTTCTCTAGATGATCTGTCCATTGTTGTTAGTGGAGTATTAAAGTCCCCTGCAATTGTCACATTTTTATCAATAAGATTGCTTATGTTTGTTGTTAATCGTTTTATATGTTTGGGTGCCTCCATATTCAGTGCAAAAACATTTATAATTATTAGCTCTTCCTGACTGATGCACACACTGTAATTATTATATAATGTCCTACATCTCTTGTTACAGCTTTTAATTTAAAGTCTAGTTTGTCTGATATAAGTATGGCTACTCCAGCTTTCTTTTGACATCCAGTAACATGACAGATATTTCTCCATCCCCTCACTTTCAATATGAAACTGTCTAAAGGTCTAAAATCAGTCTTTTGTAGACAGCAAATAGATGGGTCTTGTTGTGTTATCCATTTTGATACCCTGTGTCTTTTGATTTGAGCATTTAGTCCAATTACATCAAGAGTTTTTATTGAAAAATATTGGTTTAGAGTCATTGTGTTATCTGTAGGTTTCATGCTTGTACTGATATCTCTGATGCATTGTGATCCTTTCAACATTTCATTCACAGAGTCCCCCTTAAGATCTCTTGTGGGGCTGGTTTAGTGGTGATGAATTCCTTCAGTTTTTGCTTGTTTGGGAAAACCTTTATCTCTCCTTCTATTCTGAGTGACAGGCTTGCTGGATAAAAGATTCTTGGATGCATATTTTTTCTGTTCATCACATTAAAGATTTCCTTCCATTCCGTTCTGGCTTGCCAAGTTTCAGTAGATAAGTCTGCTACTACCCTTATGTGTCTACATCTGTATATTAGGGCCCATTTATCCCTAGTTGCTTTCAGAATTCCCTCTTTTTCCTTGTATTTTGCCAGTTTCACTATGACATGTCATACAGAAGATCAATTCAAGTTACTTTTGAGGGGAGTTCTCTGTGTTTATTGGATTTCAAAGTCTGTTTCTTTCTCCAGGTTGAGGAAATTCTCAGCTATGATTTGTTCAAGTACATCTTCAGCCCCTTCTCTCTTTCTTCTTCTTCTTGAATTCCTATGATAGAGATATTATTCCATTGGATTGCATCACGTAGTTCTCTAATTCTCCCTTTGTACTCATGGATTTTTTTTATCTCTCCTTTCACTGGCTTCCTCTTTTTCCATAATTTTATCTTCTGATTCACTTATTCTCCCCTCTGCCTCATCACTCCATGCTGTGGCCACCTCCATTTTATCTTGCACCTCATTTATAGCATTTTTTCATTCACTTTGACTATTTTTAAAATCCTAGATCTCTGCAGCAATAGTGTATCTCCTGTCTTTTATGCCTTTTTCAAGCCCTGAAATTACTTTTATGACCATTATTCTAATTCTTGTTCAGTTATGTTGCTAATATCTGTTTTGATCAATTCTTTAGATGTCACTTCTTCCTGGAAATTCTTATGAGGATAATTCTTCTGTTTCATCATTTTGGCTATTTTACTGTCCCATATGAGTTTTATTTATTTTTTTATTTATAATTTATTGTCAAGTTAGTTTCCATATAACACCCAGTGCTCTTCCCCACAAGTGCCCTCCTCCAAGACCATCACTCCCCTTCCACTTTCCCCCTCCCCCTTCAGCCCTCAGTTTGTTGTCAGTATTCAAGAGTTTCTCGTGCTTTGTCTCCCTCCCTCTCCCTAACTCTTTTCCCCCTTTCCCTTCCCCATGGTTCTCTCTTAAGTTTCTTCTGTTAGACCTATGAGTGAAAACATATGGTATCTGTACTTCTCTGCCTGACTTATTTCGCTTAGCACGACACCCTCAAGGTCCATCCACTTTGCTATGAATGGCCAGATTTCATATTTCTCATTGCCATGTAGTATTCCACTGTATAGACAAACCACATCTTCTTTATCCATTCATCAGTTGATGGACATTTAGGCTCTTTCCATGATTTGGCTCTTGTTGAAAGTGCCGCTATGAACATTGGGGTACATGTGCCCCTATGCATCAGCACTTCTGTATCCCTTGGGTAAATCCCCAGCAGTGCTATTTCTGGGTCATAGGGAAGTTCTATTGTTAATTTTTTGGGAAACTTCCACACTGTTTTCCAGAGCGGCTGTACCAGTTTACATTCCCACCAACAGTGTAG
>CM053579.1:42114011-42126062 GCA_028646485.1 Cryptoprocta ferox | reverse complement strand
GCTTGTTGGCCATCTGGATGTCCTCTTTGGAGAAGTGTCTATTCACGTCTTCTTCCCATTTCTTCACTGCACTGTTTGTTTTTCGGGTGTGGAGTTTAGTGTGTTCTTTGTAGATTTTGGATACTAGCCCTTTATCTGATATGTCAATTGCAACTATCTTTTCCCATTCGGTCAGTTGTCTATTAGTTTCCTTGATTGTTTCCTTCGCTATGCAGAAGCTTTTTATCTTGATGAGGTCCCAATCGTTCATTTTTGCTCTTGATTCCCTTGCCTCAATTCCTTTATATTTATATTTATGGAGGGCTGCTTTATGACCCAGTATCTGATCTATCTTGGAGAATGTGCCATGTGCACTTGTGAAGAAAGTGAATTCCCTAGTTTCAGGATGTAAGATTCTAAATGTATCTATCAATTCTATCGGTTCCAATGTGCCGTTCAGGTCCATTATTTCTTTAGTGATTTTCTGTCTTGTTGATCTATCCATTGCTGTAAGTGGAGTATTAAAATCCTCTGCAATTAGTACATTCTTATCAATAAGATTGTATCTTTTTGTGATTAACTATTTTATGTATTTGGGGGCTCCCAAATTCGGTGCTTAGATTTTTATAATTGTTAGCTCTTCCTGATATAGAGACCCTGTAATTATTATATAATGTCCTTCTTCATCTTTTGTTACTGCCTTTACTTTAAATTCCAGTGTGTCTGATATAAGTATGGCTACTCTGGATTTCTTTGGACTTCCAGTTGCATATAGATATTTCTCCATCCCCTTACATTCAATCTGAAGGTGTCTTCAGATCAAAAATGAGTCTCTTGTAGACAGCAAATAGATGGATTTTGCATTTTTACCCATTCTGCCACCCTATGTGGTTTGATTGGAGCACTTAGTCCATTTACTTTATTTAAAAATATCGGTTTAGTATCATTGTGTTTTCTGCAGTGTTCATGCTTGTAGTGGTGTCTCTGGTACCTTGTATTCCTTGCAATATTTCCCTCATAAAGTCCTTCTTAGGATTTCTTGTAGGGCTGGTTTGGTGGTGATGAATTCTCTCAATTTTTTTTTTTTTTTTTTTGCTTATTTGGGAAAACTTTTATTCCTCCTTCTATTTTGAATGACAGGCTTGCTGGATAAAGGGTTCTTGGCTGCATATTTTTCTGTTAATTACATTGAAGATTTCCTGCCATTCCTTTCTGGATTGCCAAGTTTCGTTAAATAGGTCTGTAGCCACTCTGATAGGTTTCCCTTTGTATGTGAGGGCCCTTTTACCCCTGGATGCTTTCAGGATTCTCTCTTTATCTTTATATTTTGCCAGTATCACTATGATATGTCGTGTGAAGGTCGATTCAAGTTATGTCTGAGGGGAGTTCTTTGTGCCTCCTGGATTTCAATGACTTTTTCCTTCCCCAAATTTGGGATGTTCTTGGCTTAATTTGGTCAAGCACCCCTTCAGGACCTTTTTCTCTTTCTTCTTCTTCAGAAATTCCTATGACACGGATATTGTTCCGTTTGATTGTATCATTCAGATTTCGAGCTCTCATTTTGTGCTCCTGGATCAATTTCTCTCTCTTTTTCTCGACTTCCTCTTTTTCTATAACTGTGTCTTCTAATTCACCTATTCTCCTCTCTGCTTCTTCAATCCTTGCAGAGGATGCCTCCATTTTATTATGCATCTCATTTATAGCATTTTTTAACTCGTCACAGCAATTTTTACGGTCCCTAGTCTTTGTATCAATAACTTTTCTGATGACTTCTATGCTTTTTTTAGCCCAGCGATTAATTTTATGACAATATGACAATTGCTCAAAATTCTTGCTCAGTTATGTTGCTTATATCTGTTTTGAGCAGTTCTGTGGCTATGACTTCTTCCTGGAATTTCTTTAGAGGAGAGTTCTTTCCTTTCATCATTTTGGCTAGCTTTCTGTCTCTTGTTCTTTTTAAAAGCTTGTTATGCACTGTGCACCTGTTAGTATTGCTCTATTAAAGGAGACTCTTTGGCTGTCCAGGTCCTGTCCGTTTAGTAAGTGTTTTTTTAATGGTGTCTTTCGGTTTTGCTTATTGTGCCTTTGGTTATTTTATTTCCCTACTTGTATTGAAATTTGGGACTCTCGACCATGTGTACTTTGGCTTGTTTCTTGAGGTAGCCCTGAAAAGGATAACAGACAGACAAATACACAGGGAACAAAAGCAAGCAAACTCACAGACAAGTCAAACAAACAAGCAAACCAAAAGGGGAAGGAAAACAAAGAAAAGAAAAGAAAGGAAAAGAAAAGGAAAGAAAAGAAAGACGGGGGACAGAATCAACAAAAGATAAAGGACAGTCTAATAGTGTAAAACCAGTGGAGGGACGAGATAAGAATGAGATAAGGGAAAATATATCTGGATGGCAAGAATTGATCTAATCATGGCAGTGCATCAATCTTTGTCTTTCCCGGACTCGGGGTGGGGGGGGAGGAGAAAAGAAGATGAAGAAGGAAAAAAAAAAAGGCAGCTCTCCTGCGCGGTTGGGCATGGTTTGGTGTAGGTAGGTCTCAGGGGCTGCTCTGTGAGGCCCCACCTTGGTTGCTGTGGGGAGAAGAATGGCGGCGCCCCAAGCCCTACTTGAAACAAGTGTTGCAAGCCACTCTTTTGAGTCCGATCTCCTTGTGTCTCAGGATGACCAAGTTGTATTTTCCAAGCCCTGCTTCATTTCCAAATCCTAGTCCATGCACTTTAATGCTACCACCCGAGATGAGATGTATTCCCACAGGCTGGGCTTCTTCCAAACTGGGGATCCTGTAGGGGGAGTAGGGGAGCAGTTTCTCCTGGCGCCACCTGGAGTTGGCACGCTGAGCCCAAGGAAAACATGCCAGGTAAATGGGATGGAATTCTCTCCCCACGCCCAGTGGTTATATATGGAATGATAGTATCCCTCTCCATTCCGGGCCGAGGTTTTTCTCTTCTCTAGAGACAGCTCTATTAGCGTTTTCAGTCTCTCTTTCTCTTCCCCTCTTCTTTCCCAGCTCTGCACACTCTCCCTGCCTCTGGGCTAGAGAGGGGCTCCATACCTCTGGGGCCCGGCCTGTTTTTTATTTCCCCAGTTCCCACTCACTCAGGCACCTATGAGGCTGTCTTCTATGTGGACTCTGACTTCCTCCCACTCTTGAAGATCAGAGTATTGTGGCTTCAGTCCTTCTCAGTTTGATAGATGCAGGAGGGCAAAAATTACAGATCTCCCTACTTCTCTGCCATCTTGTCCCCCACCCCATATGAGTTTTAAAAGCTTATTATGTGCTCTGCACCTGCAAGCACTGCTATATTAAAAGGGTTTCATATGCTGTCCAGGGCCTGGCTGTTCAGGAGGTGTTTTTTGAAAAGTGTTATTTGTTCTCTGTTGTTTTGACTTTGCTTATTTTATTTCCCTACTCATAGTGATTTTTTGGACCCTCCACCAGGTGTACTTTGATTTGTTCCTTGAAGTAGCCCTGGAAAAGTAAACAAACAGACAAACAAACAGGAAAGAAAAATATGCAGTCAAACAAATATACAAAGACACAAAAACAACAACAACAAAAACAAAACAAAAACACTCCAAAAGCAAAAAACCAGAAACATCAGCTGTTTAAAGAACAGGGTGGAAATGGTGCTGATGGAAGAGCACGTACAAAGAGAGAAATTACAGGGGCAGGGAAAAAGTAAACATTGACTTGGAATAGTGACTAAAGGCTTAATCGGGAGAGAGAGAAAGGAAAATAAGGAAGGAGGCAGGCAAAAAGAAATGAAATTAAAGTTACCCAGACAGAGAAACTATATGGCTTGATTATTCCAGAGAGAGAGAAAGGAAAGTAAAGAAGGAGGTGTAGAACTTATGTCAAGAGAATGGATTAGATAGGTCTGTTTTAAGCAAACAAAGAACCAGAGTAACCAGCCAGAGGAGGGAAGAAATAAGAAGGAGAAAAGGGAGCATATATCTAAATAACAGGAATTGTCCTAGAATTAATCTAGGCAATGCCACAGTGCTTGTCTTCAGGAGTGGGTCGTCTGGTTCCTCAGAGTCTGTCCCCATCTAGTAGATATGCAGTTCCTAGCTGGAGGGGCATGATTTTGTGTAGGTGGGTCCCACCTTCACTGTGGGCCCCTCGGACTGATCCTTGAGGCCCTGCCTTGGTGGTGGTGGGGAGAAAAATGGCGATCCCCCAGTGTCTTCTCCATGGACTGGTGGACTCCGTTTGGGCCATCTTCACTGTGCCTCAGAGACAGATTTGGCAGTCATTCTCGGCCCACCAACTCCCATGCCACACAGCGTGGCTGGGATTTAAACTCCCACTCCATGTGCCCGGGCACTGGGGAACCACTTCCCTATGCTCCCTGATATGTGTTCCCTGCAGGTTTTGTCCCACACCACAGCACTTCAGGGGAGGGGACCATTTTCTCCTGCTGCGGACTGTGCCCCTGACCTACCACCATACCCGGCTGTGGCTCCTCTCCTCCCCAGGTGTGCAAACAGGGCAGCCAGCCCATCTGAAGAAAGCTCTGCAGTTAGAGATGGGATCCCTCTCTGTCCCAGTCTGAGTTTTGTTGTTCTTGTCAAGATACAGTCTTATGCTTCCCCAGATGCTCTTTCTCTTCCCTTTGTCTCTCCACAGAAGGGGATCCCTCCGTTCGGTGCCCACTCATCCAGTTTTATCTCCCCCAGTTCACAATCCCCCATCTATTGGTTGTCCCAGTTTCTCCCTGGTGGACGCAGTCTCTTTTCCTCCCATATTCTTGTGGTTCAAAGTCCTTTGGCTTCACCTTTTCTTAGTTTGAGAGACACACGAAGTACGGATCCCCCTACTTCTCCTCCATGTTGGAGACAAATCCCACTCCCTTTGAATTTAAATGAGACCGATTTATTTGCTTTGGAAAATTTAAAAACCAGTCCAAAATTTACTATTTTTTTTCTTTTTCTGTCTTGTTGATTGGAAGCAGATATTATAGCAAAGTTTCTGTCAGTCTGGATCCTTGAATCATTGTGATAAGCAGAGTACTCTCTGTCCATCTTAAGTGTGAGTGAGAAATAAACCTTGTTGTGTTGAGTCACTGAGATTTTGGAGTTGTTAGTGCAGCATAATAGAACCTCTATTGTCCGTTGTATTGCCCCTACTTCAACTCCAAAATAAGCCAAACTTAATTTTAATCTTCTTTCTGTAAAGTATTGTATAGAATTAATGAGGTAAAGTAATAGTGAACTACTTTACTGTATTAAATCATACCTGAAGTGTTGACTTAATTATGGATATTACAATTTAAGATGAACTTAAACTAGAATGAATATAAGAGAAGGGACCACAATGGTAACAATCTAGAACAAATATAGATGATAAATTTTTAAAATAACTAGAAGGACATAAAGACTACCTTCAAGTGCCTTGAAGAACTAGAAATGCTTAAAGTAAAATATAAGATAGATTTTGTGTAGGTCCAGGAAGTACAAGTAGAACAATATTGCTGAGTTAAGATAACCATTTAATGACTTTCTATTGTCAACAAAACCCAAACTCACCTTAGCACAGAAGTTTCTCTGTACTATTCACTTGCCAATTTCTTCATCCTCATCTTTTACTATTCCCTCATGTATCTGCTTTGCTTCAGCAGAACCAAATTTAGTAGAGTTCCCAAATGTGCTATACTTCCCGTGATGCTCTTTGACCTGGAATGCCTTAACCTTTCTCTCTTCAAGATACAGTTCAAACCATGCCTCCTCTAGAATGCACTGCTTGGCTGCCCCTTCCTTCTCCTTTACTTACTTCCTGCCAGATGGAATTAGATGCTTCACCTTCTTGTTCCTATAGCACCTGTGCATTGGTGAAAGCTGCAGCGAAACAGGTATTGGTACAATAAGGGCATTTCAAAATATGAGAATCATGATAATTACTTATGAAATAGTGAGTTCACTATTGCTGGAAATATTAGAAGATAGGTATTTCCACTTAATGAAAGTTTGAATTAGCTGACAGCCTGGTCCTATCAATCTCTACAAATCTATATAAACATGAGGTTGATTTTATGAGGTCCAGTGTACAGATTCCATGGTAAAATGTACTCATCATATGGAGATATTTGAATTAAATTAGTAGTGGTTAGTAAAAAGTTTTTTTAAGGATCTGATTAATGTTGACATGCTTGCATCTCTGCTTTTCTTTGTTTTCACTTTTTTCTTTTTCTATGAAGATCCTTTATTTGATATGAAAAATACCTTTGATGCAAAATTGGACTTTTCCTCAAGTATATTTTTTTCAGTGTTTATTTACTTAATTTTGAGAAAGAGAGAGAGCAGATGAGCTTGAAAGGAGCAGAGAGAAAGGGAGAGATAGAATCCCAAACAGGCCCTGCACAGTCAGCACAGAAACTGATGTCGGGCTCAATCCCATGACCATGGGATCATGACCTGAGAGAAAATCAAGAGTCTATGCTTAACTGACTTAGCTACTCAGGCACTCCTCAAGTCTAGTTTTTTAAATAATAGCAATATCTTCTTGCTTCTTTATGAATATTTAACTCCTTACTTTGCTATTTTGTATGCATACTTGAATTCATTTAACCCTACTGTAAATGCCATAAGCTCTATAGAACAGGAGTTATATCAAGAATATACGATTTATTCAAAGACATGTAGATAGTTACAAGAGAAACTGTACTAGAATGCAACTTGTCCTTCATACAGGTTCTGAAGTACGTTTTTAAAAGTATACATCTTAAGTGGAGAAATATGTTCCTAGATGGGAATATTAATTGTTAAGATTCTAATTCATCCCATCTTCATTTTTAAGTTTAACACAGTTACAGTAAAATGACCAATGGGAATTTTTTTAATGTGACAGAATAATTCTAAAATTTACTGTGAATAGTAGAAATGCAAGAATACTTAAGAACTTATTGGGGAAAAAGGAATAATAGAAAAAGTCATCAGTCATTATAGTTTATTTAAAATATCAATAATTAAAACAGTATGATACTAGTGTAAGAATAAGCATCTCAATGGAATACAATGAATAACACAAAATAAACCCTAGAACTCATAAGGTGTATGTGGTAAAAGTGGAATCACAAATTATTGGGCACACAAAGATGAATTTTAAAAAATCCAGCTGAGACAATTGATTATTTTAGAAAATAAAGCATGTATCTTGTAACTCTACCAAATAAGCCTTAAGAGAATAAAAGATATAACTATAACATAGTCAAACCAAAAAAAAATACAAAAATATATACCTATCAGGGAGCCTGGATGGCTCAGTAGGTTGGGTGTCCGACTTCGGCTCATGATCTCATGGTTAGTGGGTTAGAACCCCGCATCAGGCTCTGTGCTGAATGTTTGCTTGGACCCTGGATCCTGCTTCAGATTCTGTGTCTTCTTCTCTCTCTGCCCCCTCCTCCGCTTGTGCTCTGTCTCACTCTGTCTCTCAAAAATAGATAAATATAAATAAAAAATTAAAAATATATATCAAAAACAATAGCTACCATTTATTCAGTGCTTACTATATGTGAAGTAGTATGAAAAGAGCCATGTATTTATATCTATCTATATCTATAACTATCAATATATCTATACAGGTATTCATACAGATTTAAATATCATTTAATTATTACCTCAATACTGTGAAACGGGCACTATTATATATACTCTTAATTTACAAATGAAGAAACAGAGCCTCAGAGAGACAAGACCTTGTTCTAGGTAACAGTAAACAGTATCAGAACCAGAATTTGAATTGAGATAGGTCTAATTCCAAATCCTACTACATTTTACTGCTACAAGTATCTAGGAGAAAAAAATTGTAAAGTCAGATACAATTGAAAAACAAGATACAAAAACATGTGCTTAATAAGATTTGAAGATTTTTTTGATAGCATGACCTAGCACAATGTCATCAGGATAGATAAAGCACAGAACTCTTTGTCACTAACAGCTCCAAAGGAGAGAGGGCTGCAAAGCAGGGCCCTAAAGAGGGTTACACCTGAGGACAGGGTAACAGAAAGCTGGAGCTATAGGAGGCAGTTTATGTGTGGAATTTAGGGTGGAGTTAGCCATATTTCACAGGTTTCTTACAGAGTCACTGATTTCAATAGTTTGAATTTTGGTGGGCTCTGGGACATAGGAGCTATCCTTATTTGTCTGGTACATAGCCTCAGGTGATGAGTGTTCTAGCATGTGAAAGCCCAGTTAAGGAAGTGGTTGGGTGTGGACTTAATCAGATGCTCAAGAAAAGGAACTGACTGGTCTTGACCCAAAACTAAATTAAGACAGCATTTCCAAACAAAATCAAGCTGTATTAAAATATGTAAAACCTCTGCTCTGTAAACAAAAGCAAAAGGTAAAGTCTAAAAGTCATAGCAAAATAAGGATTAAGAGAATAGCCTGGATCATAGATCACAGGTGAAAAAAACATGATATCCTCCAAATGCCAGGATCCTTTCACACTACATTAGTGATTCTATGAAGCAGAGGTGGGGTGAGATCCTGTAGAAATTTCCAGGGACCAGGGTTTTTCAAATTACATGTACTTCCTCCAAGTCCAGATTCTTTGATTGTATGTTCTATTCCTCTGCTTCCTACAGCCCACCAACATGTAGTACCCAATTTCCTAGAGAATCATTACAGGAAGTAAAACAATTATAAGAGAATATTTTGTGCATGTGAATATTTTAGATAGAAAAAAATATTGAGAACTATTTTATAGTATCAGGCTGCCTTTATCCAAACTTCTCTATAGTCAGTCTGATAGAGAAACAAGATGAAATTAAAAGCACATTGTCCTGGTGGGTTTTCAGCACTCCTTCCACCCATATTCCTGTACTCATTAGCAACTCCATGTAATAGCAAATACAATTGAGACTTCGTTTTAGTTGTTTCTACTATTTTTTAGTTGCTTCTACTTTTCTTTTTGTATCTGGAAAGAGCCAATTTATAGGACAATGTCTGACAAATATTACTGGTACATGGGCTTGAGTCATCATTCTAAGAGAAGAAAGAGTTAGAAGCATGTCAACCTCTAGAAAATGTGGTGTTTATCATCTGGACTTTTCTGTAGACTCCTCATGTCACAAACCGAAACTTATGTGCCTTAAGAGGGGGGCAGGAGGCTTCATTGTAAGTAAGGAAAAAATATAAAAGAATAGTTTTACTAACAAATGTGAAAAAATGTTGGAATATTCATACAAAAATGTCTAGATTTTACATGAGAGGGAGTCATCGATTCCATTCCTACAATGAACATAGGGGATTAAAGAATATTGAGGAATCCAAAGAACATGTTCCATTATGGTATGAAATAGTGGTACTAAGCAGATGTGATAAGGAATCCTGACAAAGAAAAAAGAGCCCACAGAGAAATGGTGGTGTCCAGTAGAAGTCACTCTTCTCTGAACACAAGAAAAAGCATTAATGTATATCACTAGGAGGGGAGAAGGCAGAACAAAGAGAGCATGGAAATGCAATCAACAATTTACAAGATTCATGGGCATATATAAAACATCCCTGGGAACTTTAAAAAGTTTTTTATTATTAGGGCATTTAGCAAAGGTGTCTGGAAATCCTGCATTAGCCATTGAAGAGAAAACACCAGCCAATTATAAGTTAAGAGAAAGTATATAGATGATCCATTCCTTGGCAGTAGGAATTTAGCCGAATACATTGTACTGCTTTCAACTTTGAACTTGAAATTTAGAGTCCTCAGTGTTAGGCTCAGCTGAGAAGGAAACTGAAATCCTGACAAACTTCATCCATTGCTGTGTTTACTCAAATTGCTGCTTATCCTACGGAGTGCTTTATTTACCATGGCAAAGTCTAACATCTGATGGAAAAATCTCACAGTTTGTTAATTACGTGGTAATCCTACAGCAGCTGTATCACAGACCCTCAGGAAAGAAAAAAACAATTACTAAGAAAATCAAGTTTAATTTGATTTGAATTATGGGATTTTTAAGGAAGTGTTTTATCCATTTTGCTAATTGTGTTTTTCACTTAGGAAAATAATCATGGGTCAGTGAATCAGTAACCCCTTGAGCCTTAAAGATGTATATTTCTGTTTGATGGATTCACCAATATAAAACCCTCAACATTTCAAATGGTTAATAATCACGGGAAATTTCAGATTGATTACATTCCTTTCATAGACCAATCTGTTAAAGAGTTTGGTAAAAATAATTAACAAACCCCCAATGCTATCACTCTGCTGGATTTGTTTTTAAGTTGAAGCGTTAAAGTAATTAAAAAGTACGTGATGAATTGGAAATCTCTTCCAGTAATTGCAGAGATGTTCTGCTTCATATCCTGCAAGGCTTTTAATATTGTCTTCATCTATACCAATGCCGATTTAAGAAATACACACACACACACACACACACACACACACACACAAACACAAACACCTGATCATTCCAACGTGGATATGAAGTTTCTCTTTGTTCTACTATACCCACCTTTTTGTCCCTTATGAACTTCTAATCTCCTCAAAGATATTTATTATTTTTGAAGGAGGAGGGGCAGAGAGAAAGGGAGAAAGAGAATTCCAAGCTGGCTCCATTCCCAGTGTGAATCCTGATGTGGGGCTCAAAATCATGACCATGAGATCATGACTTGGCCAAAATCAAGAGTCTGAGGCTTGATCGACTGAGCTACCCAGGCACCCCTCACCAATGATATTTAAAAAATAAACATATAACAGAGTTGGCGAGATAATAAATTGTGTAAGGAATACACATTTTGATGTTTAAGGGTGGGGGGCTTAGAAATGATAAAAAGAGCACCAAACTCAGCTGTCAAATTCCATTATGTCAATTCTCATACAGCCCTTAATCCTGGCATCATTCTAATGCCTGACAGTGTCTCTTAAAGCCAGTGTTGTAGAAGAGTGTATGGAGGAATGATAGCTGAAAAACATGGGGTCGAGACTCCCTCAGCCTCATTAATGGAGAAACTATCAGTTTAATATTACAAAAATAATTGGGTGATTTTTATTTCTTGATTTGCTTTGTTTTGTTTTGTATTGTTTTGTTTGTTGTTTTGATTTTTTTTTAATTTTTACTTTGGTAACTCTTTCCAACAACTCAGTATTTCTATCCTGTCAGATGAACTAAAAAGTGAATGTGTAGACACTTAAGCAGGGAGATTAGACCAAAATGTCCAGACTAGTGTTTTATTAGAGGAAGAAACAATGGATTCAGCTACCAGGAAACTAGGTTCTAATTCTACTTTACTGCAAGTCTCCTTTTGCTGTTATTTCCTCATCTGAAAAATGGACAAACTAATATCATTATTGATACTGTGAGGATTAACTGAGGTTAAGGACGTTGAACTGTTTTGCAGCCTATAAATATTTATAAGCAATGTTGCCATCTTAAGAAAAAGGGAAAGAGGAGATAAGAGCCAAGGATCTTGACATTTTCCTCATTCTTTTTCAGTTAACAAAGCATAAAGATAGCAAAGGAAAGCAAGTTTATATATCATGAATAAAATTGTGAAATTGGTTTAGTAGCAACAAGTCACACACATACACACACACACACAATTCATTTATTTACTTTTCCTTGCAATGTTGTCTCTCAATAATTTGTTAATGAGGGACCTTTTGAGTCAACTAGTTTTATAATGTAGAGAATAAAGGACACCACTCTTGGAGGTGCCTTTATTATGTTAAACCTTACATTCAAAACTTTCTGGGGGCGCCTGGGTGGCTCAGTCTGTTGAGCTTCTGACTTTGGCTCAGGTCATGATCTCACGGTTTGTGAGTTCAAGCACCACATAGGTCACTGTGCTGACAGTTCAGAGCCTGGAGCCTGCTTTGGATTCTGTGTCTCCTCCGCTCTCTGCCCCTCCCCCATTCACACTCTGTCTCTCAGTCTCTCTCTTTTTTTTTTTCAAAAAAATTTTTACATTTATTTATTTTTGTTTTGTTTTGTTTTCTTTCCATTTTTTTCTTTTTCTTTTCTTTCTTTTTTTTTTAAACTTTATAGTTTATTGTCAGGTTGGTTTCCATATAACACCCAGTGCTCTTCCCCACAAGTGACCTCCACCAAGACCATCACCCCCC
>CM053579.1:42095186-42113511 GCA_028646485.1 Cryptoprocta ferox | reverse complement strand
TGCTAAGCGAAGTAACTCAGGATGAGAAGGACAGATACCATTTTTTCAGTCATAGGTCTAACAGGAGAAACCCAACAGAGGACCATGGGGAGGGGAAGGAGGAAAAAGAGTTAGGGAGAGGGAGGGAGACAAAACACGAGAGACTCTTGAATACTGAAAAAAAACTGAGGGGGGAAGGGGGATAGGTAAAGGGGGGTGATGGTCATGGTGGAGGTCACTTGTGGGGAAGAGCACTGGGTTTTATATGGAAACCAACCTGTAAATAAACTATAATGCTTAAAAAAATAGAAGTCAATAAAGTTTTCCCTTTCTTACATCTGTTCAGAGACAGATTTATTTAAAAATTCTATTTTTTCTAATAGAACATAAATTCAGATTATTAATATTATTTCCCAACCAAAAGCAATACCAACATTGTAGAAGTTGGGTCTTATTTCTTTATTGTGAAAATCAGATCGTTGATTAAAAAAAGAAAAGAACTTAGCTTTGAAAATAAATATATTATTCATGTATTTTTTAAAAAACTATGGTTTTAATTATACAGGGCCCTGCAGAGATTTTTTATAGCATAATTACTAAAAGGGGAAAGTTTCCCACATAATACCTTTTCCCTCTGAATAAGAAAATATACTTGCATAAGTGCAGATATTTGGCGACCAGACAATGGAGAAGAATCCCATTTGTACTTAGTAGAATAGAGTCAGTTGGTACTCGCTAAGTCAGCCAAGATTCTCTCTGCTAATGGCAAAACATGCCTGTCCATGTAGCTAAACAAACACTGGATTATTTCTCTTCCTTTTGATAAATGCCAGAATGGAAATGCCCATAATAGTTGATTATTGTGAATGACTGTTGAGAGAGATCCCATGGTAAAAAAGAAAACTGTATAAACCAAGATAATAAGGATAAATTTAAATGCTGTGCAGTTCCGTGTATGTGTGTGTGTGTGTGTGTCAGTGTGTGCGTGTCCTTGAGTGTGTGTGTATGTGTGTGTGTGAATGTGTTTCCAAGCGTTTATGCGGTTTTTGTTTCTTCTGAATACACTTTTTCTGTGAAATTGTTCCTTTGTGGGGCTTCAAGCTGAGATTAAAGAAACTAACATAAGTGATCCAGTGTTTTCTCAGTGTCCAGATAGCGTAAGGTACTTCTTTAAATCTTTAAAATTAAATAATAAAGACTACCCATGGTTTCTGCTCTCACTCAAAACCTTTTTCTTAAATAGATTTAATTATCTAATTATCTGGGTCACATAGTGGTGAATAAAAGAATTATAAACTATATAGGTAATGACAGGAGAGATTATTGAGATTTTATTTTAAATTACAGAAGAAGTGTTAAAACAGATGAAAACACACACAAATCTTTGTTTCCAATTAGCTCAGTTTATTAAACAAGGTATTAATGGACAAAGTATAATAGAATTAGAAATTAAGTAAGAATCTGAGGACTTGAGTTCTGGTTTCAGTGCTACAGTTAACTAGTTGCTTGACATGAGCAAGTGGATCATTCTTGCCACCTTCACAAACAAGAGTATACATTTATGAAAATTCAGCTCAAACTTCATTAGTAATATTCTTTTCTTTAAAATTTTAAGTAGGCTTAACCCCCCACCACAGAGCCCAATGTGGGACTTGAACTAAAATCTCTGAGGTTATGACCTAAGATGATATCAAGAGTCAGACACTTCACCGATAGCCACCCAGGTGCCCCCGTAATATTCTTAAAAAAAAAAAAAAAAAACCACTTCACTGGACACCTGGGTGGCTCAGTTGATTAAACATCTGACTTTGGCTCAGGTCATGATTTCACGGTTCATGAGTTAGAGTCCCGCATCAGGTGAGCTTGAGTTCGCTTCAGGTGAGCATGAGCCCCGCTTCGGGTGAGTACTGCTTCTCTTTCTCTCCATCACTATCTCTCTCTGCCCCATCTCTCTTCCCTCACTCACTTGCGGTCTGTCTCTCTCATTAAAAAATTAATTATTTTGTTAATTAATTTAAAAAACTCACTGAAGTATGATTGTCATACAAAAAACTGTTTATATTTAATGTATACAACTTGATAGGGTTGGAGATAAATATACACACATGAAACCATCAACACAATCAATGACATAACCGTATCAATTACCTTCAAAAGTTTCCTTCTGTCTTGTGTGGGTGTGTGTGTGTGTGCGTGTGTGATAAGAACGCTTAGCATTAAGGTCCACTGTTGTAGAAAACTTTAAATATACAATGCAGCATTGTTAACTGTAGGTACTATCCCTTAGAGTAGATTTCTAGGATTTGACTTACATTACTGAAACTTAATGCCCTTTGACCAACCCCTCCCCAATTCCCCTTACCCTCACCTCTGTCAACCTGCATTCTACTCTCTGCTTCTATAAGTTTGACTATTTTAGAGTCCTTATTTAAGTGGGATCATGAGTGTTTGTCTTTCTGTGACTGACTTCTTTTACTTAAAGTAATGTCCTCGAGGTTCATCTATGTTGTCACAAATGGAAGGATTTCCTTCCTTTTTTATGTCTGAATAACATTTCATTGAATGTAAATATCACATTTTCTTTGTCTTTTCATTCACCAATGGACATTTGGTTCTTTCCATGTTTTGGTACTTATAAATAATGTTGCAAAAACATGGGAGTACAAATCTGTCTTAAAGATTGTTATTTCAATTCTTTTGTATATATACCTAGAAATGGAATTACTAGGTCATGTGGTAGTTTTATTTTTAATGTTTGAGAAATCTTCATGCTGTTTTACATAGTGGCTGCACCAATTTATATTCCCTCCAAATACACAAAGGCAATCTGCAGAATGGGAGAAAATATTTGTAAACTACATATCTGATAAAGGCTTACTATCCAAAATCCATAAAGAACTCCTACAACTCAATAGTGAAAAAAACAATAACCCAAATAAAAGTAGACAAAGGACCAGAGTTGACGTTTCTCCAAAGAACACAAACAAATGGCCAAAAGGTAATATAAAAAGATGCTCAGTATCACCAATAATCAAGGAAATGAAAATTGAAACCACAACAAAGTATCACCTCATGTCTTATTGAGATGGCTGTTATCAAAAAAGCAAACAACAAGTGCTGGCAAGGATGTGAAAAAAAGAGAACCCTTGTAATATTTTTAACACTAGCCAAAAATCAAAACATGTAAAATATGGTTTTAGAAAAGGAATGCCACAGGACCAGAGAATTGAATGACTCATTACTCCTTCATTTATTTTCCAGAACATTAAAAAATTTAGAGAAATTATTCTTTATATGAAAAGTCAATTTCAGGAATGCCTTGGTGGTCCAGTCTGTTAAGCATCTGACTTCATCTCAGGTCATGCTCTCATGATTCGTGAGTTCAAGCCCCGTGTTGGGCTCCATACGGACAGCTCAGAGCCTGGAGCCTGCTTCTGATTCTGTGTCTCCCTCTCTCTCTCTCTCTCTGCCCCTCCCCCACTCGTGCTCTGTCTTTCTTTAAAAATAAATAAATAAAAAGCATTTTTTAGACATTCAATTTCATGGGCAGAAGACATGAATAGACACTTCTCCAAAGAGGACATGCAGATGGCCAACAGACACATGAAACAATGCTCAGTGTCACTCATCATCAGGGAAATACAAATCAAAACCACACTTAAATACCACATCATGCCGGTCACAGTGGCTAAAATGAACAAATCAGGAGACTATAGATGCTGGTGAGGATGTGGAGAAACGGGTACCCTCCTACACTGTTGTTGGGAATGTAAACTGGTATAGCCGCTCTGGAAAACAGTGTGGAAGTTCCTCAAAAAATTAACAATACAACTCCCCTATGACCCAGCAATAGCACTGCTGGGGATTTATCCAAGGGATACAGAAGTGCTGATGCATAGGGGCACATGTACCCCAATGTTCATAGCAGCACTTCCAACAATAGCCAAATCATGGAAAGAGCCTAAATGTCCATCAACTGATGAATGGATCAAGTAGATGTGGTTTATATACACAATGGAATAGTACATGGCAAGGAGAAAGATGAAATCTGGTCATTTGTAGCAATGTGGATGGAACTCGAGGGTATTATGCTAGGTGAAATAAGTTAGACAGAGAAAGACAGATACCATATGTTTTCACTCATAGGTCTAACAGGAGAAACTTAACAGAGGACCATGGGTAGGGGAAGGGGGGAAAAGAGGGTGAGGGAGGGAGGCAAATCATGAGAGACTCTTGAATACTGAAAACAAACTGAGGGCTGAAGGGGGACAGAGAAACGGGAAGAGGGGTGATAAACATGGAGGAGGACACTTTGGGGGAGAGCACTGGGTGTTATATGGAACAACTTGACAGTAAACTTAAAAAAAAACTATGAATAAAACTTATACATAGTTTCTGTCCTCAAAGTGTATGCAATACAGTAAGAGAGGCCAAGCATGCTTAAATAAAAGTTGACTAAAATACAAAAAGTTACCCAATACATATATGATCAGATATATAATTTTCAACTTCAGGCTGTTTATGAGTTTTTAGAAATCCCTATTGCAAAAAATCCCTGTCTTAAAATGTTCTACAAATTACTTATAATAATACAAATCAGTGCTGAATACTCTCTAACATCCTAAACATGGGAATTTACCTGTCTTTGGGATCCTATTCAGAATGCTTAAATAATGATTGACTTATATTTGAAATTGTACAGAGCTAATAAATTACTGTTGTTTATTAACACTGTAGAAAGAATATCAGGACACTATTTTTTCCTTGAATAAAATTAGATATGGTGGTCACTGAAATATTACTATATCCATGCACATTTGGAGATAAATAAGCTCTTTAGTCTGATCTGAGGACCCTTCATTTATAGCATTGTGTCTCAAAGCATTCTCTGTGGATAATTCTCATCAGGGTCACCTGCAGTGTTTGTTAATTGCAAAACCCTGAGCTCCAGTTAAATCTAAATATCTGGAGGCAAGGTTCGGGAATCTGTATTTGTAACAAGCTCCCATCTCCATGTTTGGAACAATGTTTAAAGCTCAACTATTACCTTTATAGAGCAATAAATAATATTCTAAAAAAATTCACCAATTTTAGTTATAGTTATTAATTACTGAGGGAGGCTCATATTCCCTTCCTGAAATAACTAGTAATGTTTCTGTTACAAAGACTCTCTTTCCTTTTAAGTTCACATTCATAGGTACCAGGATTTAGGACTTGGACATATATTTTGCAGCCACTATTTGATCCACTATGGCCACTATGGCAGCATTTAAAGAGACCTTCATTCTCTACAGTCATAGGGAGGACTGTTAACAATAGTAAGATTTAATTGTAAGAACAGCAGAGATACAAATGAAATAAATATTCAGCTTGACAGCTCTCCTATGCTCAAATCAGGGTCCTGATAAGGATAAAGTAGGACACTGAGACCTGTGATGTGGAATTTTCCATGGTTGCTTTTGAGAAAAGGATGCAGTTTAACCAAAGGAACACAGGACATTGGATCAAGGCCCACCCTAAAGACTCATTTTAGCCTGATTACCTCTTTAAAGACCTTATCTCCAAATGAGGTAACAATCTGAGGTACTGAGGGTTAGGATTTCAATGTTATGAATTTTGAGGGCAGATCATTTAAAATACAGAGATATTTTTACCATTCAGTGTCCCAAGCAGACAAACGTCCTTGTTTCTATCCTGGCTACTTTTAGGATTCCCAGATCATAATTTCTGCAGATGTCTCGTGTGTAGTTCCTTGCCTTATCACAACCAACAACCACATTTTCATCTGTGTGAGTGCTAAAACACAGCTATAGCATGCAAAGTTACCCCTTTCTTTTAAACCCAGGCATGTATTTTACATATTTTAGTGATAATTATTCTTCATTTCTATTATGTTCATAGGTGTGAAAAGGCATTGTCCATGAGTTCAGAATACTATGTACTTGAACCTGGTATTTTATTGATTCATGTTATAAACACAGTTATTAAGAGTGTGATATATACTAGATTATGTGCTAGGCACCAGTAAGACAAATATTAGTATTTCAAAGCCCCTGTCCCATTGTGCTCAAATCTTAGCATAACAATCAAAACATTAGCCATGTAGTACTTGCTTGTTTCTAACTAATTAGCAATTCACTTGGCTTCATTAGTCCATCATTTGCCAGAAAGAGCCTAATGTCCTGTCACAACTTCCAAGCACTTCTCTTTAAACTATAAAAATGCTAACAACATACAATTCTTAATCATAAAACTTGTGTATGTTCTTTAGGCCATGGAGTCTGAGTTGCAACCCTGGCCACACCAGCTAATATCACCAACTTCTGTTATCTAGTTATTTGTTTTGATCATCTCCCTTTCCCTAAGAGGATCATTTTGCTTTTTTCCCCCTGTAATTTAAACCACTCTAAATGCCACATAGTGATTTGGATTCATGACTGTCTGGCTGCCTTAACTCTGGTAATGCTTTAGATCTAGCCAACTGCACAATGGGTCTAAGAAACATTTCAGTGAAGGATTATAATACGGCAAATTCAGAATTAAGGAAGTCAATTTGGATGTAAATTAGGATCTTGAGTCAACTGACATACTCTGTATCTTTTGGCTTAGTGTCTCAGTATCTCTATTGGTTGAAGCAATTCTGATTAAATCAGATGTTCTTTCCCTTTGCAATTTTCATTTTAGAGTTAAATGTCTTTTATATTGAAGCAGTGTTTCAAAGTATTAAAGGACATAGATTTTTATTCCAGCTAGGCTATTCTTAAAAGTTACTCCATTAAGTCTTATTTCTTCCTGTCCTATAATATAAGGAAAAGTTATTCCTGTAGATATAGTATAAAATAATTTTAATTCATATTGAAACATTATTATTCACATCCTAAAATATACCATAAGAGTTTGTCCCAATTCTCACATTCCTACAAGGTAAAGTTAAGAAACTCAGTTTAGAAGAATAACAGATTCTCCTATGTCTACATAGCACTTCTCCAGTTAAAAAAAAAAGGAATAAAGAAAGAAACTTTATGATATGAGGAAAATCTATAAATGCTCATCCTTAGGTATACCCAGTTATATACAAATACCATTCTTTAGTTTGTATAATCTTTTAAAATACACACACACACACACATATATATAAATATATATATATATATTTTTACAAGTTAAAAATATATGTGAGATTCCTAACCATTGACTAATATAAATTGCCAAAACATTCTTCTAGGAGTTTAGAAGTGCATTTCTCCAGCATAGTTATACTCCAGTTTTCATATTTGAATACTTCATCCAGCTATTAAGATGCTGTCTTCATCCTAAAATATATCTGTCTAGAACATTTAGACAGATGAATGTATAAAAGTGGGTTTATTTCAATGATTTTGATAAATACCTTCAGTTGATCACAAAGACCAAATCAATTCAAACAAATTTGAGGGAAATAATGCACATGCTACATGGCTAGGAATAGCCACACAATTTAAACCAATATTAACAAAGATACTCCAACAAACTTTGAGAAGGAATTTAGTCTTCTCAAAATTTAGTCCAGTTTATGACATAAAATGATGTTTACATTTCTAATTTTCAAAATCTCAGGTAAATCAAAGTATAAAGATAGCTTCTAGCTAAATCAGGGGAAAGACTGACTAAGGAAAAATATTATCAAAGAGGAATTATCAGTAGCAATTTAGTGAGAATTTCAGGCTTGTAACAAAAACACAATAAGAAATTAAGAGGAAAAGGAAAGACAATTTCAAAGGGATTTGAATACTGAAAAATTATCTGTGTATATAGATACAGAAAAAAATGTTCCCTTATAATTGTGTTAGAAACTCTTATAATCACCACAGTTTGTGTTTAATAACCATTCTTCCTGTCATTTTCTGTTTTTGGCATGAGGTCAAACAAATAAAATATAAACCCATGGGGTTACTATATGCCTTAGTTTGTTGGGGAAGGTTCTGGATAACTTATTCTATCTTGATGTAATGCTTAATAGTGCCTTCATCACTCTAAAAAATATTCTGATTTAGGTGATAAATTATATACACACTCTAAGCATGAATAAGAAGCTTGAATAGCTCCATATAGTATAAATATACTTGTGGTGCCTAATTGATTCTCTTCTGTCTCTAGGTAGTTTAAGATCCCAATAATTAAAATATCTAGTTGTCAGTTATTACTGTGTATTTCTGTTCTCACATAGTATTAATTAAAGTAGATAAGATTAAAATACATAAATATTTCCTCCAAGCTTTTAACATGACTTATGTAAGGTTCAGTTGAGAAGAACATTATGAGCAATAAGAGAGTAGTTTCTAAGTTATTGTTCCATTTATTGAATCACTAAAGGAATAATAAGCTACTTTGGAAAGACTTTAGTATTTTCCTCAAAGAAATCTGTCCCATCAAATTGGTGTAAATGATATTCTTATGTTTGTGTCAACCATGTTCATTTGACAAGGCAAAGTAAATTATAACTTACTATACTCATTTACTTGTAAAAAAGCAAAGTCTATGAACTACACAGGTATTAACTAATATAAGAGAAGACTCTCTTTCATATATTTTTATAATGCTTTACTGGGCATTATATGTGGTCTGGGACCAGATAAATACCAAGATTATGTGCTGAGTTAGTATCAAGCATCTGCAGTGAAGAATTTAGCTGAGAGACATTAGCAGAGACAAAGGGTGATATAGTAGATGAATAAGAGATTCTGAGTACCTCTTGACAATCCTGAAGCTATGATACAGGAAGAGAACAGGCTATCTGAAACTGTAGATGTAGAATTTGAGAAATAGAATACAAAACCAAGGGTAGCCAATTTGGCAGAATTGTACTTTTCTTACATAGGCTATTTTTTCTGGGCCTCCTTTGCAAGGATGGTGTCTTTATCCACAGATCTCTTCAGATCTCTTAAAGATACCTGCCACCTGGAATCTGCATACAGTAGCTTCAAAAAGCGCCTAATACTATCCTTGTTCATAGTCTAAATAGGAATGTTAAAAGTTACTGAAATGACTTTATAAGAAGTACAACACATGTTTCTTCTTGAAATTTTAGAAATTTATTTTTTAGAAGACCTATGGATTTCTGCTTTTGATTTGAGTGAATTTTCAATTAAGCTTTCTGTAACAGATGCCAATTTACATTGGCAGTAGCCAATTATATTGATTGTAGCCTCAAAACTGTTTATTTCCTAAAAAGAGGTTTTGCAAATCAATATTTCTATTCATGTTTTAAAATAAAATAACCTAAGGTTATTATAGCTTCTCTTTACATATTGGTATTTAATACCCATCTCTGAAAGGTACATAATTATTATGTTCATCCCCAAATTTCTAAAATGTGTGCATTTAATCTTGATATTTAATTCTTTTTTTTTTAAAGGTGGAATGTGCAGATTTGGGCTGTAAAATACAGTGCCAACATTTATAAGAAAAATCAGTGAACCAGCTAAGGCTAGAATGCAATAATCCCAGCTTTGCCAAATGTCATGGAAAAGAGATAGGATCTTCTAGAATCTTAGCTGCACTCCATTATGTAAGTAACCTTTCAAGTATGCAGACAGAAAAAGTACAATCAATTATTTGTTTTGTTGTGTTTCCCATAGTATGTTTATTTTTAAGAAGATCAACAAAAACAAATACACAGTCTCTGAGAAATAAAATGTACAATTAACACAGCACAAAGCCCAGAGGGGAATTATCTTGTTCAATGTGTATGGATTTTCGACAGAAACAAGTAAAATCTTGAAGTCTAAGAAACACCATTGCCCTCACTCTTTTCATACCTCATGCCTATTAAAAATTATTTTTAATGCTAGAAAAGTCAAATCAGGCATTGTCAACAAATTCATCATTATACACCCCACCTTTCAGCTGACTGATAAAAAAATGAATGAAGTATGAACAATTACTATTTAAGGATTGAGAGATGGTAAAAATTTAGGATTATATTAGAGGTAATGTTCAGACAAAGTGTTAAAAGTGCCATGGCCTACACTAGAACAGAAGCAAATATCCAGTCTTAGTTGTTCTTGTTTTTATTTAAGAGCATCATTTCTATAAAGAAATGCTTTTGTGTGTGTATATTGTGGTACGGCATGGACTTTTGATTTGGGTTTTAAAGAAACTACCAAATAATAAGAGATTAGAGCTCAAAGGGCCCTTAAAAATGATATAGTCTAGGAGTCTACATGAGAATATGTGATGATTAATTTTATGTGCAACTTGGATAGACTACTATGATGTCTAGTTGTTAGTCAAACACTAGTGTAGATGTTGGTATGAGAGTAGTTTGTAGATTTGGTAAACATCTAAATCAGTAGATTTATATAAAGGAGATCACCCTTGATAATGTGAGTGGACCACTTCCAACCAATTGAAACCCTTGAGAGTAAAAACTGAGGTTTCCCAAAGAAGGAATTTTGCCTCTAGATCATAATATAGAAATATTACCAGAGTTTCCAACTTGTAGCCTGCCTAGGATTTTAGACTCAAGAATATATCAATTCTTGTCTGAAATTCCAGCCTGCTGGTCTGCCCTATAAATATCAGACACTTTTCTCTTTAAGTTTTTATTTAAATTCCACTTAGTTAACATACAGTGTAATATTAGTTTCACATGTATAATTTAGTGATTCAACACTTACATACATACTGGTTCTCATCAGACTTGCCAGGCCCAGTCATGTAAGTCAGTTTTTTAAACAAACATACATACATACATACATACAAACAAACAAACAAATACCTTACTGGTTCTGTCCTCTGGAAACCCTGAATGATACATAGCAGATATATTTATTTTGTGGGTGATCAGAATTCTAAAATAAGCATGTCTTTGAGTAGAGCATAAATTCTCCATTTCCCTTAGATACTCACCCTTCCCTACTATCTTATACTCAGTTTTACTGAAGGTATCAGAGTGTGAGAGTACTGTCTTAAGCTAACTCAGTTTACAGATGAGGAAACTGAAAGACAAGTTTCAAAAGAGTTTTATCCAAATTCCTAGGGTTTTTGAGGAGCTAAAATAAAGCTCAGATGACCTTACTACAGAGCACTACACTTTTTTTTTTTAAATGTATTTTGGAGGGGGCATCTGGGTAGCTCAGTCAGTTAAGTCTCCAACTTCAGCTCAGGTCATAATTTCACAGTTCCTGAGTTTAAGCCCCACAGCTGGCTCTGTGCCAACAGCATGGAGCCTGCTTTGGATTCTCTGTCTCTCTCTCTTCCCATCTCCCCCCACTCATGCTCTCTCTCTCTCTCTCTCTCTCTCATAAATAAATACATAAATAAACAAACAAACAAACAAACAAACATTTAAATGGATCCAAATCAGGGCTGAATCTCACAAATCATGAAATCATGAGTCAGACACTTAACTGACTGAGCCACCCAGGAGCCCCAGAGCACTGCACTTCTAATGACCCATGCCTAGCTTTTAGTCCCTTCCCTTTGTAGCCCCATCAAGAGCTTAGCTTCAGCCCAGTTTCCAGAAGCCATCCAAAAATGAACAATCCCAAAGTCAGCCCAGTTTCAACGTTTTCCAATTAAGCACTTACTCAGGCCTAACAGTGCTTGTTTCTGATTCTTCTCCAGGCAATATGGAAAAGAACTTTGAGAGTGAATTACATATGAGAGGGACTTTTCTTCTCTCTGCAGATCAAGGAATTCTTGTAGAGCAAAGTGGAGTAAGTCAGGTTCTCCCATGGGCTTAAGAGCTACCCTTGATGTTTCAGAGAACCACAGTAAAACCAAAGCCTCCATGTATTTGAAATTCATTGAAAGGCCCAATGGACTTGAGGTCATTTTAAGAAGGTTTAGCTATAATGTTAAAAAAAGTCTTATATAATGGGCTTAACTTTATTGTGTCCTATTTCAAGAATGCCAAAGAAAGCATTATTGTGAGCTTTCATAACATTTTGCTTGCTGTGGAATAGAATAATAACTGAGGGGCACCTGGGTAGCTCAGTTGGTTGCAGGTCTACAATCTGACTTAGACTCAGGTCATTATCTCATGGTTCATGGGTTTGAGCTTCGTGTCCAGCTCTGTGCAGACAGCTCAGAGCCTGGAGCCTGCTTCGTGGATTCTCTCTCTCTCTCTCTCTCTCTCTCTCTCTCTCTGCACTTCCCCCACTCATACTGTCTTTCTCTTTCTAAAAATTAAATAAAACATTAAAATTTTTTTAAAAGAATAATAAGTGAAAAGTACCTTTGAAATGGTGTCTAACCCTCTTATTTCTCAGAAGAAGGAACTTACAAAAGCTAAGATAAACATGATTGCCCATGATATACAGAAACAATTTGAGGAACCATAACTGAAGTCCAAATATCCTGCTCAAAAATTTGCCACACACCTGCCTAGTTGCAGCATGTTTTCAGCCACTGCTTCAGTCTGTGCTCAACTTATGCATGCACAGACACCATGGGCCCCTTGTCATACCTCAGCCATGTGACTTGCCCCCAGCCACTGCTAGTAGTGCACACTGCATCCTTTGCCTCAGAGGATCAAGCCTAGGAAGAGTGATTAGTGCAAATTTTGCTAACACTGTCACCCTGTCCCTGAGACCTCCTATAGTCACACCCCCTCAGAGCTGGACTGCCTGGGTCTCACTAATACCACAGAGAGCAAGCACAGCCCACAATAGGCAAAGAGTGTAAAAGTCTGAACCAAAAGTTAAAGTTAATCAGAAACAATAGCAGGACACAAGCAATGCACATAGGAGACTCCCCTAAAGTACCAGGTTCTGCTGAACAGGGAATAGTTCACTGCAAGGCACTACAAGATCTCTTCTTCATAAAACCATTAATTTGGGGTCACCTGGGTGTTCAGTCAGTTAAGTATCTGACTTCAGCTCAGGTCATGACCTCATAGTTCATGTGTTCGAGCCCTGCATTGGGCACTCTACTGTCAGCACAGAGCCTGCTTCAGAACCTCTATCCCTCGACTCTCTGCCCCTACCCTGCTTGTGTTCTCTCTCTCTCTCTCTCTCTCTCTCTCTCTCTCTCTCTCTCTCTTTCTGTCTCTCTCTCTCTCAGAAATACATAAAAACATTCTTTTTAAAAGCACTAGTTTTAAGAGCAGAGAATATGGCTGATTTCCTAATACACAGAAACAGACACAGAGAGGTAGACAAAATCAGGAGACAGAATTTATCCCAAAAGAGGTAACACAACAAAATCACAGCAGAAGATCAAAGCAAACAACAACAATAACAACAACAAACTAGGGAGCCTGGCAGAGAATTTAAAGTAATGATGATAAAGATGCTTATTGGACTTGAGAAAAGAGTGGAGTACATCAGTGCAACCCTTGAGAAAGAGACAAAAAAAATAACACTTCAGAGATAAAGATCTATAAATGCAATTAAAAATACAATATATGGTATAATCAGTAGACTACAGGAAGAAGAGGAACCTATCAGTTACCTGGGGGATAGAGTAATGGAAAGTAAGCTGAACAGAGAGAAACAAATACTACATAATGAGAATAGACTTAGAGAACTCAGTGACTCCATAAAATGTAATAATATTCACATTATAGGAATTCCAGAAGGAGAAGAGAGAAGGGAAGAAAATGTATATGAAGAAATAATAGCTGAAAATTTTCAAAATATCGAGAGGGAAACAGAGATCCAGATTCAGGAGCCACAGAGATCTCCCAACAAATTCAACCCAAGGAAATACACACCAAGACACACAGTAATTAAAATGGCCAAAAAAAAAGTGATAAAGAATTTTAAAGGTTGCAACGGAAAAGAAGGCAATTACATACAAAGAAAACACCATAAGCTATCAGCAGATATTTCAGCAGGAACTTTTCAGGCTAGAGTGGCACAATATATAAAAAGTGCTGAACGGGAAAAATCAGCAGCCAAGAATATTCTATTTTTCAAGGCTATCATTCAGGATAGAAGAAGAGGTAAAGACTTTCTCAGGAAAACAAAAACTAAAGGAGTTCATTACCACTAAATGAGCCCTTCAAGAAATATTAAAGAGGATTCTTTGGAAAGGCCATATGTGAGAGTATAAAAAGTTAAAAGCACAAAAGCAGTAAAAATAAGTATTTATGTAAAAATCAATTAAGGGATTCATAAAATAAAAAAGTGTAAAATATGATACCAAATCTGTTTTTCTGAAAAGTAGAGGGGAAAGGAGTAAAGAATGAGTTCAACATTAAGTGACCATCAGCTTAATATAGATTGCTATATGCAGAAGATGTTACATATAAATGGAATGGTAACCACCAATGAGAAACCAATATAGATATGCAAAAAAAAAAAAAAGAATAAGGAAACTAAGTGTATCACTAAAGCAAATCGACAAACCATTAACGAGAGAAAGAGAAGAAAGAATCAGAAAAAAAGTACAGAAACAACCACAAAGTAACAAAATGACCATAAATACATATCTATCAATAATTAGTTTAAATGTAAGTGAACTAAATGCTCCAATCAATAAACAAGGTGTCAGAGTGGATAAAAAACTAGACCCATCCATATGCTTTCTACAGGAAAGTCATTTCAGACCTAAAGACACCTGAAGTTTGAAAGTGAGGGGATGGATAAACATGTATCATGGGAATGGATGTCAAAAGAGAGTTGGAGTAGCACTACTAATATTAGACAAATAGACTTTAAAACAAAGTATGTAAGAGGAGACAAGGAAGAACACAATATAATAATAAAGGAGACAATCCAACAGATGCTGCTATAACAATTTAAATATTTATGCACCCAACATGGAACACCCAAATATATACAGCAGTTAATAACAAACATAAAGAAATTAATCAATAGTAATACAATAATAGTAGGTAAGTTTAACATCCCACTTACATCAATAGACAGATCATCCAAACAGAAAGAAAATAAACAAGGAAACAGTGGCTTTAAATGACATATTGAACCATATGGATTTAACAGATATATTCATAACATATCATCTTAAAACAGCAGAATACATATTTTTCCAAGTATGCATGGACCATTCTCCAGAGTAGATCACATATTATGTCACAAAATAAGTCTCAACAATTTCAAAAAGATCACAGTTATACCATGCATTTTTTTCTGACCGCAATGCTATGAAACTAGAAATCGACCACAAGAAAAAATCTGGAAAGGGCACAGATACATGGAGGTTAAAAAACATGTTACTAGACAATGAATATGTCAACCAAGTAATCAAAGAATAAATAAAAAAATCCATGGAAACAATGAAAATGAAAATACAACGGTCCAAATCCTTTGGGATACAGCAAAAACTTTTGTCAGAGGGAAATTTATAGCAATACAGGCACCCCTCAAGGAGGAAGAAAAATTCCAAATAATTTGGAATTACATCTAAAAGAGCTAGAAATTACATCTAAAAGAGCTAGAAAATTCCAAATAATTTGGAATTACATCTAAAAGAGCTAGAAAAAGAACAGCAAAGAAAACCCAAAACCAGAAGGAAGGAACTAATAAAGATTAGAGCATATATAAATGAATAAATGATATGAAAACTAAAAAAATAGATTAGTGAAACCAGGAGCTGTTTTTTTTAAAGATCAACACAATTGAAAAACTTTGAGTAAGACTCATCAAAAAGAGAGCTAGAGAGAGAGAAAGAGAGAGCTAGAGGACTCAAATAAACAAAATCCTTGAAAGAGGAGAAATAACAAACAAAACCACAGAAATGCAAACAATTATAAGAGAATATTATGAAAAACTATATACCAACAAGTAAAAAACCTGGAAGAAATGAATAAATTCCCAGAAATATATAATCTACTAAAACAGAACCAGGAATAAATAGAAAATCTGAACAGACCACCTACCAGCAAGGAGACTGAATCGGTAACCACAAAACTCCCAACAAACAAAAGTCCAGGAGCATTTGGCTTCTCAGGTGAATTCTATCAAACATTTAAGAAGAAGAGCACCTGGGTGGCTCAATTGGTTGAGTGTCCAACTCTTGATTTCAGCTCAGGTCATTATCTTACAGTTCGTGAGATCAAGCCCTGTGTTAGACTCTGCACTGACAGCAAAGAGCCTGCTTAGAATCCTCTCTCTCTCTCTGTCTCGCTCTCTCTCAAAAATAAAGAAATAAGCATTTAAAGAAGAGCTAATACCTATTCTCAAACTGTTCCCAAAAATAGAACAAGAAGAAAACTTCCAAATTCATTCTATAGGCTAGTATCACTCTGATACCAAAACCAGTTAAAGACTCCACCAAAAAAAAGAACCATGGGACAATATCTTTGATAAACATAAATGCAAAAGTTCTCAACAAAATACTAGCAAACACAATGTAACAATACATGAAAACAATCATTCACCATGATCAAATGGGATTTATTCCCAAGATGCAAGGGTGGCTCAATATTTTCAAATCAATTAACATGATACATCACATCAATAAGAAAAAGAGTCAAAATCACATGATCATTTCAATAGATGCAGAAACAGCATTTGACAAAGTACAACATCCATTCATGATAAAAGCCTTCAACAAAGGGTTAGAGGGAACATACCTCAACATAATAATGACCATATATGAAAATTGGCAGCAAACATACTCACTGGGTATAAACTGAAAGCTTTCCCCCTAAGGTCAGGAACAACACAAAGATGTGCCATTTTGCCACTTTTATTCAACATAGGACTGGAAGTCCTAGCCATAGCAATTAGACAACAAAGCAAAATGGAAGACATTCAAATTGTTAAGAAGTAAAGCTTTCACTATTTAGAGAGAACATGATATTATATGTAGAAAACACTATAGACTCCACCAAAAAACTACTAGAAGTGATAAATGAATTCAGTAAAGTCAAAGGATACAAAAATTAATATGAAGAAATATATTGCATTTATAGTCACTCACAATGAAGCAGCAGAAAGAGAAATTAAGAATATAATCTCATTTATAATTCCACCAAATATAATAAGATTCCAAGGAATAAATCTAAAACTGAAAACTATAAGACACTGATGAAAGAAATTGAAGACAACACAAAGAAATGGAAAGACATCCCATGCTCATGGATTTGGAGAATAAATATTGCTAAAACGCTTATATTACTCAAAGCTATCTATGGATTTAATGTAATCCCCATCAAAACACCAACAGCATTTTGCATGGAACTAGAGTATACAATCCTAAAATTTATATGAAATCACAAAATACTCTGAACAGCCAAAGCAATTCTGAGAAAGAAAAGCAAAGCTAAAGATATCACAATTCCAGACCTCATGTCATATTACAAAGCTGTAGTGATCAAAACAGTATGGTACTGGCACAAAAATAGACACATAGATCAATGAACAAAATAAAAAACCCAGAAATAAACCCACAATTATATGGTCAATTAATCTTTGACAAAGCAAAAAAGAACATCCAATGGGAAAAGGTCTCATCAACAAATGGTGCTGGGAAAACTGGTCAGCTACATGCAAAGGAATAAAACTACTCAACTTTCTTATATGATACACAAAAATAAACTCAAAATAGATTACAGACCTAAATGTGAAACCTGAAACTATCAAAATCCTAGAAGAGAGTTCAAGCAGTAATGTCTCTGGCATTGGCTATTACAACATTTTTCTAAGTATGTCTCCTAAAGCAAGGGATACAAAACAAAAACTATTGGTACCTTCTCAAAATGAAAAAAAAAAAGACAAAAACTTCTGCACATCAAAGGAAACAATCAACAAAACTGAAAGGCAACCTACAGAATGGAAGAATATATTTGCAAATAACTTATCTAATAAAAGGGTAGTATCCAAAATATATGATGAGCTGATACAACACTCCCCAAAAAACAAATAATTCAATTAAAAATGGGCGAAGACATGAACAGAAATTTCTTCAAAGAAGACATTCAGATGGCCAACAGACTCATGAAAAGATGCTCACCATCACTCATTGTCAGGGAAAGGCAAGTCAAAAACTACAATGCAATATCACCTCACACCTGTCAAAATGGCTAAAATCAAAACCACAAGAAATGACAAGTGTTGGTGAGGATATGGAGAAAAGAAACCCTCATGCACTGTTGATGGGAATGCAAACTGGTGTAGCCACTCTGGAAGACATCGTGGAGTTTCCTCAAATAGTTCAAAACAGAACTAACTTATGATCCAGCAATTGTACTACTGGGGATTTAAAAGGATACACACTGTGTATTCAAAAGTATACACTCATCTCTGAAATAAGTCAGAGAAAGGAAACCATCAAAACCCTAGAGGAGAAAGCAGGAAACAATCTCTATGACCTCAATCGCAGCAATTTCCTACGCGACACATCCGCAAAGGCAAGGGAATCAAGAACCAAAATAAACTATTGGGACCTCATC
>CM053579.1:42077490-42094686 GCA_028646485.1 Cryptoprocta ferox | reverse complement strand
AATAAATAATATTGAATCCAAAAAAAACAGTTGAGCAGATCAATGAAACCAAGAGTTGGTTTTTTGAAAAAATAAACAAAATTGATAAACCTCTAGTCAGGCTCCTCAGAAAAAAAAAGAGAAAACACCCAAATAGACAAAGTCATGAATGAAAATGGATCTATCACAACCAACCCTTCAGAAATACAAACAATCATCAGAGATTACTATGAAAAATTATATGCAAACAAACTGGACAATCTAGAAGAAATGGACAAATTCCTAAACACACATGCACTACCAAAATTCAAACGGGAAGAGATAGAAAATATGAACAGACCCATAACCAGTGAAGAAATCGAATCAGTGATCAAAAATCTTCTAATGAATAAGAGCCCAGGGCCAGATGGCTTTCCAGGGGAATTCTACCAGACATTGAAAGTAGAGTTAATACCCAATCTTCTCAAGTTACTGCAAAAAATAGAAATAGAAGGAAAACTTCTGGATTCATTCTACAAAGCCAGCATCACTTTGATTCCCAAATCGGACAGAGATCCAATAAAAAAAGGGAAATATAGGCCAATATCCTTAATGAATACAAATGCAAGAATACTCAACAAGATACTAGCAAATCGAATTCAACAGCATATAAAAAGAATTATCCACAATGATCAGGTGGGATTCATTCCTGGGTTACAGGTCTGGTTCAATATTCACAAATCCATCAAAGTAATACATTACGTCAACATAAGAAAAGATAAAAATCATATGATCCTGTCGATAGATGCAGAAGAAGCATTTGACAAAAGACAGCATGTTTTCTTAATGAAATTCCTCGAGAAAGATGGGATAGAAGGATCTTACTTAAACATTATAAACGCCATCTATGAAAAGCCCACAGCTAATATCATCTACAATGGCGATGAACTGAGAGCTTTCCCCCTGAGATCAGGAACACGACAGGGATGTCCACTCTCACCACTGTTGTTTTACATAGTGCTGGAGGTCCTAGCATCAGCAATCAGACAACAAAAGGAAATAAAAGGCATCAGAATTGGCAAAGAAGAAGTCTAACCTTCGCTTTTCGCAGATGACATGATACTCTACATGGAAAACCCGATCGACTCCACCAGAAGCCTACTAGAACTGATCCATGAATTCAGCAAAGTCACAGGGTACAAAATCAAGGTACAGAAATTGGTTGCATTTTTATACACCAATAATGAAGAAACAGAAAGAGAAATCCTGAAACTGATCCCATTCACAACTGCATGAAAAATCATAAAAGTCCTAGGAATAAACCTAACCAAAGATGTAAAAGACCTGTACGCTGAAAACTATAGAAAACTTATGAATGAAATTGAAGAAGACACAAAGAAATTGAAAAGCATTCCATGCTCATGGATCGGAAGAATAAACATCGTTAAAATGTCATTATTACCCAAAGCAATCTACACATTCAATGCAATCCCAATTAAAATTGCACCAGCATTCTTCTCAATGCTGGAACAAACTATTCGAAAATTCGTATGGAACCACCAAAAACCCCGAATAGCTAAAGTAATACTGAAGAAGGAAACCAAAACGGGAGGCATCACAATCCCAGACTTTAGACTCTAATACATAGCTGTCATCACCAATACAGTATGGTACTGGCACAAAAACAGACACATAGAAGAATGGAATAGATTGGAGAGCCCAGAACTGGACCCACAAATGTACGGCCAATTAATCTTTGACAAAGGAGGAAAGAGTATCCAATGGAAAAAAAAGGTAGCATCTTTAACAGGTGGTGCTGGGAAAACTGGACAGCAACATGCAGAAGAATGAAACTAGACCACTCTCTTACACCATACACAAAGATAAACTCCAAATGGATGAAGGACCCGAACGTGAGACAGGAAACCATCAAAACCCTAGAGGAGAAAGCAGGAAACAACCTCTATGACCTCAACCGCAGCAATTTCCTACTCGACACATCCCCCAAGGCAAGGGAATCAAGAACCAAAATAAACTATTGGGACCTCATCAAGATAAAATGCTTCTGCACTGCAAAGCAAACAATAAAAAAAAAAAACTAATAGGCGACCAATGGAATGGGAAAAGATAGTTGCAAATTACACAACAGATAAAGGGTTAGTATCCAAAATCTACAAAGTACCCACCAAACTCCACACCCTAAAAACACACAATCCAGTGAAGAAATGGGCAGAAGACATGAAGAGACACTTCTCCAAAGAGGACATCCAGATGGCCAACAAACACATGAAACGATGCTCAGCATGACTCATCATCAGGAAAATACAAATCAAAACCACACTGGGATACCATCTCACACCAGTCAGAGTGGCTAAAATGAACAACTCAAGAGTCTACAGATGCTGGTGAGGATGTGGAGAAACTGGCACCCTCCTCCACTTTTGGTGGGAATATAAAGTGGTACAGCCCCTCTGGAAAACAGTGTGGCGGTTCCTCAAAAAACTATCAGTAGAACTTCCCTATGACCCAGCAATAGCACTGATGGGGATTTACCCAAGGGATACAGAAATGCTGATGCATAGGGGCACATGTACCGCAATGTTCATCGCAGCACTTACAACCATAGCCAAATCATGGAAAGAGCCTAAATGTCCATCAACTGATGAATGGATAAAGAAGATGTGGTTTATGTATACAATGGAATACTACATGGCCATGAGAAAGAATGAAATCTGGCCATTTGTAGCAAAGTGGATGGACCTCGAGGGTGTCATGCTAAGCGAAATAAGTCAGGCAGTGAAGGACAGATACCATATGTTTTCACTCATAGGTCTAACAGGAGAAACGTAACAGAGGACCATGCAGAGGGGAAGGAGGAAAAAGAGTGAGGAAGAGAGAGGGAGACAAAGCAGGAGAGACTCTTGAATACTGAAAACAAACTGAGGGCGGGAGGGGAGGGAGAAAGGGAAGGGGGGTGTTGGTCATGGTGGAGGTCACTTGTGGGGAAGAGCACTGGGTGTTATATGGAAACCAACCTGACAATAAAGTATAAAGTTAAAAAAAGACATAAACATTTAGAGAAAAAGAAATGTGTAGTTAGATCAAAATAAATTCTTTGGTAAGTTTCATATGAGTGAGGTTAATGAATTTCAGGAAAAAATATACTATGGTGCTTTGTCATTCAGTTCTATTGATTTCTTTTATCAGATTGACTAACGTTGTTACTTGTCCTTATCACAATAATTTATAATATGTGGAAGCACAGGAGACAGTTTCCATTAATTGAGAATACCCATTTGACCAATGACTTGCACATGGTTGATTTGTCCCTCCACAACTTTTTTTAAAGAAAATAAATTTGATATAAAAGAAGTAAGTTTTATTAGAAATTCATCTACTGATTTGACTAGTAACTGTGCACCATATGCATATAAGGTCTTTTCCGGATTAACTTTGGAATTACAAAATAAATCTGTAAGTGATGTGTGTGGTACCAAGTGTCTTATGAAAAACTGTAAGAAAGACAAGCCTTTTAAAGGGTACTTAACACCTTAGAACTTGGCATCACATTGCACAGCAACCAGCAAATTAAGTAATCTCTCTGAGTGGTCTAAGTTTTACCTAAAAAATTATAATAAGCAACTTTGTAAAGAAGAGATAATTTCACAAAAGGGTTAAAACGTAACAGACCAATATATGACATCAGTACAAGATTTAAAAGGGACCTCTCTTATACAAAACAATGTTCCCCCTTGGAATTATAAGCATTCCTTGTTTTATTGCACTTTTATTATACTTTGCAGGTATTGCGTTTTTCACAAATTAAATTTTGTGACAACCCTACTTTGAGCAAGTCTATCAGTGTTATTTTTTTCCAAAATTTGCTAACTTCATGTCTGTGTCATATTTGGGTAATACAATATTTTAGACTCTTTAATTATTATTACATTAGTATGGTGATCAGTGATTATTGATATTGCTATTTTAACTGCGTTGTGATGCCACATATTACACCTGTATACGATGGTGAACTTAATAAATGTTGTGTGTGTGTTCTGACTGCTCCACAGACTGGCTATTCCCCTATCTCACTCCCTTTCCTTAGTTCTTCCAATTCCCTAAGGAACAACAATATTGAAATTAGGCCAATTAATTAGCCCTACAATGGACTCTAAGTATTCAAGTGAAAGGACAAGTCACATGTTTCTCATTTTAATTCAAAAGCTAAAATGGTTAAACTTAGTGAGGAAGGTACATCAAAAACCAAGAAAGGCTAAAAGCTAGGCCTCTTGTCTCAATCAGTTAGCCAAGTTGTATATGCAAAGTTAAGGTTTTTAAAGGAAATTAAAAGTGATACTCTAGTGAACACATCAGTGATAATAAAGAGAAATATCTTTATTGACGATATGGAAAAATTTTAGTGGTCTGGATAGAAGATCAAGCCAGCCACCACATTCCCTTAAGCCAAAGCCTAATCCAGAGCAGGGCCCCAACTCTCTTTAATTCCATGAACAGGTGAAGAAGCTGCAAGAGAAAAGTTTGAAGCTAATAGAGGTTGGTTCATGAGATTTAAGGAAAGAAGCCATCTCCTTAACATAAAAGTGCAAGGTGAAACAGCAAATTTTTCAAGTAGATGTAGAAGTAGAAGCTGCAGCAAATTATCCAGAAGATCTAGCTAAGATAATTAGTAAAGGTGACTACACTAAATAACAGATTTTCAAAACATTCTTCTACTGGAAGAAGATACCATCTAGGACTTTCATAACTAGAAAGGAGAAGTCAATGTCTGGCTTTAAAATGACAGGCTGACTCTCTTCTTAAGGGCTAATGCAGCTGGTGAATTTAAGTTGAAGGCAATGCTCATTCCAAAAGTCCTAGGGCCCTCAAAAATTATGTCTATTCTGGTACAAAGAAATGGAAAAACATTCCATTCTCATGGATTGGAAGAACAAATATTGTTAAAATGTAAATACTGCCCAAAGAAATCTACATATTCAATGCAATCCTTATCAAAATAACACCAGCATTCTTCACAGAGCTAAGAAAACAATCCTGAAATTTGTATGAATCCAGAAAAGAACCCAAATAGCCAAAGCAATCCTGAAAAAGAAAACAAAAGCTGGAGGCATCACGATTCAGTACATCACGCTGTATTACAAAGCTGTAATCATCAAGACAGTGTGGTCCTGGCACAAAAACAGACCCATGGGTCAATGGAACAGAACAGAGGACCCATAAATGGACTCACAAATGCATGGCCAACTATTCTTTGACAATGCAGGAAAGAATATCCAATAGAAAAATGTCTTTTCAGCAAATAGCGTTGGGATAACTGGACAATGACATGCAGAATAACGAACCTGGACTGCTTTCTTACACCATACATGAAAATAAACTCAAATGGATGAAAGACCTAAACTTAAGACAGGAATCTATCAAAATCCTAGAGGAGAAAACAGGCAACAACCTCTTTGATCGTGGCTATAGCAACTTCTTTCTTGACATGTCTCAGAAGGCAAGGGAAACAAAAGTAAAAATGAACTATTGGGAATTTATTAAGATAAAAACTTCTGCACAACAAAGGAAACAATCAGCAAACTAAAGGGCAACTGATGGAATGGGAGAAGATATTTGGAAATGACATATCAGATAAAGGGTTAGCATCCAAATTCTATAAGGAACTTATCAAACTCGACACCCAAAAAGCAAATAATCCAGTGAAGAAATTGGCAAAAGACATGGATAGACAGTTTTCCGAAGAAGAGATCCAGACGGCTAACAGACAAATGAGAAAATGCTCAACATCACTCTCATCATCAAATCAAATCAGAACCACAATGAGATGCCAACTCACACGTATCAGAATGGCTAAAATGAACAACCCAAGAACAGATGTTGGTAAGGATGTGGAGAAAAGGGAACACTTTTGCACTGATGGTGGAGTGCAAACAGGTGTAGCTGTTTTGGAAAACAGAATGGAGGTTCCTCAAATAAATTAAAAATAGAACTACCTTATGACCCAGTAATTGCACTACTAGGTATATATCCAAAGAATACAGGAGTGCTGTTTCAAAGGGGCACATGTACCCCAATGTTTATAGCAGCACCATCAACAATAGCCAAAGTATTGAAAGAGACCAAATGTCGAACCACTGAAGAATGGATAAAGAAGAGTGATATATATCTATATCTATATCTATATCTATATCTATATCTATATCTATATATATATCTGTATAATGGATTATTACTCAGTGATCAAAAAGAATCAAACCTTGCCATTTGCAACAATGTGGTTGGAACTAGTGTGTATTATGCAAGTAAAATAAATCAATCAGAGAAAGACAGATATTATGACTTCACTCAAATGTGGAATTTAAGATACAAAACAGATGAGATACAAAACAGATAAACATAAGGGAAGGGAAGCAAAAATAAGGTAAACACAGAGAGGGAGACAAACCATAAGAGATTCTTCAATACAGAGAATAAACAGGGTTGCTGGAGGAGTGCTGGGCGAGTGAATGGGCTAAATGGGAAAGGGCCATTAAGGAGGACACATTTTTGAATGATTTCTGGGTGTTGGGTGTAAGTCATGAATCACTAAATTCTATTCCTGGAAAAAAAAAGGAGAAAAAGGGGTCCCTGTGTGGGTAAGTCATTTTAATTTCTCCCTCTTGATTTCAGCTCAGGTCATGATCTCACAGTTTGTTAGATTGAGCCCCACGTTGGGCTCTTCACTGTCAGGACAGAGCCTGATTGGGATTCTCTCTCTCCTTCTCTGTCTCTGCTCTTCCCACACACGTGTGTGCACTATCCCTCTCTCTCTCTAAATAAACAAACGAATAAGTAAGTAAGTAAATAAATAAATAAATTTGTATTGGGAATACATGTGTTCTTAAGATTCTGCTAAGGGCTAGTTGAGCAAGATCACTTGCAAAGACTCTAGGAGAAACCCCCATGATGGGGGACAGTGGCAAGGAGGTGCTGGTGAGTGTAGCTGGGACACATTGGTAATGCGATGCTGTTGGGCATAACTATTAGGTCTTTGCAGTGAAACAATTTGAAATGGGAGGGAAAGATAAGTGGGTGTGCTAGGGAAAAAACGAGGGAATTATGAGTGGGTGTGCTAGGGTGAATAAAGTATTAGTTAATGTTCCCTCTGGCTTTGCCATTTGAGTTAGCTTCACTGTGCTTCATCTATGTTATCACCCTGTAAGTTGTTGAAAAATGATAATAATGCATATGATTCTTGTCCACAGCAATGCAAATTAATCATGTCTAGTGGAATATCATTGATTATTTTCCTGCAGATAGAGCTCTTCTGCATTTCGGAATTCCTTATCTCGTGTGTGTGTGTGTGTGTGTGTGTGTGTGTGTGTGTGTGTGTGGTAGAATTATTCTTGGATTGTAGGGTGCCTGGATGGCATTGTCAATTTTGACTTAAATCATGATCTCAAGGTTCCTGAGTTCAAGCCCCCTGTCATGCTCTACACTGACAGTGCAGAGCCTGCTTGGAATCCTCTCTCTCTGCCCTTCCCCCACTCCTTCTCACTCTCTGCTCTCTCTCTCTCAAAAATAAATAAGCTTAAATAAAGAATTATGTCTATTTTGGGCTACTGTCATTTTATACTGGACAAGGAGAGGGTGCAGTGCAGAAAACCAAGAAGGGGGATTTCAATCCTCTGAGTGGTGAATAAGGGAGGCAACAAGGAGGATGGGGCTGGAGTCTGAGGCAAGGCTCTGCTCTTGCCAGAGGGACAGGAGCCATAGCTCAGAAAATGGAGTTAGTATGGGCCTCCTCCACTTCCAGGCTGAGGCCTCTATAGAAGAAAACATCTAACTTATGCAGACTCTGATGAGGGCATCCAGATCTTGGAGGCTCCACCTACCAACCAGACCACAGCAGCTGGGCCAAATGCTAGTCCCCAGAGTTCACAGCCCCCAACAGCCAGTCAGATGGCTGATGTTTGAGTTTTAGCAGCTGCCACTATGCCCAAAACAGCTTTTAATGCTCAGAATGCCACCACAAAAGGCCCAAATCGTGCCTATGATTTCTCTCAGGATCTTAATGCCAAGGAGATGCCCAATGTCCTGCCTAAGGCAGCCTTTAAGTCCCAGAATGCCACCCCAAAGGGCCCAAAATGCTGCCTATGATATTTCCCAGAGAACAACTACTAGTTGTTAACTAGTGAGTTAGCTGCTAACAAGTCTGAGATGGTCTTTAAGTCCCTGAACACCACTACTAAGGTTAGGCCCAAGTGCCGCCTACAATTTCTCTGTCAGGGGCAATGAGATGGTCAATACTTAGCCTAAGGAAGCCTTTAAGGCTTGGAATGATGCCACTAAGCCCCCCAAATCTGATTCCTATACCCAGGATATTATATAAGCTGCAAAGATATCAGCAAATGGTTCCCAGGATCAGACTCTGGAGTCCAGGACTATAATTTGGCTATAATTTAGGGCAAGAGAACCCACAAAGTTGGTAATTTGAATGTGGACAAGAATAGCAGTGGGGATCAGAGGCGGGTTCTACTGGCTTCAGGGACCTGGAGGTCTGCACCTGTTCCAATTACCAATTAGAACCCACCTGGTGCACTCTCCAAAGTGCTCTAGCAGACCCCATTGTTCTGGCAGAATCAGTCTGGCAAAACAAGCCCCCCAGGCAGACCCCACCATCATATAAGAACCTTCCAGCTAGGGCAGACCCCACCAGTCTGGCAAAAGTCAGTTGCTTGACAGAACCCTATTGTCTGGCTTGGTACGATTGTCTCGCTGAACCCACTGGCCTGGCATGGGCAGCCACCTTCAGATTGGCAAGGCCCTTTTGACTGGCCACTCCCACCTGACTGGGTCCCCACTGATTGGTCAGTTCCACCTGACTGGTAGAACCTGAGCCCCTCTCCCAACTAGCATGCCTCACAGAATCTGGGTGCCCCACAACGCTGAGATGTGGCCCTCCTTCAGGAAAGAGCAAATAAGTTGATTAAATACTTGATGCTTAAAGATTATACCCAGGTGCCCATCAAGCATTCATAAATGCTGAGGGATATCAGCCATAAATGCACTGATGTTTATCCTGGGATTCAATTGAAGGAGACCGACAAAGAGGAGCACCAGTATATTCTCATCAGTACCCCCCAAGTCCCTGGTTGGCACACTGGGGACAAAGACACAACCAAGCTGGGTGTTCTCTTAGTGCTGTTGGGTATCATCTTCATGAATGGCAACTGTGCCCGTGAAGCTGACACTAAGCAAGATGGGACTGAGTCCTGGGGTGAGACGTCCTCTCTTCGGAGATCTAAGAAAACATCTTACTTACGAGTTTGTAAAGCAAAAGTACCTGGATTACAGACAAATGCTGAACAGCAACCATCCTCAGTATGAAATCCTCTGGGGCCTCTGTTCCTACCATGAAACTAGCAAAATGAAAGTGCTGAGATACATTGCAAAGGTTCAGAAGAGAGATCCTTGCCACTGGACCACATCCTTCTTGAGGCTGCAACAGTGGCCTTGAATGCTCTGGACGCTGCTGCAGCTGAGGCTGAGGACCAACCTGAGGGGAAAACCTGAGTAGAGATTGCAGACGAGGCTGTATCTGGGCCCTGGAGCTGGGATGACATTGAGTTTGGGCAGCTGATCTGGCATGAGGAAGATTTTAGCGATCCCTGGTCTAGAATCCCATTTACCTTCTGGGCCAGATACTACCAGAATGCCCACTCCAGATTTCTTCAGATCTTTTCTGGCCCCTTTATTGGCCCTGGTGGGATGGCCAATACCATTTTTGCTGCCAACTTTGGTGTCATTGGTTTCTTCTGGGTTGAGTGAAATGTGCAGATATTGATAATTAGTTGCAATAGTCTTTCCCCTGAGTGAGGCTGAAGCCTTAGTTTCCTTATAAACACTGCTATCTAGAGAGCCACAATCTGTTGACTGGAAATAGCATGAAGATCAATTTGTTTGGTGTTACTTGTTTGTTGCTTTTCTTCCTGCTTGTGTGCTGTTAAGCTTTGGTATCAGAGTTGAGGGGCGCCTGAGTGGCTCAGTTGGTTAAGCATCCGACTTCAGCTCAGGTCATGATCTCACGGTTGGTTGGTTCGAGCCCCACATGGGGCTCTGGGCTGAATGCTTGCTTAGAGCCCAGAGCTTGCTTCAGATTCTGTGTCTTCCTTCTCTCTCTGATCCTCCTCATTCATGCTCTGTCTCACTCTATCTCTCAAATGAATGAATAAGTAAATAAATAAATAGTATCAGAGTTGAAACTGCAAAGTGAAAATATAATGTCTATTCTTCCTGTGCTCTTTAAAGAGAACAAAACAGCCTGAATAACAGCACATCTGTTTATAACATGATTTACTGAATATTTCAAACCCACTGTTAAGACCTACTTCTTAGAAAAAAAATCCTTTCAAAACATTACTGCTTATTGACAATACATCTGGTCACCCAAGAGCTCTGATGGAGATGTACAATGATATTAATGTTGTTTTCATGCCTCTAACATAATATCCATTCTTCAGCCTATGGATCACAGAGTAATTTTGACTTTCAAGTCTTATTATTGAAGAGATATATTTTATGAGACCAGAGCTGCCATAGATAATAATTCCTCTAATGGATCTAAGCAAAGTAAGTGGAAAACCTTCTGGAAAGGATTCACCATTCGAGATGCCATTAAGAACATTTCTGATTCAAGGGAAAATGTCAAAGTATCAATATTAACAGGATTTTGGATGAAGTTGATTCCAACCATCATGGAGGATTTTGAGCGGTTCAAGACTGCAGTGGAGGAAGTAGCTGTAGATGTAGTGGAAATAGCAAGAGAGCTAAAATTAGAAATAGAGCCTGAAGATGTGATGAATTCCTATAATCTCATGATGAAAGTTTAACAGGTGAGGAGTTAATTTTTATGGATGAGCAAAGGAAGTGGTTTCTTGAGATGAAATCTGCTCCTGGTAACAATGCTGTAAAAATTGTTGAAATGACAACAAATAATTTAGAATATTACATGAAATTAGTTGATAAAGCAGTGGCAGGGTTTGAGAGGATTGACTCCAATTTTGAAAGAAGTTCTACCATGGGTGAAATGCATTCACATAGCATCACACACTACAGATAAATCATTTTTGAAAGGAAGAGTCAATCAATGTGACAAATTTCATTGCTACTTTATTTAAAAAAATTGCCACAGCCACTCTAACCTTCACCAACCACCATCCTGATCACTCCGTAGCCATCAGCTTGAAGCAAGACCCTCCACAAATCAAAAAAAAATATGACTCACTGAAAGCTCAGATGATGGTTAACATTTTTTAGCATTAAAGAAATTTTTAATCAAGCTGTGTGCATTTTCAGACATAATGCTATTGCACAGTTAATATTATAGCGTAACATAACTTTTACATGTACCAAGAAACCAAAAACTTCATTCGACTAGCTTTATTGCCATTTTTACTTTACTGCAGCATTCTGGAACCAAACTGCAATTATCTCTGAGATACACCTGTACAGCATGGATCATTCCCTAGTTTATTCGTATCCCATGCAGTGACATCTTTCTCTCCTTTGAGGTCACATAGCACTTTTCAGTATCTTTATTTGGACACTTATGACGTTCTATTGTCTTATATTCTCCACTAGAATGGAGGCTTTTTTAAGGACTTGGGTTTTTTGTTTGTATCCTTCACAATTCCTTGTATATAGGAGGTGCAAAATAGTTGTTGAACAAATAAATACCTAATCCAGAATGATAGGAGGTAGCCTCTATAACAATACAGTTTTAAGATGGATTAAAAGAAAAATTATTAGAAAGTTGATAATATAAATTGTTATATTTCGAGAAATGGTAAAACCTGAAAAAAAAACATTGTTTTTTTATTCAGAAAGTATTTAATTGAACTCCTGAAGTATACTACTTTACTAGGGGCAGAGGTTATAAAGATGAATAAGACATGGTATTTTTCTAAAAGAGCATGTTAATTGCATGCAAGGTAAGGTTTTTTGGGAGGGGTATTAAATCTACAATGGGTTGTAAGGGATGCCAGGAATATTTGTGATTATGGTGTTAATCTTAAAATAAATTGTCACAGAGGGAAAATGTGTCTATCTAAAGCCATTCCCACGGTGCTCTCTTACTACTAAATTCAGAGCATGGATTTGACCACCTATCAATTGCCTTTCTTCCCTAAGGATCTTATGTAATTTCTGTGACAATGCAACTTAAAGAGTTAACATAGATTCCAATAATGTGCAACTTGCTTACTAGGAGTTGTGTCAACTTCAACAACTATCAAAAGAACTGACATGATCAGTATGATTTATATATACAAAATTACTCACATCTCATACAGACTCAGATCATCTATATATATGAATGCACAATTCTATATAAAGTTTCTTAATTTTTAGAATGTGGATGTGACCATCAGTGCTGTTCTGTGGTTATAAAATTTGATCTCTAATTAAATGGAGATGGAAGCTCCTCACAATATTTAATAGAAGACACCTGCTGAAAGAGTTTATTTTCATGAATGAAAAGGCATTGGTAGCTCACAGGGCAAATTCCCACATTACCTTTTATTTTCATCACCAATGAATATTTTATCTAATTGACTACTCAAGATTTTGAATATCATTTCCATTGTTCTTTAAAATAGGCTTCAGTTTACATTCTCCTTTTACCCTTTGCCACCCCCCCTTGGTGAAATCTCAAATCATGAAGATTTTAAAATTCTTTTCTGCTAACACATTTTTAAGAATTTGGGAAGTACTAGACTAATGCAAATTGTTTTTAGGAAAAAGTTTTTCTTAGACAGTTTGGGTTACTATAATAAAATGCCATAAAGTGCATAGCTTATAAATAACAGAAATTTATTTATTATAGTTCCAGAGGCTGAAAGTCCAAGATTGGGGTGCCAACATAGTTTGGTTCTTGTGAAAGTTGTCTTGTGGGTTGTGGATTGTTAATTCGCATGACAGAAAGAGGATGGGAGAACTCTCTGAGGTACTTTTTATAAGGTTTCTAATTCTATTCATGAGGGCTCCACCTCATGATCTAATTATCATCCAAAGGCTTCACCTACTAATATCATGATATTGTGAATTAAGACATCAACACATAATCTTGGGTGAAAAAAAATATTCAGTCCATAACAATTTTTCTAACAAAAATCCCTGAGATGCATCTTATAACATTGTCTTTTGCCTCCAAATTACTAGTGCAATGATGCAGTGAAGAGAGTTGTTACTGATGATAATAATAAGCAATAACAATACCATTTACATAGCTCCTTTCATCTTGAACATTCTGAAAACATCCTATAAAAGAATCATTTCTGATGTGTAGCCATATCTGGGGAAAATTTGGAAGTTATTTACCAGCTGGCCATCAGTTAGAGACAGGAAGGGAAGAACATGTTTCCCAGCAGAAACAGCAGGATATACAATGTAATTACCTAATTTAGAGTCGGTTTAAGACACTGGAGATAATTAATGTCCATATCCTTGGAAAAGTAGCATTGGATAATTAGTGAGTACAAAGTGATCAGGACTTCAATTGTGCATCTTAGCTAAAAGACAAAGCTTCCAATAACAGTATCTTCATGAATGCTGATTCAGTGCTGCTTGAACACTGAATCATGATGTGAAGCAAACAAGAGTTGTGATAATTTCTTATCTTAGCTGGGAATATAATGTATACACACACACACACACACACACACACACACACACACACACACATATGCCCTCACAAAGGAATATAAAAAGTCTGTAGATTTATTGAGTGGATTTGCAAAAGCAGTAATGTGTCCTAACACTAATTGCAACTGTTAATTTACAATGCAGCTTCCCTGCCTTTTGATTTAACAGTGCAGGTGTACCCCATTATATGGGGATTCACCAATGAGAAATTCACCATAATGGAAAAGTAGAGAATAAATTCAACATATGTTTCCAGAAAGCTCACATGAACAGAAATTTTCCAGCAGACAGTTTCCAGGAGCATATACAAAATGAGATCTCCAGTTGTCTGTACCTTGCCACCAAAACGGCAGGATGTCCAGCTGCTACTCGTATCTCCCACAGCCTGATCTTGGATGTGCCATCAAATCTAGGCTGTGTCAGTAGGGGAGGAGAAGTTGCCTGCATGAGGCAGGTATTTGAAACTAAAGCAAGGTAGAAAGAGCAAGGCTTCCTGCATCCCATGCCTGAATTGAGCCATGGCTTCAGGCAGGTGGCAGATGTTCAGAGTTAGTGGAGTAACTATACCACTCTTGTGCTATAATCACCTATAGGCAGGAACAGAAAAAAATAAATTCAAGAACACATTTCTTACATTTGATGGAAGAAGGTCATTTGTTTTATAGAAATCTGCTCCACTAGCAATTTTTCTGGGTGGTGATTATTAGTTAAATCAAGTAATGCCAAATATGGTGAGATCTGCCAGTAATTAAATGGTATGTTGGGAAGGCAACAATAATAAAAAACACCTATGAGCACTTAATAAAATGGTGAAGGGGAGAAATAAACATCCCTCAAATAGTTCCAGTGGAAAATAAACATTTATTCATTTAGTATATAGATCTCATGTCCTTATATCCAGGGATATTTTAAAAGATTTTATTAATTTACTCTGAGAGAGAGAGAGAGAGAGAGAGAGAGAGAGAGAATTCCAAGCAGGATCCGTGCTGTCAGCATGGAACCCAGTGTGGGGCTCAAACCCACGAACCCATGAGGTCATGAACTGAGGCAAAACCAAGAGTCAAAAGCTCAACCAACTGAACCACACAGGTGCCCATCCAGCAATATATATTTTTTAATTTTTTTAACGTTTATTTATTTTTGAGAGAGACACACAGAGTGTGAGTGGGGGAGGCGCAGAGAGAGAGAGGGAGACACAGAATCTGAGGCAGGCTCCAGGCTCTGAGCTGTCAGCACAGAGCCTGACGTGGGGCTAGAACCCACAAATTGTGAGATCATGACCTGAGCTGAAGTCAGACGCTCAACCGACTGAGCCACCCAGTCGCCCCCCTCCGGCAATATTTTAATGCTAACATTTAGAGTATGAGGTTACTCCTATCTTCCCAACTCCCACTGTGTCACATTATTAATAGCAATTGTAGAATCTTAGGATAAGAAGTGAAGCAAGGCCAATTTCTTAGTCTCAATTAATATTGCAACTGTATAAATCCAAATTAAACAATGTTGAAGAGTGAAATGCAGATTCAAATGCAGAAAAACTTATCTCACCTCTTTAGGAAGGAAGGCACTTTATATAAGTGACTTTTCATGTAACTAATACAAATCTCTATTGCCCTGATTTCTAAAATTTAAATTATGTTTAAGAAAAATTTTCTAAAATAAATAAGACATTCCTCTAACACCCTAAAGAAAATATCCATTAGATAATTCAATAAGATTATGATTTTTAACAACTATTGATTATTGTAACTAATGAATATTTGTGTTGAACAAGAGTGATGCTCTCAGATGTTATGGAGACTGTAGGGTTGTTTGTCCAAATGGTCAGCAAAACCATGTTCTTTCTGCTTCAGTCTACTATTTATGGTTATCTTATCTCTTAGGAGGTCAATGTGTCCATAATGAGCCTAAAATACACCTCTCATTTATCACATTTTAATTTAATGTTGCTCTTGAATTTTGCATTAAGACATGAAGCAACAAAGCCTATGACAATTTGACACCAATAGATATAGGACATTGTATCATGAGCTTGATAACAAATATTTTGGTTTCTTATCAGTTTCGTGGTAATGTTCTGGATGTCTGAAAACTGCAGAAGTCCAGTCTCCAAATAAAAACTCACTGTAAATCATGAAAAATGTTTTCAGTAAATAAAGAGTCATAGGGTCCAGGATGGGTAGAAAGAATTTTCAGTGAGAAAAATTCTAATGCCACGCCTAAGAAATAAATTCAGAGTCTCAACCCTCAGTAGAATTTTTATAAATTGTGGTTTCTTTATAAATAACCTAATGATATAAATTTTTTTATTATAGTTTATTGTCAAGTTGGATTCCATATAACACTCAGTGCTCATTCCAAGTGCCCTCCTCCATGCCCATCACCGTTTTCCCCTCTCCCCCAACCCCATCACCCTCACTATGTTCTCAGTATTTAAGAGTCTCTAATGGTTTGCCTCTCTCACTCTCCTTAATATTTTTCCCCAGCCCCTCCCCTATGGTCATCTGCTAAGTTTCTCTGGTTCCACATATGATTGAAAACATATGGTATCTGTCTTTCTCTGCCTAAATTATCTGACCTAGCATTATACCCTCGAGTTCCATCCACATTGCTACAAATGGCCAGATTTCATTCTTTCTCATTGCCATCTAGTATTCCATTGTATATATAAACCACAACTTCTTGATCCATTCGTCATTTGATGGACATTTAGGCCCTTTCCATGATTTCGCTATTGTTGAAAGTGCTGCTATGAACATTGGGACACATGTGCCCCTAAGCATTAATAATATAAATCTTAACATTAAGCTTATAAATAATAACCTGCAAAAATAATCTTACTGAATAATTTTATAGCACTCATTTCAAAATTTTATTTTATTTTTTTTAACTTTATAGTTTATTGTCAGGTTGGTTTCCATATAACACCCAGTGCTCTTCCCCACAAGTGAACTCGACCAAGACCATCACCCCCCATTACATTTCCCCCTTCCCCTTCCCCCCTCAGTTTGTTTCAGTATTCAAGAGTCTCTCGTGTTTTGTCTCCCTCCCTCTCCCTAACTCGTTTTCCTCCTTCCCCTCCCCATGGTCATCTGGTGGGTTTCTCCTGATAGACCTATGAGTGCAAATATATGGAATCTGTCCTTTTCCGCCTGACTTATTTTGCTTAGCATGAGACCCTCGAGGTCCATCCACATTGCTACGAATGGCCAGATTTCATTCTTTCTCATTGCCATGTAGTATTCCATTGTATAGATGAACCACATCTTCCTAATCCATTCATCCATTGATGGACATGTAGGCTCTTTCCATGATTTGGCTATTGTTGAAAGTGCCGCTATGAACATTGGGGTACATGTGCCCCTATACATCAGCACTTCTGTATCCCTTGGGTAAATCCCCAGCAGTGCTATTGCTCCGTCATAGGGGAGTTTTATTGATGGTTTTTTGAGGAACCTCCACACTGTTTTCCAGAGTGGCTGTACCAGTTACATTCCCACCAACAGTGTAGGAGGGTACCCGTTTCTCCACATCCTC
>CM053579.1:42055108-42076990 GCA_028646485.1 Cryptoprocta ferox | reverse complement strand
ATGAACAGGAGAAATATGCAGCCAAGAATCCTTTATCCAGCGAGCCTGTCATTCAAAATAGAAGGAGAGATAAAGAAGTTCCCAAATAAACAAAAATTGAGAGAATTTGTCACCACCAAACCAGCCCTACAAGAAATCCTAAGAGGGATTCTATGAGGAAAATGTGCAAAGAATACAAGGTACCAGAGACACCACTATAAACATGAACTCCACAGAAAACACAATGAACCCAAACCTACATTTTTCAATAATAACACTGAATGTTAATGGACTGAATGCCCCAATCAAACGACGCAGGGTAGCAGAATGGATAAAAAAACAAAATCCATCGATATGCTGATAAATATATTTGACAAATGTTTTATTGTTTACATATTCTTAGCAGAAGAAAGTTATATATAAATCATACATATAAATTATATATATGTATTTCCCTTTCTTAAGTATCTTTTGCTTTTTATAGATCTTCTAATAGAATAGTTCTTTCTAACAAATTTATTTTTTAGAACCCATGTTTGAATTGCATACACAACTTTTTGCATTTCTACTTAATTATATATATGTATGTTTTGCCCTTTTCATCTTAAAAATTAATTTGCGTTTTTACTGAAAACTTTGTTTCTTAAATATTTAAAATATTTGCATAAGGTTACAGAAATTCTTATGCAATACATTTGAAAGTTCAAAGAACAGCTCAATATCCAATGTCACCTTCCTTAGAATCATAGGATGTGCTTTGCTTATTTTATGTTCACACAACTCTTTATGTTACGATACCAATTCTAGGGTTTTTTTCACAACTGCTTCATTCCTTCACCTTAAAATTTGGAATAGTTTCCAACTCACATAATTTAAGAGTAAAACTTATCCTGTTTGCAGCATGTGCTTTTATATCATTGATATTACAGCCAGTATCTGAGAGATTAAAACACCCATAATTTAACTTTTAAATTATTTCAGGCTTTTCTATTTTTTTATTTATAGTTTATTATCAAGTTGGTTTCCATATAACACACAGTGCTCTTCCCCACAAGGGCCCACCTCCATGACCATGATCCCACTTCTCCTTTCCCCCTCCCACTTCAGCCCTCAGTTTGTTCTCAGTATTCAAGAGTCTCTCATGATTTGCCTCCCTCCCTCTCCCTAACTCTTTTTCCCCCCTTCACCTTCCGATGGTCCCCTGTTAGGTTTCTCCTGTTAGACCTATGAGTGAAAACATATGGTATCTGTCCTTCTGCGCCTGACTTATATCGCTTAGCATGACACCCTCAAGGTAAATCTACTTTGCTACAAATGGCCAGATTTCATTTATTCTGATTGCCATGTAGTATTCCATTGATTATATAGACCACATCTTCTTGACTCATTCATCAGTTGATGGACAATTAGGCTCTTTCCATGATTTAGCTATTGTTGAAAGTGCTGCTATGAACATTGGGGTACATGTGCCCCTATGCATCAACACTTCTGCATCCTTTGGGTAAATCCCCAGCAGTGCTATTGCTGGGTCATAGGGGAGTGCTATTGATAGTTTTATGAGGAACCTCCACACTGTTTTCCAGAGCAGCTGTACCAGTTTACTGTGGGTTGTTCCCACCAACAGTGTAAGAGGGTGTCCATTTCTCCACATCCTCGCCAGCATCTAAAGTCTCTTGATTAGTTCATTTTAGCCACTGTGACTGGCGTGAGGTGGTATCTCAGTGTGGTTTTGCTTTGTATTTCCCTGATGATGAGTGATGCTGAGCATCGTTTCATGTGCCTGTTGGCATCTGGATGTCTTCTCTATTCATGTCTTCTGCCCATTTCTTCACTGGATTATTCGTTTTTCGGGTGTGGAGTTTGGTGAGTTCCTTGTAGATTTTGGATACTAGCCCTTTATCCGATATGCCATTTGCAACTATCTTTTTCCATTCTGTTGGTTGCCTATTAGTTTTCTTGATTGTTTCCTTTGCAGTGCAGAGCCTTTTTATCCTGATGAGGTCCCAATAATTCATTATTGCTCTTGATTCCCTTGCCTTTGGGGATGTGTCGAGTAGGAAATTTCTGAGGTTGAGATCAAGGAGGCTGTTTCCTGCTTTCTCCTCTAGGATTTTGATGGTTTCCAGTCTCCCATTCAAGTCCTTCATCCATTTTGAGTTTCTTTTTGTGTATGGTGTAAGAAAGTAATCTTGATTCATTCTTCTGCATGTTGCTGTCCAGTTCTCCCAGCACCATTTGTTAAAGAGGCCGTCTTTTTTTCCAGTGGATACTCTTTCCGGCTTTGTCAAAGCTTCATTGGCCATACATTTCTGGGTCTAGTTCTGGGTTTTCTATTCTATTCCATTAGTCTCTGTGTCTGTTTTTCTGTCAATACCATACTGTCTTGATGATGACAGCTTTGTAGTAGAGGCCAAAGTCTGGGATTGTAATGCCTCCCGTTTTGGTGTTCTTCTTCAATATTACTTTGGCTCTTCCGGGTCTTTTGTGGTTCCATACGAATTTTAGGATAGTTTGTTCTAGCTTTTTGAAGAATCGTGGTGCAATTTTGATTGGATTGCATTGAAGGTATAGATTTCTTTTGGTAATAATGACACTTTAACAGTGTTTATTCTTCCGATCCATGAGCGTGGGATGTTTTTCCATTTCTTTGTGTCATCTTCAATTTCCTTCATAAGTTTTCTATAGTTTTCATCATACAGATCTTTTCTATCTTAGGTTAGGTTTATTCCTAGGTATTTTATGTTTTCTTTGTGCAATTGTGAATGGGATCAATTTCTTGATTTCTCTTTCTGTTGCTTCATTATTGGTGTATAAAAATGCAAACGATTTCTGTACGTTGATTTTGTACCCTGCAACATTGCTGAATTCATGCATCAGTTGTAGTAGGCTTCTGATGGAGTCTATCAGGTTTTCCATGTAGAGTATCATGTTATCTGCGAAAAGTCAAAGTTTGACATCATCTTTGCCAATTCTGAAGCCTTTTATTTCCTTTTGTTGTCTGATTGCTGATGCCAGTACTACCAGCACTATGTTAAACAACAATTCTGAGAGTTATTTATTAGAATAAATTCTAATTTATTAAGAATTAAAATTCTTAATAAATCCCTCCTTTCTCGAGGGATTTATTAAGAAAGGATGCTGTCTTTTGTCAGATGCTTTTTCTGCATCTATTGACAGGATCATATGGTTTTTATCTATTCTGTTGTTAACATGATATATCACATTGATGGATTTGCAAATATTGAACCAGTCCTGTAACCCAGGAATGAATCCCACTTGATCATGGTGGATCATTCTTTTTATATGCTGTTGAATTCGATTTGCTAGTATCTTGTTGAGTATATTTGTATCTGTATTCATGAAGGATATTGGCCTATAGTTCTCTTTTTTTGTTGGGTCTCTGTCTGGTTTGGGAATCAAACTGATGCTGGCTTCATACAATGAGTTCGGAAGTTTTCCTTCTATTTATATTTTTTGGAATAGCTTGAGAAGAATGTGTATTAACTCTGCTTTAAATATCTGGTAATATTTCCCTGGGAATCCATCGGGCCCTAGGCTCTTATTCCTTGAGAGATTTTTGATAACTGATTTGATTTCTTCACTGGTTATGGGCCTGGTCAGATTTTCTATCTCTTCCTGTTTGAGTTTTGGTAGTGCATGTGTGTTTAAAAATTTGTCCATTTCTTCTAGATTGTCCAGATTTTTGGCATTTAATTGTTCATGGTAATCTCTGATGATTCTTGTATTTATGAGGGATTGGTTGTAATAGATCCTTTTTCATTCATGATTTTGTCTTTTTCCGTGTTCTCTATTTTCTTTCTGAGAACCCTGGCTAGAGGTTTTTCAATTTTGTTTATTTTTTCAAAAAACCAACTCTTGGTTTCATTGATCTGTTCAAGTGGTTTTTTTTTTTGATTCTATATTGTTTATTTCTGCCCTGATCTTTATTATTTCTCTTCTTCTGCTGGGTTTGTGGTGCTCTTGCTGCTCCCCTTCTACTTCCTTCAGGTGCTCTGTTAGATTTTCAATTTGTGATTTTCCTAGTTTATTGAAAAACACCTGGATTGCAGTATACTTTCCTCTTAGGACTGCCTTTGCTGCATGCCAGAGAGTTTGGATTGTTGTATTTTCATTTTCATTTGTTTCCATATTTTTTAAAATTTCTTCTCTAACTGTCTGATTAGCCCAATCATTTTTTAGTAAGGTGGTTTTTAACTTCCACGTTTTTGGAGGTTTTCCAGACTTTTTCCTGGGATTGTTTTCAAGTTTCATAGCATTGTGATCTGAAAGTGTGCATGGTATGATCTCAGTTCGATTATATTTATGGAGGGCTGCCTCATGCCCCAGCATGTGATCTATCTTGGAGAATGTGCCATGTGCACTCAAGAAGAAGGTGAATTTCCTAGCTTCAGGATGCAGAGTTCTAAATATATTTATCAATTCCATGTGTCCCAGTGTGTCGTTCAGGTCCATTGTTTCTTTAGTGATTTTCTGTCTGGTTGATCTATCCATTGCTGGTAGTGGAGTATTAAAATGCCATGCAATTAGCACATTCTTATCAATAGGAATGTTTCTGTTTGTGATTGTTTCATGTATTTGGGTGCTCCTGAATTTGGGGCATAGATGTTTATAACTGTCAGCTCTTCCTGATGGAGAGACCCTGTAATTATTATATAATGTTCTTCTTCATCTTTTGTTACTGCCTTTACTTTAAAGTCCAGTTTATCCGATATAAATATGGCTACTCTGGCTTTCTTTTGACTACCCCAGCTTTCTTTTGACTACTGGTCGCATGATAGATATTTCTCCATCCCCTTACTTTCAATCTGAAGGTGTCTTCAGGTCTCAAATGAGTCTCTTGTAGACAGCAAATATATGAATTTTGTTTTTTTATCCATTCTGCTACCCTGTGTGGTTTCATTGGAGCATTCAGTCTATGTACATTCAGTGTTATTATTGAAAAATGTGGGTTTAGATTCATTGTGTTCTCTTTAGATTTCATGCTTGTAGTGGTGTCTCTTGTACCTTGTATTCCTTGCTACATTTCCCTCATAGAGTCCCTCTTAGGATTTCTTGTAGGGCTGGTTTGGTGGTGACGAATTCTCTAAATTTTTGTTTATTTGGGAACACCTTGATCTCTCCTTCTATTTTGAATAAGAGGCTCTCTGGATAAAGGATTCTTGGCTGCATATTTTTCTGTTCATCACATTGAAGATTTCCTGCCATTCCTTTCTGGCCTCCCAAGTTTCATTAGATTGGTCTGTAACCACTCTGATAGGTTTCCCTTTTTATGTTAGGGACCTTTTATCCCTATCTGCTTTCAGAATTCTCTTTATCTTTATATTTTGCCAGTTTCACTATATGTCATCCGGAAGATCAATTCAAGGTACATCTGAGGGGAGTTCTCTGTGCCTCTTGAATTTCAATGTCTACTTCCTTCCCCAGATTGAGGAAGTTCTTGGCTATAATTTGGTCAAACACCCCTTAGGGACCATTTTCTGTTTCTTCTTCTTCTTCTTCTTCTTCTTCTTCTTCTTCTTCTTCTTCTTCTTTCTTCTTCTTCTTCTTTTTCAGGAATTCCTATGATACGATATTGTTCCATTAGATTATATCACTCAGGTCTTGAATTCTCCTTTTGTGCTCCTGTATCAATTTCTCTCTCTTTTTCTCGGCTTCCTCTTTTTCTATAATGGTGTCTTCTAATTCCCCTCTTCTCTCTGAATCTTTAATCCGTGCAGTGTTTGCCTCCATTTTATTATGCACCTCATTTATTGCCTTTTTTAACTTGTCATAGCTATTTTGAAGGTCCCTAGTCTTTGTATCAATAGCTTCTCTGATTCTTTTTTCATGTCCAGAGATTAATTTTATGACAATTGTTCTAAATTCTTATTCAGTTATGTTGCTTATATCTGTTTTAAGCAGTTCTGTGGCTGTGACTTCTTCCTGGAATTTCTTTAGAGGAGAGTTCTTTCGTTTTGTCATTTTGGCTAGCTTTCTGTCTCTTGTCAGTTTTAGAAGCTCGTTATGCACTGTGCACCTGTTTGTATTACTCTATTAAAGGAGGCTCATTGACTGTCCAGGGCCTGTCGTTTCATGAAGTGTTCTTTTAATGGTGTCTCTCTTCTTCTCTAGTTGTGCCTTTGATTATTTTATTTCCCTACTCAGTGATATTTGGGACTCTTTACCATGTGTACCTTGGCTTGTTTCTTGAGGTAGCCTTAAAAAGGAAACAGACAGACAACCACACAGGTATCAAAAGCATGCAAATGCACAGACAAATCAAATACACAAGGAAATCAAAAGGGGAAAAAAAAGAAAAGAAAAGAAAAGAAAAGAAAAGAAAGAAAAGAAAAGAAAAGAAAAGAAAGAAAAGAAAAGAAAAGAAAAGAAAAGAAAAGAAAAGAAAAGAAAAGAAAAGAAAAGAAAAGAAAAAGAGGGGAGTGGACAGAAACAACAAAAGAAAATGGACAGTCTAAAAGTGTATAACCAGTTGAGGCGGGAGATAGGAATGAGATAAGGTAAAAGTTATCTGGATGGTAAGATAAAAGGCAGCTCTCCCGTGCGGATGGGTGTGGTTTGGTGTAGGTAGTTCTAGGGGGCTGCTCTCTGAGGCCCCATCTTGGTGGTTGAGGGGAGAAGAATGGAGGCGACCCAAGCCTTTCTTGAACCAAGCATTGCAGGTCACTCTTTTGAGTCTGCTCTCCCTGTGCTGTCGGAGGGCCATGTTGTATTTTCCAAGCCCCTCCTCTTTTCAAAATCCTAGTCCATGCACTTTAATGCTACCGCCCGAGATGAGATGTACTGCCGCAGGCGGCCAGCTTCCTAGCCGGGATCGAGTAGGGAGAGTCAGGGAGCTGTTTCTCCTGGCGCAGCCTGGAATTAGCACCAGCATGCAGAACCCAAGGGAGAATGCACCAGCTAAATGAGACAGATTTCTCTCCCCGCGCCCCACGATTATATATTGGGTGATAATATCCCTCTCCGTCTTGGGCCCAGTTTTTTTCTCTTCTCTGGAGACAGTTCTATGAGTGTTTTCAGTCTCTCTTTCTCTTCCCCTTGTCTCTCCAGGGCTCTGAGAGCTCTCCTCTGCTCTCCCTGGCTCTGCATTGGGCTGGGGCTCCCTCCCCTCTGCACCTCTGGGGCCCGGCCTATTTTTATTTCCCTAGTTCTCACTCACTCAGGGACCTTTCAGTTTGTCTTCTTTCTTGACTCTGTGTGTTTTCCTCCCACTCTTGCAGTTCAGAGTATTGTGGCTTCAGTCCTTCTCAGTTTGATAGATGCGGGCGGGCGAAAATTACAGAGCTCCCTACTTCTCTGCCATCTTGCCCCTCCTCTCTATTTCAGGCTTTTCTTATCAGCAAAAATATTTCCTGATATCTTCTAAAACTTTATGTGTAAGCTAATATATTTGTATTATTATTATTATTATTATTATTATTTACAGATTCAGTATTCTCTTTTACCACATTCATCAATGCACTCTATTATTCCCCCACTTCTCTAGTAGATTTATTTTCATTTTTATTTTTTCCTTTCTTATATTATTTAATTTTTAAAATGTCTAAAGAAAATTGTGCAATATTTACTTTGAGTCCAAGAGAATTTAGAGGACTAATTTTTATTTTTTATTAGCTATTTAGTGTTCAACTTTGCTGTGTTCTCAAAGTAATACCAAATTCTAGAGGATAAAAACTGTGACATTTTATGCAGGACATGCAGATTAACTCTTATCCATAATATAGCTGCAAAAACAATAAAGAGAAATAAGTATTTCCTGAAGTAAATCTTATTAGAATGTATAGTTTTCTGAATGTTAGCAATAATAACTGTTATAATGTTCCTGTTCAAATAAGTTATACTTTCTAACAAGAGAATAACATAATCATGACACTGGTAAGTGTTAAACAGATCAAATATTGTGCCCTATTTTTAATGCTGACCTAATATTAAGAATCACTTTCATGACTGTTATCTCATATTTTAAGAGTGTAACAAATATTTTCACTTGGGAGTTTTATATATTCTAACCTTATTATGAGTCTTGCCTACCAGGCAATTTTCTATAACGGTAAGAAATCTATCCTCCCACATTCTGCCAAACATTCTGGAGTTTGCATGTATTTTCTGTGAAATTATCCTATTTGCTTAAAAGTTACCCAAAATATTCCACTTGAGGACTTTATAATCCTTGGTTCATCCTTAAAATCTTTCTCATGAATGAATAATACCACAATTAGTTTGTTTTGAAAATAATAAATCAAACCTAAACAAGAACATCAATAAATCTTTTGTACATTTATAAACAATGTTTGAAAATTTATTTAAGTTTTATTTTTTACTAGTTTTTGCTTTATTTTTTTTCCAAATTTTTACTTAAATTCCAGTTAGTTAACATATAGTGTAATCTTGGTTTCAGGAATAGATTTTATTGATTTATTACTTACCTACAATACCCAGTGCTCATCATAACAAATGCCTTCCTTAATACCCTTCACCCATTTAGCAGTGTTTGACATTTAAATTCTCATCTCTCTATTCTAGCATTAGCAACTCCAAGACCCTGTTGATTCCTAAGAATGTAATTTAAAAAAAATAAACTTAAAATAAAGTAAGCAGGTTGTGTTTGCTAGGTCTCTGTCAAATCTTGAAAGGTGGAAGAAGTTCATGTGGGACATAGAGAGGATGGGGAACCCCACACCTTTGCTTTAAGAATAGGTGGCCTCCCCTGCTTCTCAGATGTACAAAGCCAGAGTTCATGTCAATATACTGAGTAATAATACCAGAGAAGGGCAAAACGAGGATAGTTTCTGTGAAAAGTGGAATGTTTTATTAGTGATCTTCCAGGCCTTAAAGAGAGAAAAGGGTCCACAATTTGTTTCTGTCCTGGGCTTTAATTTCCTTAATGGCTTTAGGTCTTGTTAACATCATATCTGTATACGTACTAACTTGTCTCTTTGCTTTTAGAAGTAACTTACTTTTTTTTGTCCATAATAAAACATGTACAGTCAGTGATCTTGAAAAGATCATTTTTGACAAAGATATTCACTGAACACACTATTGAAATTTAGAGGAGGCACTGAGGATTGTAAATACTGAAGAAACGGGGAAGTTACTTGGGCTGATACAAGCAAGTGCTGCAGAAATGGAAATAACAGGTTGAAATTGAACTCGGCAAAATTTAGTCTGAATGTCAGGAAAAGTTGTCAACTCTTAGATTTAATTAGGAATGTAATACTTTCCCTGAAGAAATGGCAGAAATTTATTGCTGGAGATATTTAAAATTGGCCTGAACTAAGCACTAGGGAGTATACAGAAAGGGTCAATCCTTCAAAAATTCTCAAGAATTGATGTATATAGCAATCGGTCTTTTGCATTTCTAATGTTCATGAGCATTATTATAGCATTTCACTTCACAAGGCTAGCTAAATATGTTCTCTTTAACACTGTAACCTTTAATATTAGAACATTACATGATACCCAGAAGGATACCTACAACTACTTTTAAAAAAAGTAATCCAAGCTGAATTTTCCCCTTTAGTTTGTTAATCACATGACTCTTTTTTTTCCCTTTTCCCCTCCTTTTCTTCTTTCCTACATCCTTCTCTACGTTTATTTTTATCTTTCTTCCTTCTCTGTTTCTTTTTTTCTCCCTTTTATGATTAGGCAGAAAAAAATCATGCCAAGTGGGTTCTGATTAGTATCTTTTACTTTCCTATCTCTCATCACTATGTGCAGGACAGGAGTACTGATTGATTGATTTAACTTTTCCCTTTTTGGAAAATTAGTTCTTTCAATACTTCATATACTTTCACTTTTTAATCTGAATATGGGTCCGATAAGGCCTTTTTCTCTTCAGCTTTTTTGCAAAACTCTCTGGATTTGTCCATATTCATTACCTTTAGGATTCTGTTTGAGCAACTGTTTTTCCCATTTAATCTCTGAATAAGAGCAGGAAATAAAATCTGAAACTAGATAACATGCTACTTATAGCTATGTCTTCATAGCCTTTATAGCCAAATCAATAATTTTGGTTTACGTGAGGTATGTGAGTATTTTTTTTTTGAGGAAGAAATATGTATATACACACACAATATTTATTGGCCATACTCAGTAGGCTTGGAATGTATTTTATTCAGTTACCAAATTATTTTTAGCAGAGATGTTAGAAATATACCCTGCACCCTAACTGGCACACACCAAAGTATAAAAGTAATATCAGGGGCACCTGGGTGGCTCAGTCAGTTGAGCGTCCGATTTTAGCTCAGGTCATGATCTCACAGTTTGTGGGTTCAAGCCCCGTGTCCGGCTCTGTGCTGACATCTCAGAGCCTGGAGCTGCTTCGGATTCTGTGTCTCCTTCTCTCTCTGCCCCTCCCCTGTTCGTGCTCTCTGCTGTCTCTCAAAAATACATAGATGTTAAAAAATTAGAAGTAATATCAGTCTGTTATAGGCATACAGTATTTTAATCAGTTTTTGGTTCTTATCCTTGGACTTTTTCAGCCACATTGAACGTTAAAGAAGTACCTCTATACCTGTCCCTTCATTCTTTTCTTAATAACAATAATTAACAGTAGTTAACTTGGGGCACTTGGGTGGCTCAGTCAGTTAAGCATCAAACTCTTGATTTTGACTCAGGTCATAATCTCACAGCTGGTGAGATCAAGCCCTGCTTCATCTCCATCCACGACAGCGTGGAGCCTGCTTGGGATTCTTTCTTTCTGCCTGCCCCCCCCCCCCAGTTTCTCTCTCTCTCTCTCTCTCTGTAAATAAATAAACATTTTAAAATATATAATAATAGCTAACTTAAAAATATCCTTGTCTATACTAGACAGTGTGTTAAGTTCTTTTCATGGATTATCACATTGAATTATCACAACAACCCTATAAAATATATATTCTTATTAACCTCATTTTCAAGACAGCAATTTGTCCAGGGTCACATAGCTAGTTTGGTAAAGTAAGGCCTGGAATGCAGATAGTCTGACAGAAGTGTACATACTCTGAAACACACTGCACAGATATGGAAGTGCCTTTGAATGGGAAATAGGGATTCCTATAGTATGTTCTGAGTTTTAAGAACCTTAAGAATAAATGTAAATTAATTATTTTTAGTATAACTGTGTATGCCACTGTGATATGTTCAAAGAATCAAAAGGGAAGACAAATTCTTGTAATATTTGATATTCAAATTCTGTATGCCTTTTTGTATTTTTTTACAAAGTTCTGATTTCCAATATCTACAATAGGTTCAGATAGACTGCAAGTTGGGAAGTTCAGCATTCATGAGATGCTAGTACCCAATGGCTGATGATTTGGAGATTCTCTCCTAACTTTAAATTACTATCCAAGGTAACTAACTGCTCTCTTAGTCAAAAATTTCAAATCTTTCCATAATTTCATAATTCTGAAAAACATAATTAGGTCACCACCAAGCCACTTTTTTTTTTCCAAACCAGAATAACCTCAATTCCCTTAAGCTATCATTATTACATATATCCTTGAACTATTTGGGGACAAAGGATATATACTAAGTTAAGCATAAGTGTCATTCCTGTGGAACACTATATAGAAATGAACAAAATTTGGCAGAGTCTAATGAGGACTTTACAGAAAGGGAGAATCATATTTGCTATTTTTCTCCTTATTTCCATTGTTTCAATTTTTATTATATTCTAATGTATACAATTTTTATTATTTTTCAAAATACAGTAACATTGCTTAGTTCATAATCAATTCCATTATTTAAATTCAAAATAGTTGTTTTACAATCTGTATTGCTAATGTATGAAGATAACAGGATATCTAAACATAGGAAACCAGATATGCTTCATACTCAAATTTCCTATTAGAATACAGTGAATTTTCTAAGTTCTTTTTAATCAGCTGAAAATGCTAGAAGCAATATAGGTCTAAGGGGAACAAACTAATTGGTAATAATAATAGAGACTGAGTGCATACTTTGAAGTTGTTTCTGTTTCTCTCAATACTCTCCCTCCAAAAAATATGGTATTTTGATAAAGGTAGCTTAGAAGGTTTGCATAATTTTTGGACCAGAAGCAAACGTATATTACTAATTGTGTAGTTAGAGACAAGAAATAGAGAATCATTCACTACAATCAAGTGGGAGTTATTCCTCAGTAGCAAGAGTGAATCTATATTTGCAAATCAATGTAATACCACACATTAAAAAAGAAAGGATAAGAACCAAATAATCCTCTCAATAGAGACAGAAAAAGCATTTGACAAAGTAAAATATCCATATTTCATAAAAACCCTCAACAAAGTATGTTAGGAAGGTACATATCTCAAAAAATATACAGGCCATATACAAAAAACCCACAGGTAATATCATCCTCAATGGAGAAATATGAGAACGTTTCCTCTATGATCAGGACAAGACTGGAAAGTCCACTCTCACCACTGTTATTTAACATACTACTGGAAGTCCTAGACACAATATTTAGATAAGAAAAAAAGAATAAAAGTCATCCAAATGGTCAAGGAAAAAGTCAAACTTTCACTATTTGCATATGACATGATACTTTATATGGAACCCCAAGACTCCACAAAAAAAAAACAACAACTACTTGAACTCATACACGAATTGCATAAATTCACAGGATACAAATTCAACAAACATAAATCTGTTGCATTTCTATACAACAATAACGAAGAAGCAGAAAAAGAAATCAAGGAATTGATTCCATTGACAATTCCATAAGAATTCCATTGACAATTAAATGCCATAACATACCTAGAAATATACTTAACCAAAGAAGGAAAATATCGGTACTCTGAAAACGATAAACAAGGATGAAAGAAATTGAAGATGAAACAAAGAAATGGAAAAATATTCCATGTTCATGGATTGGAGGAACAAATATTGTTAAAATGCCTATACTACCCAAAACTATACATTCAATGCAATCCCAATGAAAATACTGTCAGCATTTTTCACAGAGCTAGAACAAACAATCCAAAAATTTGTATGGAAACACATAAGACCCTGAATAAGCCAAACCAATCTTGAAAAAGAAAAACAAACCTGGAGGCATCACAATGCTGGACTGTAAGTTATATTATAAATTTGTAGTGATCAAGATGGTTTGGTACTAGCACAAAAATAGACATAAATCAATAGAGCAAATTAGAAAACCCAGATATGCACACAGAACTATATGGTCAACTAATCTTTGATAAAGCAGGAAAGAATGCAATGGAAAAAACACAGTCCCTTCAACACATGGTGTTGGGAAAACTGAACAGCAACATGGAAAGAATGAAACTGGAACTTCTTTAATCTGGGTAAGGAAACGGGGATCCAAGTCCAAGAGAAACAGAGAACTCCCTTCAGAATCAACAAAAACAGATCAACACCATGACATATAATGAAACTGGCAAAATACAAGGATAAAGAGAGAATTCTGAAAGCAGGCAGGGACAAATGGGCCTTAACCTACAATGGTAGACACATGAGAGTAGTAGCAGAACTTTCCACTGAAACTTGGCAGACCTGAAGGGAGTGGTAGGAAATACTCAATGTGATGCATAGGAAAAAATATTTAGCCAAGAATCCTTTATCCAGCAAAGCTGTCATTCAGAATAGAAGAAGAGATAAAGGCTTTCCCAGAGAAAAAAAAAAAAAAAAACTAAAGGAAATCATGACCACTAAACCAACCGTGCAGAGGATTCTAAGGAGGACTCTGTGAGTAGAAAGCAGAAAAGACTACAAAGGGCCAGAGACATCACCACAAACATGAAAACTACAGATTACACAATGACACTAAATCCATATCTTTCAATAATCATTCTGTATGTAAATGGACTAAACTTCCCAATCAAAAGACATAGGGTATCAGAATGGATTAAAAAACAAGGTCTGTCTATATGCTGCCTACAAGAGACTCATTTTAGACTTGAGGACACCTGCAGATTGAGAGTGAGGGGATGGAGGACCATCTATCATGTTAATGGATGTCAAAAGAAAGTATAGAGTAGCCATACTTATATCAGACAAACAAGATTTTAAAACAAACACTGTAACAAGAGATGAAGATGGACGTTATATCATAATTAAGGGGTATATCCATCAAGAAGTGCTAACAATTGTAAATGTTTATGCCCCCAACGTGAGACACTGAAATGTATAAATCAATTAATCCAAACATAAATTAATGTATAAATAATAACATCGTGAATGTAGGGGACTTTAATACTCCTCTTACAGCAAAGTACAGATCATCTAGGCAGAAAAATCAATAAGGAAACAACATCTCTGAATGACACATTGGACCAGATGGGCTTAAGAGTAATATTCAGAATTTTTCATCCAAGAGCAGCAGAATACACATTCTTCTTGAGTGCACATGGAACATTTTCCAAAATAGATCACATACTAGGTCATAAAACAGCCCTCAACAAGTATAAAAGGATTGAGATCATACCATACATATTTTCATATCACAACACTATGAAACTTGAAATCAACCACAAGAACAAATTTGTAAACCCCCCAAATACTTGGAGGTTAAAGAACTTCGTACTAAAGAATTAATGGGTCAACCTGGAAATTAAAGGTTAAATTTAAAAATATATGGAAGCAAATGAAAATGAAAACACTAAAGTCAAAACCCTATGCGATGCAGCAATGGCAGTCCTAACAGGAAAATACCTTGCAATTCAGGCCTGTGTCAAGAAGCAAGAAAGGTCCCAATTATACAACCTAACTTTGCACCTAAAGGAGCTAGAAAGGCAGCAACAAAGAAAGCCCAAAGCCAGGAGAAGAACAGAAATAATAAAGATTAGAGCAGAAGTAAACAATAAAGAATCCAAAGAAAAAGTAGAGCAGATCAATGAATCTAAGACCTGGTTTTTTGAAAGAATAAACAAAATCGAGAACCCCCTAGCCAGACATCTCAAAAGAGGACCCAAATAGATAAAATCACAAACAACACCACAGAAATACACACAATTATTAGAGAATACTATGAAAAATAATATGCCAACAAACTGGACAATCTGGAAGAAATGGACAAATTTCTAGACACCCACACACTATCAAAACTCAAATGGAAGGAGACAGAAAATTTGAACAGACCTATAACCAGTGAAAATATTGAATCGGTTATCAAAAATCTCCCAAAAAATAAGAGTCCTGGGCCAGATGGCTTCCCTGGGGAATTCTACCAGACATTTAAAGCAGAGTTAATACTTATTCTTCTCAAGCTATTCCAAACAATAGAAACAGAAGGAAAGCTTCCATTGTCATTCTATGAAGCCCACATTATCTTGATTCCCAAACCAGACAAAGACCACTAAAAAGGAGAATTACAGGCCAATATGCCTGATGAACAAAGATGCAAAACTTCTCAACAAGATACTAGTAAATCGAATTCAACACTATATTAAAATAATTATTCACCATGATCAAGTGGGATTCATTCCTGGGCTGCAGCGCTGGTTCAATATTAATAAATCAATGAACATGACACATCACATTAATAGAAAAAAAAATAAGAACCATATGATCCTGTCAATTGATGCAGAGAAAGCATTTGACAAAATATAGCATCTTTTCTTAATAACAACTCTCAAGAAAGTCGGCATATAAGGAACATACCTTAACATCATAAAAGCCATATAGCTGAAAAGCCCACAGCTAATATCATCCTCAATGGGGAAAAACAGCTTCCTCCCTGAGATTAGGAACATGACAGGATGGCAACTTTCACCACTGTTGTTTAACATAGTTTTGGAAGTCCCAGCCTCAGCAGTCAGACAACAAAGCAAAATAAAAGCACCAAATGTCCAAGAAGAAGTCAAATTTTCACTCTTCGCAGATAACATGATGTTCTACATGGAAAACCCAAGAGATTCCGTGCAAAAAAAATCTGCTAGAAATTATACATGAATTCGGCAAAGTCACAGGATAAAAAACCAATGTACAGAAGTTGGTTGTATTTCTACACACCAATAATGAAGTAGCAGACAGAGAAATCAAGGAGTCAGTCCTATTTAAAATTGCAGCAAAAGCATAAGATACCTTGGAAAAAACCTCATCAAAGTAGCAAAAGATCTGTACACTGAAAACTATAGAAACTTATGAAAGAAATTGAAGAAGACACAAAGAAATGCAAAAACTTTTCATGCTCTTGAATTGGAAAAACAAATATTGTTAAAATGTGGATACTACCCAAAGCAATCTACACATTCAAAGCAATCCCTATCAAAATAGCATGAGCATCCTTCACAGAGCTAGGACAAACAATCCTAAAATTTGTATAGAACCAGAAAAGACCCCAAATAGCCAAAGTAATGTTGAAAAAGAAAACACAAACTGGAAGCATCACAATCCTGGACTTTAGCCTGTATTATAAAGCTGTAGCCATCAAGAGAGTATGGTGTAGGCACAAAAAGCACACATGATGAGCAGATAAAGAGAGGTGGTATAAAGGAGGAGTTAAGATGGTGGTTTGGGAGGGAGACTCTGGACTCTTCTGGTCCCTCTAACATAGCAAGATTAACATCAAATCATTTTGAACATGAACGAAATATATCTGAGGATTAAGAGATCAATGTGCATGATTTTAGAGAGAGAACATGTCAGGTAAGTGGTGCAAATTGGAGATTTTGGGGAGAGAAAGGCTTCAGTGCTGCATAGGTTTGGGAGCCCTTTTCACAGAACGGTGAGAGACAGCAATGCATTGGGTTCACACAAGAAAAGCACTCCCCCAAAACTATTGATGGGGGAATCATAAGGAACTAAATATCGCAAGTTTTAGCAAATGGTGAGGCTGAACTTCTGAGTTCCTGGAAGTCTGCACATTTGCCCAAGTAGACTCAGGTAGGCGGCAGTCCTCCCTGGGAGAAGGAGGGGAAGGCTTGGAGCAGACATTGGGCAGCATGCTGTGGGGATCCCATGGATTGCACTGGGAGAGAAAGTTCCCTTCCCTGAGTGCATCTGGAAGAGGGCATATTTCCTCTCCTAGGACAAAAGACCCAGCTAGTGCATTTGAGCAGTAGCAGTTCAATAGCAGGGGACAGAGGCAGGAGCAGATAGTGGATAAAGTGGTTACAGCTTTTTGCTGTGCTTCACCATAAATTCTAGACACCTGTGTAGTCAAGGGACTGCTTTTCTGGGACAGAATGGCTCCAAGCTCAATGATGTGATGCTCTCCTCCATAGAGGGGGGTGGGGATAACATGTCCACACCTTTCCTGGTCCTTTAAGATGTGGGGTTTTGAATCCCAGTCATGCACTAGAGGTAAAACACAGGAGAGCTCTGACGCCAGGGCACAGAACGGTTAAGGGCAGGTATTTGACAGAAACTTGGGATACAGGAGGGGATATTGTTTGCTTGACTACCTGAACTGTATCAGGTGCCAGTTCCCCCACCAAGGGTTAAGAGAGCAGGTTGATGCCACCTTCCCCTGACAGCCCTACCTCAGTGAGTAACACAGTGACTGCCGTTGAATCTGGAGTCACTTACACCAAACCCTGCTCCAATATGCCCTAGAGGGTCATCTTTACAAGGGCATGTCTGATTGTCCTCAATGGGGAAAAACTGAGAGGTGTTCCCTTAAATTCAGGAACATGACACAATGTCCACTTTCATCATTGATATTCAACATACTACTGGGTGTCCTAGACTCAGCAATCAGACAACAAAAAGAAATAAAAGATCCAAATTGCCAAGGAAGTAGTTCAAATTTCACTCTTCAGAGATGACATAATACTCTACTTGGAAAAGCTGAAAGACTCCACCAAAAAATAACTAAAATGATACATGAATTCAGCAAAGTCACAGGGTTTAAAATCAAGGTACAGATATTTGTTGCATTTCTATACACCAGTAATGGAGTAACAAAAAGAGAAATCAAGGAATTGATCCCTTTCACAATTGCACCAAAAACCATAAGATACCTAGGAAGAAACCTAACAAAAGAGTTAAATGACTTGTGGTCTGAACTCTATAAAACACTATAAAACTCAATCCATGTCCTTGCAAATGTCAAAATTTCATTCATTTTTAGGGCTCAGTAATATTCCCTTGTATATATCACATCTTTTTTTTGTTATTTTTTATTTACTTCTTTTTATTTTCATTTATTCTTTTTGTCTTTGAAAGTTTCCATTTAAATTAAATTCAGTTAACATACAGTGTGGTATTGGTTTCAGAAGTAGATTATATCACTTACATATAACACCCAGTGCTCACTCATCAAAGCAAGTGCCTTCCTTAATGCCCATGACCCATTTAGCCCATGCCCCTACCCAATACACCTCCAGCAACTCTCAGTTTGTTCTCTGTATTTAAGAGTATCTTATGGTTTGCTTCCTTCTCTGTTTTTATCTCATTTTATTTTTCCTTCCCTTCCCCTATGTTCATCTGTTTTGTTCTCAAATTCCAAATATGAGTGAAATCATATTGCATTTGCCTTTCTCTGTATGACTTATTTCACCTAGCATAATGCATTCTAGTTCCATCCACATTGTTTCAAATGGCAAAATTTCCTTCTTTTTCATTTCTGAATAATATCCCATTGTATATATTTACCACCTCATCATCCATTTGGGCTACTTCCATAATTTGGCTATTGTTGATAGTGCTACTGCAAACATTAGGGTACATGTGTCCCGTCAAATCAGCATTTTTGTATCCTTTGAATAAATACCTAGTAGTACAATTGGTGGGTCATAGGATAGCTCTAGTTTTAAATTTTTTAGGAACCTCCATACTGTTTTCCAGAGTGGCTTCACCACTTTGCGTTCCCACCAACATCTGTTGTTTCTTTAGTTGTTTATTTTAGCTATTCTGACAGGTGTGAGTTGGAATCATTTTGGTTTTGATTCGTATTTCCCTGATGATGAGTGATGTTGAGCATTTTTTCATGTGTCTAGTAGCCATATGGATGTCTTTTTTGGAAAAGTGTTTGTTCATGTCTTTTGCCCATTGCTTCAGTGTTTTTTGGGGTGTTGAGTTTGGTAAGTTATTTCCTGATTTTGGATACTCACCCTTTATCTGATATGCCATATGCAAATATTCATCCCATCACATCTGTTGCCTTTTAGTTTTTGTTTTTATTGTTTCCTTCACTGTGCAGAAGCTTTTTATCTTGATGAGGTCACATAGTTCATTTTTGCTTTTTTTTCACTTGCCTCCTGAGATAGGTTTAGTAAGAATTTGCTGCAGGAGAAGTAAAAAAGTTTGTTGCCTCTTTTTTCCCCTAGGATTTTGATGGTATCTTGTGTTACATTTAGGTCTTTCATCCATTTTTAGTTTATTTTGTGTGTGGTGTAAGAAAGTGGTCCAGGTTCATTCCTCTGCATGTCACTGTCCAGTTTTCAAGAACATTTGTTCAAGAGACTATTCTTTGTTGCTTTGTCAAAGATTACTTGGTCATCCATTTGCGAATCCATTTTTGTATTCTCTATTCTATTCTATTGATCTATGTGTCTCTTTTTTGTGCCAGTACCATACTTTCTTGATGATTACAGCTTTGTAATACAGCTTGGAATCCAGAATTGTTATACCTCCAGCTTTGCTTTTTTTTCCAACATTACTTTGGCTATTTGGGTTTTTTTCTGGCTCCACACACACTTTAGAATTATTTGTTCTAGTTCTCCAAAAATGCTGGTGATATTTTGATAGTGATTTCAGTGAATATGTAGATTGCTTTGGGTAATATAGACATTTTAACCATATGTGTTCTTCCAATCCATGAGCATGGAATATTTTCCCATTTATTTATGTCTTCTTCCTTTTCTTTCATAAACATTCTATTGTTTTCAGCATACAAATCTTTTACTTCTTTGGTTAGGCTTCTTCCTAGGTATATTATGGGTTTTGGTGCAATTGTAAATGGGATCAATTCCTTGATTTCTCTTTCTATTTTTTAATAGTTTATTTATTTTGAGACAGAGAGAGACAAAGCACAAGTGGAAGAGGTGCAGAGAGAAAGGGAGACACAGAATCTGAAACAGGATCCAGGCTCTGAGCTGTCAGCACAGAGCCCGACACAGGGCTCAAACCCACGGCCCATGAGATCATGACCTAGCTGAAGTCAGACACTTAACCGACTGAGCCACCCAGGCTCCCCCTCTTTCTTATTGGTGTATAGAAATGCAACTGAATTCTGTACATTGATTTTATATTCTACAACTTTGCTGAATTTATATATCAGTTCTAGCAGTTGTGTGTGTGTGTGTGTGTGTGTGTGTGTGTGTGTGTGTGGAGTTTCGGGTTTTCCACAAAGAGTATCATGTCATCTGTGAAGAGTGAAAGTTTGATTTCTTCCTTGCCACTTTGTGTCCCAGATTTGAGTCTGGATTTCTCTTTTGTCCAGCAAGAGAGTGAACATATAATTTAATACAAGAGAGGCTAATGTCCGGGAAGAGACAAGAGCCCCAAGCAAGGGTCCTTGCTCCATATTTATTAGGATCAGAAGGCTTACAAACGTGCTGGACATGCAGAAAGAGACAATACAACAGTGATCATTAAATCATGTGTGAAAGAAAAGGGGGTTTCGAAAGTATGCAGTGTTAGGAGTTTGGGTCAATACAAAACAAAATACCAGCACTGAGCAGATAGCCATTTACTGCAGGCACCAGGCGCCCTGTGTCTGTTTATCTTGTCTAGAGGATAAGACAGATACAGCATGCTACCTCAAGGCTAACAAGGTTTTCAAGGGTTTTTTTTTTTTTTTTTGGAGTTTTTGTTGTTGTTGTTCTTTTGTTGTTGTTTTATTTTTTGCTAATTAGCTCCAGGCAATTTGACCTTGCTGCAGTGATCCTTCACCCTGTTTACCTGTTCTCAGACGCTTTTGTCCTGTTGAAGTGGCTTTCCACTATACACTTTGTTCCATGCTGGGGGTGCTTCTGGCCTGTTTACCTTCTCAGGCACTTTCGTCCTCTGAATTTTCAGACACTTTCCTCCTGTGGAAGTGGCTTTCCGATCTACGCTTTGTTCCATGCTGGGATCGCTTTCACCCTGTGGCCACTTTCCATTCTAAGCCTTGTTAACCCATTGGTGCAAACTCAGGGAATACTTAAACGTATGCCCCACAATTTTGGATGATTTTATTTCTTTTTGTTGTCTGATTGCTGAGGGTAGGATTTCCAAAACTATGTTAAACAGTTTAGAGAGTGGACAACGTACCATGTTCCTGAACTTAGGGGGAAAGCTCTCAGTTTTTTTTTTCCCCCATTGAGGATGATACTAGCTGGGGGTCCTTCATATATGGCCTTTATAATGTTGAGGTATGTTCCCTCTATCCCATTTTCTTGAAGGTTTTTATAGATAAAAGATGCTGTATTTTGTCAAGTGCCTTTTCTGCATCTATTGAGAGTATCATGTGGTTCTTATCCTTTCTTTTATTAAGGTGATCTATCACGTTGATTCATTTGCAGATATTGAACCAGTCCTGCAGCCCAGGAATAAATCCCACTTGATAATGGTGAATCATTCTTCTTTTTTTTTTTATTAAACTTTATAGTTTATTGTCAGGTTGGTTTCCATGCAACACGCAGTGCTCTTCCCCACAAGTGACCTCCACCAAGACCATCACCCCCCATTACCTTTCCCCCTTCCCCTTCCCCCCTCAGTTTGTTTTCAGTATTCAAGAGTCTCTCGTGTTTTGTCTCCCTCCCTCTCCCTAACTCTTTTCCTCCTTCCCCTCCCGATGGTCCTCTGTTGGGTTTCTCCTCTTAGACCTATGAGTGCAAACATATGGTATCTGTCCTTCTCTGCCTGACTTATTTCGCTTAGCATGACACCCTCGAGGTCCATCCACTTTGCTACGAATGGCCAGATTTCATTCTTTCTCATGGCCATTGTATAGATGAATCATATCTTCCTAATCCATTCATCAGTTGATGGACATGTAGGCTCTTTCCATGATTTGGC
>CM053579.1:42021427-42054608 GCA_028646485.1 Cryptoprocta ferox | reverse complement strand
AGAGACTCTTGAATCCTGAAAACAAACTGAGGGGGGAAGGGGAAGGGGAAAGGTAAAGCAGGGTGATGGTCTTGGTGGAGGTCACTTGTGGGGAAGAGCACTGGGTGTTATATGGAAACTAACCTGACAATAAACTATAAAGTTAAAAAAAAAAAAACAAATATATTTATCAGGTAAATATTTCCACAAAAACAAAAGTAGAAAGAAGTCAGAATTGGGGAGGTGTCAACAATTTACACAATTCACTTTTTTGCAATCTTTAACTATAACAAATTGGGGGAGAACAATTTAAAAATTACTTTTTCATATATTTTTTGTTCCTGTAGTTTCAGACTATAAATGAATATATATATTATATATATATATATATATATATATATATATATATATATATGCCATAAGAGCAAAAAAAAGTAGATTTCTTCAGTGGTGAAATCTTTATCCTACTCTAATGTTTTTAAGGAAACAACAGAGCTTCAAAATACATGAAGAAAAAAACTGTCAGAACTAAAAGGAGAAATAAATCTACACTTATGGATGAAAACTTCAACACTACTTTTTCAGTGTTAGAACTGATCGACAAAAAATCAGTAGTGATATTGAAGAGCTATATAACACGTTCAGCCAACAGGATCTAATTGTTTTCTATAGAGATCTTTAACTCCCAAAAGCAGGATACGCATTTTTAATGTGCGCATGGAACATTAATCAAGATAGATTATATTCTACTTTATAAACTAATCCTTAACAAGTTTTCAAAAAATAAAATAATATGGGGTGTCTGGGTGGGTCAGTCAGTTAAGCATCCAACTCTTGATTTTGGCTCTGATCATGATCTCATGGTCATGTTATCAAGCCCTGCATCAGGCTCTGCACTGAGCATGGAGCCTGCTTAGGATTCTCTTGTCCCTCTCCCTCACCACATTTCCCACTTATGCTCTCTCTCTCTCTCTCTCAAAAAATAAAAATTAATTAATTAATAAAATTTAAAGTAATATGAAGTATGTTCTCTGACATAAAAGAAATTAAGCATGACATCATAACACAATGATAACAGAAAAATATCAAAATATTTGGAAATTCAACAAGTTATTATTTCTTATTAATCCATTAATCAACAAGGAACTCTTAAGATAAATTAGAAAATAATTTAAACTGAATGAAATTTAAACATAATAAGTCAAGATTTGTGGGACACAGCTAAAGTAGTGTTTAGAGTTATGTTTATAGCACTAAATGTTTATATTAGAAAAAGAAGAAATGTTTAACCTAAAAATCCTGCTTCTTATTTAACAGGAAAATAAGAGGAAACTAAACCCAAAGTAGGCAAATAGAAGAAAATGACAAATGTAAGAAAAAAATCAATAAAATTGAAGCCTGGAAAATAACAGAAAATTAATAGAAGCAAGCCATTTCTTTGAGAAGACCAATAAAATTTATAAATCACAGAAAGACTGAAAAAACACAAATAAAGAAGATAAAAGGTGGCAATAATTGGAATTAAAGAGAGGGTATCCCTGCATAGTCCAAAGATATTAAAAGAATAATAAGGGAATGATATGAACACAATAAGCATAAATTCAACAACTTATATAAAATGGGCCATTTCCTCAAAAACCATAAACTACCTAAATTCATCCAAGTTTAAATAGATCACATAAATACTAATATGACTATTGAATTGGTAGTTATGACCCTTCTTAAACAAATCACTAGGTCTAGATGGTTTCACTGGTAAACTCTAAAAAACTTAAATAAATAAATATTTTATATAATTTCTTCCAAATAATAGAAAAGGAGGAGAAATTTTCCGACTCATTTTATGAGGCCAGCATTTCACTGATACCAAGACCTGACAGTCTACAAAGGAGACTAGAGATTAATGGTCCTCATGACCATAAATACATAAACTTGTTTGCTAATATTTTATTTTGAGAATGCAAAGCTAGTTCAATATTCAAGAATCAATCAGTGTAATTCATTGTATTAACAGGCTAAAGAAAAAAAACCAACATGATTATATGTACTGATGCAGAAACAGCACTTGGCCATAACTTAATAATAATAAAAATGTAACATTCAACAAATGAGAACTATAAGGGGAACTTCTCAACCTGACAAACAGTATCTAGATGAAAATCCTCAACTTAACATCATACCTAAATGTGAAAAACTAGATGTTTTCCCCCTCAGATTGAAAACAAGGGAAGGATAACTCTTCTTTCCACTTTCATCATAATGGAAGTCCTAGCTAGTGTTATAAGGCAAGAGAAAGAAAGAAAAGACATAATTTCATTTACTTTTTTAATGTTTACTTATTTTGAGAGAGAGAGAGAGACAGAGTGCAAGCGGGGAAGGGGCAGAGAGAGACTGAGACACAGAATCTGAAGCAGGTTTCAGGCTCTGAGTTGTCAGCACAGAGCCGGACGTGGGGCTTGAACTCACAAACCGTGAGATCATGACCTGAGCTGAAGTCGGACACTTAACGGACTGAGCCACCCAGGCACCTGACATAATTTCATTTAAAATGGCATATAAATTAGAAAGGAAGAAATAAAACTGCCCCTATTTGCAGATGACATGACTGTAGAGACAAAATCTCTATCAATCTAGCTAGCTAGCTATATAAAACCCTAGAACTAATACATCAATTTAGTAAAGTTGCTGGACATATGGTCATCACACCAAAATCAATCACAGATTTATATACTAGTAATGTGCAATTGGAAACTGAGATTTGAAAAATATATATAGAATATTGTAACTCCATAGATAAATCTATCCAAAAAGGGAAAAAAAAATCTTATATGCAAATTTAGCGAAACATGTCCAAGCTCTCTGTGTTGAAAATTACAAATATTGAAAGAAATCAAAGTCCTAAATAAATGAATAAATGAAAATCTATGCACATAGATTTGAAGCCTCACATTGTAAAAAACAAAAAAAATCAAGTCTCCCCAAATTGATCTATAGACTGAATGTATTTCCATCGAAATCTCAGGAAGATTATTTAGAGATCAAAATAAGATGATTCAAAAATGTGTATTAAAATAAAGGATCTAGGATATTTAAAACAATTGAAAAAGAATGGAGTTGGTGGAACCACAAACATTTTTAAGACTCAGAATTATGTGGTTTGGGTAAAGGGATAAATACCTAGACTGATGAAACAAAATAGTCTATAAATACAACACCCACATGATTTTTGATATAAAGGCAAAAATAAAACTTCAATATTTTTAGAACAAAATAAGAAAAAAAACCCTGCATGATTGGGATATTTTTTTAAACTGAAACTGAAACTGGAAAGAAAATACATAATTATAATTATCAAACAATTATGCAGTGTTTTATAAACATCAATAAATTAACTTTTAAATACAATGGATATTAGTAACTTGAATACATTCTGGGAAATACTAGACCCATATACTAACACTATAAAGAGCTTTCTGTTCCTTCTTTTCCTGAAACAAAAATACATGAACATCAAAACTGAAACTTGAAAGAAAAATAAATGCTAAACACAAGCACAGCCTTTCATATATATGACAATAATTTTATCCCATCTTTTCTTTCTGCTTTATGAGCAAAATGAAATGTGAATATTGTCAAAATGTAGACCTCTAAAACCAGATTGATCTAGGTGCTTAAATAATTTTTAAATATTTTCTCTTCTTGCAATAACTTTCTTTTTATTCTTTGTCAACAGTGACTTCAGAATTTTGTCAAGCCTTTTTCAGCAAATAATTTATAAAGAAGGATTCATTCAAATTTCCCTATCTTGCTATGAACTCCTATCTTGGGTACTGTGTGTTAGGAATATTTCTATATGTGAAACTGCAACTGTGGCATTTACAAAATGTGACAAAGTATATGGCCTTTGGAAGAAAATAGGGCAATTAGACATATTCAGCTGCTCAACATTATGATCTTATCAGACAGATTTTCTCTATTCTTTCTCTTTCTTACAAATAACTATTCATTCACTATCAATGCTATTACAACTATTTTCAACTACCGAATTGACCTTTCATTTTATAAAGATCCGTAAATCAACCATTAAAATGAAATGAAAATTTGTAACTGCAATTAATCATGAAGAAGAAATAGTCTTGAGAATAACACATTGGTCACAATCACAGAGTTTTCCATGGGATCATATCTGCTGACAGCAGGGAGACACTTCAAAACATTTGCAGCCCAAAAGTTAAAGATCTCAGGTTTCTAGGCTTACTAGAAAAAAAAATCCATGGTTATCATAAGAAGGAAGTGCAGGTAAGTACATGAATTTCATATTTAAAAAACAATATAAAATTTATTTAATCATACATAAAGGTTTTATTAAAAAGGAACTGGATATTTCTAATTAACTAATATATACCTGATGTTATGTTTACATTTTTTGAGAGCAAAAGTTAAATAATCAAGGGCTCAAATAAGTACTCACTGCAAGCAGTAATAATTTGATCTAATTTGAAACAACTAGCTCTTCTCTATATTTTATTGTTTATCTCTTTCAGATTCTTTCATTCAATCCCAAAATTATTTCTCAATTATTCATCTCTGTCATATTTGCTTTACTCAAGTATACATAAGGGTAATATATTCATTAATTTATACTAGTTATTAATATTTCCAGTAAAGGCAGCATTGTTGAAACAATATATATTCAATATGTCCAGTATCTAGACAATGTATCTGATTATAAACAGTGAGCAAAAACTTGGCTTAATGTGTATTAATGTATAAGCTTTAGTAAAACTACCAGTAAATGTACTCCCAGTCTTTAGAAATAGTTCCTGGCACTGCTTTGACTCCTATTTGCAACTATCCTTTCAATTTACTGGAAATTACATGAGAAGAGCAATTGTCCTTTGGCCATTCACTGATCCTCAATACCTTTTTTTATCACGCTTTCTCTTTCACCGACTCTTATCTACTTGCAAGAGCAACGTAAAAACTACAATTTATTTATGAGTGTTTTTAATAATACTACTATATGTATTATGTGTCAGCCAGTGAAATAGACCTTTTATTCAAAGTTTCATTTGACATGCACAACACATTTTTACAATATCATTACTCTAATTTTACAGACAAGTAAAGTGAATTTCAGCAGAGCTACTCAGTGGCTGAAGTTTCAAACTCCAATATGTCCATTTCCAAAATCAGTGGATATGGTATTTCTTTCATTTTAATATGGAACATTTTTCTTTCTTTCCTTCTCTCTTTCTTTTTCTTTCTTTCTTTCTTTCTTTCTTTCTTTCTTTCTTTCTTTCTTTCTTTCTTTCTCTTTCTTTCTTTCTGTCTTTCAGTCTTTTTCTTTTCTCTTTCTTTCTTTCTTTCTTTCTTTCTTTCTTTCTTTCTTTCTTCCCTTCCCTTCCCTTCCTTTCACTTCCCTCCCTTCCTCTTTCTTTCTTTCTTTCTTTCTTTCTTTCTTTCTTTCTTTCTTTCTTTCTTTCATTTTAGCTTCTGAAACATCACAAGGGGATCCCACTGGAAGGGGGATAGTATAAAACATATCTTTATATAAAAAGTAAACATATCGGGGTGCCTGAGAGTCTCAGTCAGTTGAACCTCTGACTTCAGCTCAGGTCATGATCTCACAGTTTTTGGGTTCAATCTGGCCTCGGGCTCTGCACTGACAGTTCAGAGCCTGGAGTCTACTTCAGGTTCTTTGTCTACCTCTCTCTCTCTGGCCCTCCCCAGCTCATGTTTTGTTTTTTTCTGTCTCTCAAAAATAAATAAACGTTAAAAAATCATAAAAATAAACATTTACAAATAAACATATCAACATATATCGTATTGATCATTGAGATTTTATGACTGTGTTAAGTCCATCTCTGCTTAAAATTAGTTTAGATAAATATTGAGAAGGTGTTCTGTCACACATAGTCTAAGTATTTTACATGGGAATAAATCAAATCAAATTTTCATAGAAATACCCATTAATAAAGGTGAATGACAAAAATGTGGAAAGTGACAATACTTTGTTCTTAAGGTATCTTTCATCATAAAATTTCCACACACACACACACACACACACACACCCCAAAGCTTCCTTAGACTGTCCCATAAAACTGTACAGGAATTATGAGTCTTACTCCGTATATTTAGAAAGTATATCATAAAATTTTTAAATGGTCTGACTGTGACTGGTTGAAAATAAAATGAAAGATACATTGATTCCATGTAAAATTTTCTGATCAACAAACAAACCAAGAGACTTTTATGTCTATCCCTTATGACTTGCAATGCTGTCATTTCAGATCAATTTCTGCAAAGACAGTCACAAACGTTCTCTAATTGCTCTGCCTATATTCACAGTATCCATAATTCAATGCATCTTGCACATCAATGACAGATACAACTTCCTAGAGTACTATAATTGTATGTTTCTCATGCTCATGAGCCGTGCATGGAATTCTCTTGTTGATCAAATAAAACCTTTTCATATATTTGAGCCCAGAAGGAACCTTAGAGATGATATAATCTGTCCCTCTTACGTGCCAAACAGAAAAACTAAAAATGGAGGAAAAATTACTTATGTAAGGATTTTTTTTCCCTAAAACTCTCTTCAGCATAGTACATGACATTTAATGGTGACTTGTCACTTAAAAATAAAATACAAATTATACATTCAAAGTCTTTTCCAATATAAACCAAACCTTCTTTCCCAGTTTTATCTATTACTATTCCTCTGGATTATAACCCTTCATGAATATACATAGAATTTTCTTCCATAAATTTCTTTGCTTACATATTTTCTATTGTATTCTTAGTCTTTGATTATAAAAATATTACCCACTCTTTCAAATTTTAGATTAAACATTATTATTGATGATCAAATTTGATAGGCTACCTTATTTATTAATGCTCATAACAATTTTCAGCCTCTTAAAATACAGACTCCATTCTGCCTTGTGTTCACATTCTATTCTATCTAACGGTTAGTTTCTTGAACACAGATTCTTATCTTTGTACTCGTACATTTCCTTTGCAACACACCACAGCACATTGGATGTAATAGGTGCAAAATAAATATTTTTAGAATGAATGGACACAATAAGTTAATTACCAGGAATTATGAGGGGTTCCTTCTACTTATTTTATGTGAATCCAAAATATCCACATATTTAGAACACCTGGATGGTTGGCATCAAATAGTAAAACATATGTATGATTAACATAATTTCTTTTACATTTCATCTGGATGTTTTGGCATTGGTAAGATAGCTGAACTCTCTCAAAACCATACTATCACTTTGTTATGGGTTACAGTATTTTTAATTTGATTAAATAAAGAGCCCCATTTAAGATAACTAAACAAAGACCATTTTAAGGCACATCTATTCAATAACAAACACAGTAAGAGTCAATTTTCTGCAAACAGCATCAGTCAAATCTAAATATAGTTGTGTGTGCACATGTGAATATTTTCTTTTGGCATGCATTTCTATGAAACTCTATGCACATTTTATGATATTTTCTTTTTATTGCAATGCTCAGATGGATTATGCATCAGCCATCAGCAATCTGTTTATGAAAGAAGGAGCACTCTGGGAATTGTCAGTAAGATTGTCTTCATATCAGCGCATACTAATGAACATTTGCTGTTTAGTAAAACTGCTGGGGTCTACAAAAGTAGAAACTTTATCATATATTTATATTTCTTTTTAAAAAGGATTTGTACTTACAGGAAATGGTAGAGGGGCTAGATAATCGTATTTTATACTATTCTGGGTAAATAAAAAGAGAGAATAAAAGAAAAATAAAGAATGCACATCAAAATTATATATTAAAAACATAAGGTATTATGATCTGTTAGAAAAGTAAAATTTTAACAACCTTTCGTGTTGCAGAACATAAAATTCCTCAGTAATTCTCTTTATTCAATACTATATTTTAGTACTACTTAAACTTACATGCTACTACATTTTGTTTAAAGTATATTTCTTGCCTTACAACTCTTTTGTGAGAAAATTTACAAGTTATGGTTAGAATGCTGAAATTATAACAAATATTAATCATGGATTTCTGCTTTGGCATATGTTAATGAATGAAACTTTAAACCAGAGCTACAGTGTTTGAAACCTGTATTATAAATGGGAAAAATGAGGGTTTGTGTGTGTGTGCATGTATAAAACTTGGTTTCTTTTTTTATCCCCTCCTAACTTCCATTGTGTTTGTAAGTGTTGACCTTTATCATTGTCAGATAACATCAGAGTTAAACCATAACAAACTTTGTGGGGACATTGTAACTTGTGTTTAATTTAAATGGCTAAATGACCAATTAACTACTGACAGATTACATACAATAACAAGGTGAAATGGTGACCAAACTTTGCAGCTATTCTTCATCTCTGGTCATTTTGAAGATAAATATATATGTACAGATATATCAATATATATAGATATAGATAGAAATGTACTTATATATCTATATATAGATATAGATAGGTATATTGCAGATTTTCTAATATAGTTATTATATAGTATAAACTATCCAAATAAAGCAATGGCTTCCACAAAATTAGAACTTTCCTTTTTCTCTTCTCTGTTAAAAGTCACTGCCAGTGATCAAACCAATATTAATAAATTTCTCTTTGCCCCAGAAAGAATTTGGGGCAAAAAAATAAACATATTTTTATGATTGTTTTTCAGTTGCAGGTTTAAAATAATGGCTGTTTGTATTATAAACCTTGGCTGATTTTTTCTTTTAATTTTTTTAATATTTATATATTTTCGAGAGACAGAGAGAGACAGTGTGATTAGGGGAGGGGCAGAGACAGAGAGGGAGACACAGATCAGAAGCAGGCTCCAGGCTCTGAGCTGTCAGCACAGAGCTCAACCCCGGGCTTGCACCCAGGAACGGTGAGATCATGACCTGAGCCAAAGTCGGACACTTAACTGACTGAGCCACCCAGGAGCCCCATACCTTGGATGATTTTGAATCACTATGATTAAGAGTTTGTGTCTGGTTTCTGGATCTGTGTATTACTCTTCCAGTTATACCCAAGAGTGAGGCTACTAGTGTAAGCATGAAAACTGTATTGTAAAATATTTCCTGTTTGCTCTTTTTTTAAATCCTCAACTTTTAATTTATTTTAATTTAAAAAATTTTAACCTCAACTTCAACATGTACCTGAGCCTGGCTTTGGATTTTGGTTTTGTTACTCTTCTCTTTCTTGGCTTCTGACCCTGATCTGTTTCTTGGACCTGGTGTTTATGGTTTACTGTGTCTTACTCTATTGTTCTACCTTCTCAGTTTTTATCCCAGGTTCTACCACTTGTTTAAGACCTAATGCTTGTAGACCTATTGATATTAGATGAAAATGCATTCTATTTCCATGTACATTTTCTAAATATTTCACAAAATAATACTGACTATTTATATTAAAATTTATGGTCAACTTTTGAGATAAACATTATAATGCCATTTCCCACTTTTTATTCCTATTTACAGGCCATGTAATAAGAGGCAGTTGGGCATTTTTAAACTTACATCCAATTTTCCTATAAGGAGATATAACATTTCTTTCATCTGATGAAACACTGGTTATAACCATTTTTCATTAGCTATGTTTCTTTTTTATTTATTTTTTTCTAAGGAGTAAGAAAAACTTATTTAACCTCTGTAAAGAAAAATGATTTGACATTTTTTGTTTCTTTAGCTTTTAAGAAAAAATTTATATACAAAAAAACTTAGAGTTAATTTCAATGAATTGTTACAGTTTTATTATATACCAATGTAACTACCCCTCAAAATACGATTACCCCAGAAAGTTCTTCCCTGCACTCTTTGGTCAACACTGTCACTCTAACCCAAAGCCATCACTTTCTAATTTCTATCACCACAGTTTTGTCTGTGTTTGGCCTTCTTATAAAAAGAATCATACAGTATGTACTCCTTTGAGTTTGACTCCTTTCCCTCTCTCTATCTCTCTGTATATATATACATAATATATTATAAATATACATATAATAAATTACATATGTATATATAATACATTCTCTAATATATGTATACATTATAAATACACATATGATAATATGTGCATAAATACATATATTAAATTATATTAATATAATATATGTTAAAAACATGAGATCTAATTTGTAAATAAGTTTTTAAGTGCACAGAACAGTTTTGCTAATGATGTGCACATTATTGGACAGCATATCTCTGTGACTTTTTCACCTTGCATAACTGAAACTTTATAGTCATTAACTAGCAATACTCCATTTCCCCTTCTACTCAGCCCTCTACCTTTTGTTTTCATGAGTTTGACTATATCAGATACCTCACGTGTGTGGAATCATGCAGTATTTGTTCTGCTGTGACTGGTATATTTCATTTAGCATAATGTCCTTAAGGTTCATGCATGTTATAGAATATGACACAATATCCTTCTTTTTTAAGACTGATTAATAAATAATATTCAATGTATCTGCAAACATGCACACACACCATGTTTTCTTTATTCATTCATCCAGTGATGGACATTTAGGTTGTTTCTACTTCTTGGTTATTGTAAATAGTGCAACAATGCACATAGGACTACAGATATCTCTTTGACCTTTTGTTTGCGATTCTTTTGGATAAATACTCATCAGAGGGATTACTGGATCATATGGTACTTCTTGTTTTAACTTTTTGAGAACCCATCATGCTGTTTTCTATAGTGGCTGCACCATTTTACATTCTAACAATGTATAATGGTTCCAATTTCCCTACATCCTCATCAACACTTGTAACTGTGTGTATGTGTCTATGTGTGTGTATATATAATGGTCATAATTTAAATGGTTCCACTTTCTTGTTTCTTTCTTTCCCTTTTTATTTTCTGCTTTTGCTGCCTCCACTTTTGGTACCATATACAAGAAATCATTGCCAAAACCAATGTTATGACTATTTCTCTTTATGTTTTATTCTAAGAAGTTTATAGTTTCAAGTCTTATGTTTAAGTATTTAATCCATTTCAAGTTAATTTTTGTGTATAGTGCAAGATATGGGTTCAATTTCTATTTTTCTATGTGGCTGTCCAATTTTCCCAACATCATATGTTGAAAAGACTCTATTTTCCCACTGTGTAGTCTTCATACTCTTGTTGAGATTATTTGAGCATATTTGTTTGAGTTTATTTATGGTCTCTCTATTCTGTTCCATTGGTCTATGTGTCTGTTTTTATGCCAGTTCCATACCATTTGATTACTGTAGTTCTGCAGTATGTTTTAAAGCCAAGAAAATGTGAGGCCTCCACCTTTGTTCTTCTTTGTTAAGGTTGTTTTGGTTATTCAGGGTCTTTTGTGGTTCCATATAAATTTTAGTATTGTTTTTTCTATTTCTAAAAAAAATGCTATTGGGATTTTGATAGAGATTACCTTAAATCTGTAGAATGCTTTGGGTAGGACAGACATTTTAACAATATTAAGTCTTCCAATCCATAAACATGAAATGTCTTTGCATTTATTTGTGTTTTCTTTAATTTAAAAATGTTTTGTAATTTACAGTGTACAATTCTTTCACCTCCTTGGTTAAGGTTATTCCTAAGTATTGTATATATTTTTGATACTATTGAAAATAAAGTTATTTGCTTACTTTCCTTTTCAATTTGTTTGTTATTAGTGTATAGAAATACAACTGATTTTTTTTGATTTTCTATCCTATAATTTGGTGAATTTGTTTATCATTTCTAAAATATTTTTTTAAGATTAATGAGGGTTTTCAAGGAAATCAATCTGCGTAGTGACAGAAAGGTCTCCACAGGTGGAGGGAAACAGCTTGGCAAGACACATGTTCATGTATGAGAATTGGGGAAGATTAAAGGGTGTAGGCACCAGATGAGAGGAAACAACTTCTATGGAGAGACAAAAGTAAAACAAAGACAAAGAAGCTGTGAAATTGAAGTATTTTGCTAGTGCAAGAGAAAAAAACCTCCCTGGACCATGGACTGGGGAATGAGAAATATGGAGAGTGCCAGTTTTTATTTTGCAAACAGCTTCAGGAGCCGAAGACTTGAATTTTTAAAAGTGCACCAGTTTCTCTGGACCTGAGAAAGGCCATGCACAGGCACCTAGCAGGGAGGGAGCCAGCCCCTGGGCATGGTAGCAATCTCAGGGGCGCACTGGGAGAGGACATTCCCCTACCATCAAGTACTGAGGGAAGAGGGTTTATTGCCTCCCCGAGGACAAAAGACCCTGCAGTCACCAGATGAAGTCCCTTTATCAGCAGGGCTCAGTGGCACTATACCAGAACAGAATCTGTATGGTGCAGGGTCCTTTAAAACATCACATTTCGAATCCCCATCAAGTGCTTAGAAGACACAGGAAAACTGTGGAGCATGGCCAACTGACTGAGAATACTATTGTGACAGTTGTCTGAACAGACCGGTTTGAGACACCTGGTCAGGGGAAGAGAGATTGGGATGTCAACATATTTCTCCTCATCACCAACACGGTGGGGCTTCAGGGAACAGCACAGTGGCCACCAGTGGAGGCAGGACCCCCTTACACCAAACCCCGCCCCTCCATGCCTGGCAACTGCTTATCTACTGGAGTGATACTGACACTGAGCAAACCAAATGTCCTCTCCTTCAGACAAGCACAGCCACTGGTTCCAGGCACCAGCAGACAACTGTCCTGTGATTTTGTATGTTAGTCTCTGTTTTTCCCCACTTTTCTTTTTATTTCATTTCTTTTCTTTTCTCTCTCTCTCTCTCTCTCTCTCTGTGTGTATATATATATATATATATACACACATACATATATATATATGCCTTTTTGCTTAATCAGGCATTTTTACTCTATTCTTTTTGTGCCTTTTCAAAATCTCCTTCTCCTTCTTTATTTCCTTTCTCTTTCTCTGGATTGAGCCTTATAGTTATTTTGATTCTCTGCGGGATGCTTTTTCACCCCTTTCATTTTTCTCTGTATAGGATTAGGTTCCTGGCACTTTCTTTCCATTTTTTCAGGGTTACTTCAATGAACAAATAAAAGCACACCTGGTGGAAGGTCCAAACAATCCACCACTATGAGCAAGTAAAGCTTTGCAGCAGACTGACCAGTGGGAGAGAGCAGTCAAATATGCGACAACAGACAGCACACTATACACTCAAAAAACACTTCCTAAATACTAGGTCCTGGACAGCGTATGACCCTTTTTTAATATAGTAGTACTCCCAGGTGCAGGGCACATAACAAGCTATTAAAACAAGTAAAAGTCAGAAACCTAGTCAAAATGATGAAATGGAAGAATTCTCCTCAGAAGAAAATCCAGGGAAGAAATGGCAGCCAAAGAATTGCTCAAAACAGATATAAACAATATATCTGAACAAGAATTTTGAATAACAGTCATAAGACTAACAGCTGGGATTGAAACAAAGAGTACAAGACAGCAGAGAATCTATTGCTGCATGGATCAAAGACCTACGAAATCAGTCATGATGAATTAAGAAATGCTATAAATGGGATATAAAATAAACTAGATAGAGTGAGGATGAAAGCAGAGTTGAAATAGAAGATAAAATTATCAAAAATGATAAAGCTGAAAAAAAAGGGAAGGTAAATAAGTTAGTCAAAGAAAGACAGACATCATATGATTCACTCATGTGGAATTTGAGAAACTTAACAGATGACCATAGGAGAAGGGAAGGAAAAAATAAGATAAAAATGGAGAGGGAAGCAAACCAAAGGGACTCTTAAATACAGAAAACAAACTGAGGGTTGATGGGGGTGAAGGAGTTCAAGGGGGTGGGGAAAATGGGTTATAGTCATTGAGGAGCACACTTATTGGGATGAGCACTATGTTTTATATGTAATTAATGAATCATGGGAATCTACTCCTGAAGCCAAGGCTATACTCTATATTAGTTAACTTGAGAATAAATTTTTTAAAAAGGAAAAAATTAGTACTTTCTATATGTACAATCAGCTGAGAACAGAGATAATTTATTTTTCCCTTTCCAATTTAGATGCTTTTATTATTTTTTTCCTTGATTTTACTAAGACTTCCAGTATGTTGTTAAAAAAAAAAGTATGAGAGGGTATCCATGAGTTGTTCCTGATCCTTAAGAAAAAGCCTCCAGTTGTCACCTCATTAACTATGCTGTTAGCTTTTCATGTGACTTTTGGTATGTTAAGCTAATCTCCTCCCATTTGAAGTTTGTTGTTGAAGGTTTTTATCTAAAAGGTGTTTTGAATTTTGCAAATACTTTTTCTTCCTTTATTGAGATGATCAGGGTGTTTTTGTCCTTTGTTCTCTTACTATGATGTATCTCACTGATTGATTTTTGTATGTTAAAATCATCTTTGCATAACCGGGATAAATTTCACTTGGTCATGATATTTGATACTTTTAATGTGCTGTTGAACTCAGTTTGTGTTTTGTTGAGAATATTTGGGTGTATATTAATCAGGGATATTGGCCTGTAATTTTCTTTTCTTATAGTGTCCATCTCTGGCTTTGGGCCTCATAAATGAGCTTAGAAGTGTTTCTTCCTCTTCAAAATTTTGGAAGAGCTTGAGAAGGATTGGCATTAATTTCTCTTTAACTATTTGTCAGAACTCTCCAGGGAAACCATCTGGTCTGGGACTTTTATTGTTGACAAGTTTTGATTGCTGATTCAATCTCCTTATTTGTTATATGTCTGTTCACATTTTTTATCTCTTCAGTAATTTGGTCTTGGTAGTATGATAGGGAAAGATAGGGTTAAGTAGATAAAGAGGAAAAGGTCAGGACCTGAGGTCCCTGGATGGGGAAAAACCCAGGAAGCATCTGACCAGGAGCAAACTCCCTCAGGCTTAAGATTCCTCTTAAGAATGTAACAAACATCATCTACTCCCCCTCAGATTCCCCTCAGAAATTTGACAAACAAAATACCTAACTAAAATAAATAAACCATAAAATTTATGTTATATGAGAGAAGGGAGATGGTCTGACCTTACTCACTATTCTGACTCCTCACATGATGAAATCGAGCCAATCAGGAATAAACAACTCAGCACTTAGAGTTATCAAATCAATAAGGGTAAAACCTGTGAACAAAAAAAGGGAATAGAGGGGTGCCAACAAAAACCCAAATGCCTCATCTCTGTAAAGAGAGTTTTTGTACTGTTATTACTTTCTGATTTTATACTCTAATAAAACTCTTGCTTGCTGCTCATTGCATTCTGTTCCCAACTCTTCATTCTTCAAAGTGGTGAGAAAATGAACCCTAGGTATTGAGGTAAAGAATCCTGCAACAGTAGGTTCTATGTTTCTAGGAATTTATCCATTTATTCTAGGTTATCCAATTTATTGCCATATAATTGTCAATAATAGTGCCTTATAATCCTTTTTATATCTGTGACATCAGTGGTCATGTTTCCTTTCATTTCTGATTTTAATTATTTGAGTATTCTCTTTTTTTCTCAGTCTAGCTAAGGGTTTGTCTATTTTATAAATGTTTTTAAAAATACCAGCTTTTCTTTTTTTATTGTTTTAATTAATATATTGTATTAGTTTCAGGTATGCAACATAATTACACATTTGTATATATTGTGAAATAATTGTCACAATAAGTCTAGCTAATATCCATCAACATACACAGTTACAATTTTTTTCTTCTTATCAGATTTTTTAAGATATATTTTCTTAGCAACTCCTCTATACGCAAAACAGTATTGTTGACTATTCACTATGCTGTATATTATATTTCCATTACTTATTCTCTCTACAAGTGGAAATTTGTACCTTTTGACCAATTTCACCCAATTTTTCCCACTCCAACCCCAGCCTCTGGCAACCACCAATCTGTTTTCTGGATCTATGAACTTTTTTTTTTTAATTTCACATGTAAGTATGCTCATACACTATTTGTCCTTTTCTGGCTGACTTATTCCACTTAGTATAAATAAACTTGAGTTTTATCCATGCTGTTGCAAATGCAGAGTCTTATATCTTAAGGCTGAATACATCCAAAATCACAATTTCCTTATAAACTTATCTACCGGTGGATATTTAGATTGCTACTACATCTTATCTATTGTAAATAATGATGCAGAAAACATGGGGATGCATATATATTTTCAAATTGTGTTTGTGTTTACTTTGGATAAAACTCTGAAGTAGAATTGTTGGATCATATAGTAGTTCTATTTTTGATTTTTCAAAGAACATCCATACTGTTTTCCATAGTGGCTGCATCAATTTACATTTTATATTTCCACAATGGTGCACAAAATGTTCCCTTTTCTCCACCTTCTCACCAACACTTGTTATTTCTTATTCTTTGATAATAGTCATTCTGATAGGTGTGAGGTGATGTCTCATTGTGGTTTTGCTTTGCATTTCCCTGACAATTAATGATGTTGAACACCTTAAAGGGGAAATCCTCATTCAAATTCAGGCTGACTGGGAGCCAGACCCTCCAGGAGCAGCTTTTAAAAGTATGCAAATATAGGGTGCCTGGGTAGCTCAGTCCATTAGGCATCCCGCTCTTGATTTCAGCTCAGGCCAGGATCTTTTGGTTCCTGGATTACCTGCATTGGGCTCAGCACTGAAGGTGAAGAGCCTGATTGGGATTCTCTCACTTTCCCTCTCTCTTTGCCCCTCCCCTGCTCTCTCTTTCTATGTCTCAAAATAAATAAATAAACTTAAAAAATCTATGCAAATATATATAGTCCTGAGGGGCCAGAAGCATAAACTCCACTAGCCACCAAAGCCAGGTAATTTGGAGATGTTCCCTGGGCAACAATCACAAAAAGGTGGGGCTCCAGATGAGTGTGTGGCATCATACTGGGAAATACTGATAAGCCAGAGTAAGGCAGAGGTAGAGGATAGGGCACCAAGACAGTATCCACAGCCGACATTCCTGAGACCGGCTCTTGGGGGAACTAAATGTGCGCAAAATGTGAAGCTTACCCTTCAGTCTGAAACTCCAGGACAAGTAAAGAGGCTTACTTCACAGAGACACTAAGGGGTATACCTTAGCTTGCTCTCTACACAGGCCTCTGGGGGTTGGTAAGCTGCCAAGAATCATCCCTCTGGTTGCCACAGACCCTTAGGACCCAAAAATGCAAGCTCCTTTGTCCACTGAAGCCAAGTGATCTAGGAGTATCCCTTGGGTGTCAGCCACAAAAATCAGGCATCAGACATGTGTAAAGCTCTCCTTCAGGAGACAAAGATGCTCTGGAGCACAGCAGAGGGAGAGTGGGAAGACAGTGCCTGCCCTCTGAAGTCTCTGGAAAGGATTACAGTTAATCCTTAGATGTGTGTTTAATTAAAGCTTTCCCTGTGGCCACAGCAATGATAATTAACTGCTAGGATTCCTTCAAAGAACGACTGAGCTTTTAGGTCTGTTGATTTTTGCTGTGCCTGGGGACCGGTAGCTGTTTAAGAACCTTTTCTCCATTGGTTAACAGTCTTGTGGGACCCATGTGCATAAGTTCTACAGGCTACCAGAGCCAGACAATGTAGAGGTGTTCCCTGGAAGCAGTCACAAAAATTGGAGTGCCAGAGAAGGGTATGAGATTTTCTCTGGGTGACACTGATAATTATAATCCTATGTGACCAGGAATGCAAGCCTCTCCTGGCCTCCAAATGCCAAGTGATCAAGAAGCATTATTTAGGCAGTAGCCACAAAAATCAGGGCACCAGATGCATGTAAATACTACCTTCTAGAATATACATACTCATGCTCTGGAGCACAGCCAAGGGAGAGCACAAAAATGACACCCATCAGTCCCTGTACTCAGAGAGTGTTCCAAAAGGCTTTTATAACTTAGTGTGTTATACTGAAAACAAACTGAGGGCAGAAGGGGAAGGGGTAAAGGTAAAGGGGCATGATGGTCATGGTGGAGGTCACTTGTGGGGAAGAGCACTGGGTGTTATATGGAAACCAACCTGACAATAAACTATAAAGTTAAAATAAAAAAAAAAAAGAACTTAGTGTGTTAAATTAGATGACTGCCCCTCAGGCTGAGGTTTTAATATAAGCAAGTAAGCCTTTTTCATTTTAAGTCTCGGTGTGATTCTCTACCTTCGATCCTGGCCCCGGAGCAGGTTACTACAATGACATGAAAGGATTATAGGCATTTCGGAAATCATTACAGTCTGTGATTTCAGGACGTGAGCCCCATTGGTTTTTAAAATTAGATTTTTTGGGGGGCTCATCTCTCAAGTTCATGTCTTAAAAGTTGGGGTGCCCAACGTGTAGTTTGAAACATTTGCCTCTCATAGAGAAGCTTTAGGTTTTGAGTTTCCTCCTGATTATAGGTTGCTACACCAAGGATGTGGTTTATGGCAAGATTGTGTCCCAAATTCTCTTATTCATTTTGATGTTTTCTTCCTGTTGCTCTATTTATAGTCATCACTCAACTGGACTTATGGTTTTCTTTTTCTGAGGAAATTGTTCTATATGTAACTGTAGACTCAGTGTGTTCATGGGAGGAAATGAATTGAGTTCAGTATCGTTCTATATCATTATTGTGAACTGTAACCAATCTCAAGTCTTCCTTTTGTCAATATTTTCTATTGTTTTTCTATTGTCTATTTCATTTATTTCTGTGCTAATCCAGATTATTTCTTTCTGTATATATACTGTGGGTTTAGTTTATTTTTCTTTTTCTAATATCCTGAAGTATAAAGTTAGGTCAATTAATTGAGATCTTTCTTATTTTCTAATATAGGTGTTTACCACTATAAGTTTACCTTTAAGTGAAGTTTTTGCTATGTTCCATAAGTTTTTCTGTGTAATGTTTTGATTTTCATTTGTCTCAAGATATTTTCTATTTCTCTTTAGATTTCTTCTTTAACCCATTGGTTTTTCATAAGTGTTGTTTAATTTCCACATATTTGTGAATTTCTCAGCAGTTATTCTGCCATTAATTTCTGATTTCATACCATTGTTATTAGAAAATATGCTTGTTAACTAGAAATGAATCACAAGAAAAAAATCTATAAAGAGCAAAAATACATGGAGTCTACATAACATGCTACTAAAGAAAGAATGAGTCAAAGAGGAAATTAAAAATGCATGGTAATAAAAGAAAATAAAAAGACAATGGTCCAAAATTTTGGGGATACAGCAAAAGCAATTCTAAGAGTGAAATTTATGCCAATAGAGGTCTACCTCAAGAACCAAGAAAAATCTCAAATAAACAATATAACCTTATACTCAAAGTACATAGAAAAAGAACAACAACATAAAAAAACCCAAAACTAGTACAAGAAAGGAAATAATAAAGATTAGAGAGAAAATGAATGATATAAAAACTAAAAAGCAGCACAACAGATCAATGAAACCAGAAGCTAGTTCTTGAAAAGATCAACAATACTGATAAAACATTAGCCAGACTCATCAAAAATGAAACAAAAAAGAGGGGTGATATGACTCAAATAAACAAAATCAGAAATGAAAGAGGAGAAATTGCAAGAGAATATTATTAAAAAAATATATGCCAACAAATTGGAAAACCTAGAAAAAATGGATAAATTCCTAGAAACATGTAAATTTCCATTAGTGAATCAGGAAGAAATAGAAGATTTGAACTTACAGATTACCAGCAATGAAATTGATGCAGTAACCCCAAAATTTCCAACAAACCAAAGTGCAGGACCAGGCTTCATAGGTGGATCCTACCAAACATTTAAAGAAGAGTTAATACCAATTCTTCTCAAACTGTTTCAAAATATATGAGAAGAAGGAAAACTTCCAAATTCATTCTATGAGGCCAATATCACCCTGGACTAAAATCGGATATTGACACTACAAAAAAAAAAAAGAGAACTACAGGCCCATATCTCTGATGAACATAGATGCAAAAATCATCAATAAAATATTAGCAAACGAAATCCAAAAATGCATGAAAAAATAATTCACCACAATCAAGTGGATTTTACTCCCTGGATGCAAGGGTGGTTCAATATTTGCAAATAAATCAGTGTGATATATCACATTAATAAGAGAAAGGATAAAAAAAATATGATCATTTTAATAGATGCATAAAAAGCATTTGACAAAGTACAACATCCATTCATGATAAAAGCTCTCAACAAAGTAGGTCTAGAGGTAATATACAGCAACATAATAAAAGTCTTACATGAAAACCCCACAGTGAACATTACACTCAATGGGGAAAAACTGAGAGCTTTTCTCATAAGTTCAGGAAGAAGACAAGAATGTCCACTTTCACACTTTTATTTAACATAGCACTGGAAATTCTAGGCACAGCAATCAAATAACATAAAGAAAGAAAAGGCATCCAATTTTCTAGGGAAGAAGTAAAACTTTCACTATTTGCAGATGGCATGATTCTTCTCTGTATAGAAAACCTTAAAAAGACTCCACCGAAAAAACTACTAGAACTGATAAATGAATTCAGTAATGTCAAAAGATACAAAATCCATTTACAGAAAACCACTGCATTTCTATACACTAATAATGAAGTAGCAGAAAGAGAAATTAAGAAAACAATTTTGTTTACAATTGTACCAAAAACAATAAAATACCCAAGAATAAACTTAACCAAGGAACTGAAAAATTGTACTCTGAATACTATAAAATGATGAAATAAATTGAAGATGGCAAAAACAAATGAAAAGGTATTCCATGATAATGAATTGGAAGAACAAATATTGTTAAATTTTATTTTTTATGTTTTATTTATTATTGAGACAGAGAGAAACAGAGCATGAGTGGTGGAGGGTCAGAGAGAGAGGGAGACACAGAATCCGAAGCAGGCTCCAGGCTCTGAGCTGTCAGCACAGAGCCTGATGCAGGGCTCGAATCCACGAACCGTGAGATCATGACCTGAGCGGAAGTCGTATGCTCAACCAACTGAGCCACCCAGGCGCCCCTGAACAAATGTTGTTAAAAAGGCCATAGTACTCAAAGGAAACTACAGATTTAATGTAACCTATCAAAATACTGGCAGTGTATTTCACAGAACTAGAACAAACAATTTTAAAATTTGTATGGAACTACAGGAACTTTTTGAGGTGCCTCCATACTGTTTTCCAGAGTGGCTACACCAGTTAGCATTCCCACCAACACTGCAAGAGAGTGCCCCTTCTCTCTCTCTCATTGACTATGGGAGTATAAATTTATATATATATATATATATATATATATATATATATATATATATGTATATAGTTCCAGTTGTTCTACATATTTGCCAACATTTATATACTACTACTTAATTTAAATTACTTAAGTTAAATGTATATTTAAAATGAGGACCCAGTGGGTCGCCTGGGTGCCTCAGCCGGTTAAGTGTCTGACTTCAGCTCAGGTCATGATCTCACGGTTTGTGGGTTCGAGATGGAGTCCAGCTATGTGCTGACAGCTAGCTCAGAGCCTGGAGCTTGTCTTCGGATTCTGTGTCTCCCTCTCTCTGACCCTCCCTTGCTTACTCTGTCTCTCTCTCTCAAAAATAAATAAAACATTAAAAAAATAAAATGAGGACCCATTATCAACACCTAGGTTAATCATGTAATCCTTGCTTTTGTGGATCTATGTAGTGCACGGGCAAGCTGGCCCCAGGTGTGACTGGATGCTAGAAGATCAAATTTCACTATTAACTCCTTTGGTTGACAGCAGACAGACTGAAAGTCTCAGTAACAGTGGCAGTTTCTATGTTTTATGTTCATATGCATAAAATTCAGGACGAAAGATGATATAATCATAAAATGGCAACTCTAAGGATTGCTTCATAATCCAACATATGTGGCTTTAGAACAGATGCAAGGTAGGGCTGATGAAAGGGGAAAAAAAAAGATAAGTGAACACTTAACCAAATTCCATGACAGTGTGGAGTAAGAAAACAAGTTATTCTATATAATGGAGACATTCCAAAAGATAGAATATTCCCTTTTTCTTTCATTTACATATTACCATGAAGCTTATTGTCTTCCTTGGACTTCAGACATGACAGCAATAATTTCCTAAGAGTACAATTTCCATATTAGTAATTCCAATTGTTTGCTTGCTTGTTTAATCTATAAGTTTATTATTATTAAAGAATGTTTGTAAACCTAAATAATTTTTAATGTTTATTTATTTTAGAGAGAGAGAGAGAGAGCACGTGAGGAGGGGAGAGAGAGAGAGAGAGAGAGAGAGGGAGTCACAGAATTCGAAGCAGGCTCCAGGCTCTGGGCTGTCAGCACAGAGACCGATGCGGGGCTCGAACTCATGAACTGTGAGATCATGACCTGAGCTGAAGTCAGACGCTTAACTGATTGAGCCAGCCAGGCGCCCCCTTAACCCCAAAATAATTTTAATATGATGTCCATTTATTCACCAGTTTATTTCTTTTTTAGAAAAAAAAATTTAATGTTTTTTTTTTAATTTTGAGAGAGAGAGGGAGACAGAATCCGAAGCAGGTTCTGAGCCTGACTTGGGGCTCAAAATCACAATCTGTGATATCATGACCTGAGTGAAGTCTGCCGCCTAACCGAATGAGCCACCCAGGGGCCCCCAAATAGTTCATTACTAATGCCACATTTATTCAGCTGAAGAGTCGCTTACATTGCTTGAACTTGCTGGGGAAAGAATTGAAATGAACAGCGAGTTAGTCAACATTCAGCCTCTAAGTAGCAAATCATCTTTTGTAAAGAATCAGGAAGATCTTTTTAGTTTGCTTTTTCTTCCAAGTTTACTTCACAGTTATATTAATCTATGTATAATTTGTATTCCTTAGAATGTAATAAAATACTGACATAATTTTTGTCATAAAATAGAGAAAAATATTAATAATCAGAATTTTGTACAATTTATGGTTGTACAAAAATTGTGAAAATATTTGTACAAAAATTGTGAAAATATTTGTACAATGTATGGTTGTACAAAAAATGTGAAAGCCTAAGTGACTTTCACATCTCCAGTGTTACATGAAGAATATAGTTAAAACTATGTGTGGTACAATATCAAAATGCAGTGCTAATTTTTAAAATGTTTGTTATTGAAGTATAATTGAAATACCGTGTTATTTTAATTTTAAATGTATAAACAGTGATTTGATCATTCTATACATTATGCAGTGCTCACCATGATAAGTATAGTTAACATCTATCACAATAAAATGTTATTACAATATTATTGACTATATTCCCTATGCTGTACTTTTCCATTTCCATGACTTATTTATTTTATTACTAAATTTTTGTACCTCTTAATTTTCTTCACCTATTTTTCCCATGCCCTTTACACCCCTCCTGTCTGGCAAACAGCATCGTTAGTTAAGTATATAAAGAAGATGTGGTATATGTATGATGGAATACTACTCATCCACAAAAATGAATACAGTGTTAATTTTAAGGACAAAAGTTAAGAAAGAGATCACAGAATTTATTTTTTGCAAATAAAAATGAATAAAGAAAGAAGGAACTCATATATAAATTTGAGTTTATAAAGCGTAAGGCCCATGTAAAATTAAATAGGCTGCATTAGGAACATTTTCTCTTTTTAAATTATGATAAAACTTTGAATAATCAGTACATATCTATACTAAGCCATCAAAAATCAAGTAGATGTCAAGAAGGACAAAATAGTAACATCCAAGTTCTACAAGATATTCTACTATGTAAGTTACATATATTTATAAAAAACACAGTGTATTTTGTAATTAATTCATAGTAGTAATTAGCAAGTTTTAGAGGGTTCTTCTAACCCTAAAATTTTACCAGAGGATAGAATGGTGGGGTTTTGTACTAGTTTATTTTAATTTGATTAACAACTTTTCTTCTATAATGGAAAGTACATTCAAAGAGGTGAATCGTGTTGAAAATACAGCAATAGTATATTTTTCAGCACATGTTTAAATAACCCACCATGAAATCCCAACAAAGCAGATTTCTGATTTGTGATAAGAATGTAAGTGAGATGATTCTTTGAAACCTCTGGGGGAAATTTTGTTTTCCTATTCCTTTGAATCTACATATGAGTCCTTTTTTTTTCACCCAATTTGTTAGGACTATAGTAACTAAGCAATTTTGATAGTGAAAACTCTTCTCTGAGAGATGATTAAAGATTTTCAATAGGTCATAGGCCAATACTTTCTACTTTAATTTTGAAGGACTTTTTAAATACTTTGTTCTCCAAAATGGATGTTTCTGAAACATTTGAAGGTTTTCACTCTTTGGCCCAAGATACACAGATTTTTGATTAAATGCTTGTGATAAAAATGTAATTCTCTGAATTTCTGAACATGGTTCCTGGATTGTGGTATTATGTTTTAGTTAGATGAATTATTTGAAAAGGTGACTACAATAAGAAAAATTTTTTATGTATGTCTAACCAAATATTGTGAAAGTTTTGACAATTCTATCCCAAATAAGGGAATGGCTTCATCAATCCATTTTTGGTAGCTTACCAAACTTTATCTTAGGAATAAAAAGAGTTTAAAACGTCTGATTTTAAGTAAAAAAAAGGCAGTGTTAATTTAGCAAACATTTAACAAATACCTACTAAAAGGCATATATATTTAGGTAACTTTTACTTAGGGGCTGTAAGGAATGATGGAAAAAATCGTCCTCACTAGAAATTTATTGTGCAGTACATATATATTGAAGTACTTACTCTAAGGAAGAAATAAAGAGAAGAAATAAGAAGTACAAAAGGAGTACATAAGTAATTGAAAGACTAGCACAGGACAGACTGTGAAAAGTGCTTAAAATAAGTATATTTATATTGTACCTGGTAGGGCAGAGTACATCTGGAAGGGGAATAAGGTCAGGGAATGCTCTACAGTGGAGATTTCACTTCAAGTGGAACTTAGAGGACAAGTAGAGTTTAGAAAAAGAGAATTATCTCTAGGCATCAGTCTTTATCAGTCAAGAACTTTTCTTTTCTAAAAAAATTAATGTGTATTTATTTTTGAGAGACAGAGAGACAGCATGAGTAGGAGAGGGTCAGAAAGAGAGGGAGACACAGAATCCAAAGCAGGCTCCAAGCTCTTACCTATCAGCAAAGAGCCTGATGTGGAGATTGAACTCACAAGTCTTGAGATGATGACCTGAGCCAAAGTTGGACACTTAACAGACTAAGCCACCTAGGTGCCCCATGATTACTTTTCTTTTAAAGATAAAATCTCAACAAAAGCTTATGAACAGAAAATGATTCATTTGCTCTTATTATATAGTCAATGACTATAAACCTAGCTTTACTCATTTCTGGAACTCAGGGGATCAAATAATGACATTAAACAATCTCAATGTAAGTAAGATGGCAAGAAGTATGGAGCTCCTTACTTTTTAGCCCACCAGCATCTCTAAAACCAGGAAAGACTGAAGCCATAAGACACTGAACCGCAAGAGTCTGGGAAGAAAAGAGACAGAGTCCACTAAGAAGACAGCCTCATAGGTGCGTGATTGCGAACTGGGGAAAATAAAAATGGGCCAGGACCCAGAGGCACAGAGGGGAGGGAGCCCCCTCCACGGAGAGCCGTGGAGAGACAAGGGGAAGAGAAAGATCGGCTGAAACTGCTATAAACTGTCTCTGGAGAAGAGAAAAACCTCGGCCCCGAACAGAGAGGGACCCTAACATCCCATCTTTAACCGCAGGGCGTTAGGAAGAGAATTTTTCTCTAGCTGTGGTACTTTCCTTGGGCTAGACGCCCCTATCCCAGGCGGAGGCAGGAGAAACTGCTCCCCTACTCCCCCTACTGGATCCCTGGGTAGGAAACGACTCAGCCTGCAGGAGTACATTTTGGGTGGTATCATTAAAGTGCGGAGACTAAGATCCGGAAATGAGGCAGGGCTTGGGAAATATAACTAGGTCCACCTTGGCTACGCCCAGGGCACATGGAGATCAGACCCAAAAGAGTGAGTTGCAATGCTTGGTTCAAGAAGGGACAGGGGTGCCGCCATTTTTCTTCCCACAACCACCAAGGCAGGGCCTCAAGGAGCAGCCTGGGGACCCACAGTGTAGGTGAGACCTGCCTACACCAAACCACGCCCATCCTCTCCGGAAAGCTGCCTTTTTTTTTTTTTTTTCGGGAGTCAGGCAAGACCAACATTGATGCATTGCCATGATTAACTCTAGATCAATTCTTGCTATTCAGATATATTTTCCCTTATCTCATTCTTATGTCTCCCCTCCTCTGAACTGGGTTCTCTGGTCATTGGTTTGCTTAAACAGTCACATTTAATCCATTCTCTTGATGCATATTCTACACCTTCATCTCTACCTTCCGTTCTCTCTCTCTGGAATAATCAGACTATATAATTTCTTTGGGTAAAATTATCGTTGGTTTTTTCTTCTCTTCTCCTACCATATTCTCCTCTTTCTCTCTCTGAATTAAGCCATTTAGTCTCACTTCCTGGTCAATGTGCAATTTCACTTCCTCCCCACACCTGTCTCTTCTCTCTTTCTATATGCTCTTCCATCAGCTCTGCCCCCACTATGCTCTTTATTTGTAGCTGGATTTCTGGTTTTATGCTTTTAGATTGCACTTTGTCTTTGGTTGTTCTTGTTCCTTTTTTCTTTCCCTTCTGGTTTGCTTGTTTGTTTTACTTGTCTGTGTATTTCCGTGCTTTTGTTCTCTGCGTATTTGTCTGTCTATTTTCCTTTTCAGGGCTACTCAAGAAACAAACCAAAGTACACATGGTGAATAGTCCCAAATATCAATACGAGTAGGGAAATAAAATAACCGAAGGCACAAGAAGAGAGACCAAGGGACACCATAAAAGGAACACCTCCTCACCTGACAGGCCATGGACAGTCAATGAACCTCCTTAAATATAGCAATACTCACAGGTGCAGAGTGCATAACAAGCTTTTAAAACTGACAAGACACAGAAAGCTAGTCAAAATAATGAAACGGAAAAGCTATCCTCTAAATAAACTCCAGGAAAAAGTCACAGCTACGGAATTACTCAAAACAGATATAAGCACCATAACTGAGCAAGAATTTAGAATAATTGTCATAAAATAAATCGCTGGGCTTGAAAAAGGCATGGAAGACATCAGAGAAGCTATTGCTACAAAGACTATGGACCTTAAAAATAGCTGTGACAAATTAAAAAATGCTATAAATGAGGAACATAATAAAATGGAGGCGGCCACTGCACGGAATGAAGAAGCAGAGAGGAGAATAGGTGAACTAGAAGACACAATTATAGAAAAAAAGAGGAAGCCATGAAAGAGAGAGATAAAATTGATCCAGGAGCATGAAAGGAGAATTCGAGAACTGAGTGATACAATCAAATGAAACAATATCCGTATCTTAGGAATTCCTGAGGAAGAAAGAGAGAAAGGCGCTGAAGGGGTACTTGAACAAAGTATAACTGAGAACTTCCCCAATTTGTGGAAGGAAACAGACATTGAAATCCAAGAGACACAGAGAATTCCCTCAGACGTAACGTGAATCGACCTTCTGCACGACATACCATAGTGAAACTGACAAAATACAAGGATAAAGAGAGAATTCTGAAATCAGCATTGGATAAAAGGGCCCTAACATACAAAGGGTAAACCTATCAGAGTAGTTACAGACCTATCTAATGAAACTTGTAGGCCAGAAAGGAATGACAGGAAACCTTCGATATGATGAACAGAAAAAATATGCAGCCAAGAATCCTTTATCCAGTAAGCCTGTCATTCAAAACAGAAGGAGAGATAAAGGTTTTTCCAAATAAACAAAAATTGAAGAAATTCATCGCCAATAAACCAGCTCTACAAGAAATCCTAAGAGGGAATCTATGAGGTAAATGTCTCAAGGAATGCAAGGTACTAGAGACAAAACTGCACGCATGAACCCTACAGAGAACACAATGCCTCTAAACCCATATTTTTCAATAATAATACAGAATGAAAATGGACTAAATGCTCCAATCAAAAGAAGTAGGGTAGCAGAATGGATAAAAAAACCAAAATCCATCTATTTTCTGTCTACAAGAGACTCATTTTAGACCTGAAGACACCTTCAGATTGAAAGTAAGGGGATGCAGAAATATCTATCATATGAATGGAAGTCAAAAGAAAGTTGTAGTAGCCGTACGTATTTCGGAAAACCTGAACTTTAAGTAAAGGCAGTAACAAGAGATGAAGAAGGGCAATATATAATAATTACAGGGCCTATGCTTCACAAAGAGCTGAGAATTATAAACATCTACGCACCAAATTCGGCAGCACCCAAATACATAAAACAGTTAATCAAAACAAGAAAAAACCTACTGATAAGAATGTGCTAATTACAGGGGATTTTAATACACCACTACAGCAACGGATAGATCAACTAGACAGAAAACGACTAAGGAAACAATCGATCCAAACGACACATTGGAACAGATGGATTTGACAGATATATTTAGAACTCTACATCCTGAGGCTATGGAATTCACTTTCTTCTCGAGTGCACATGGTACATTCTCCAAGATAGATCACATACTGGGTCCTAAAGCAGCCCTCAATAAATATAAAAAAAATTGAGATCATACCATGCACACTTTCAGATCACAATGCTATGAAACTTGAAATCAACCACAGGAAGAAGTCTGGAAAACCTCCAAAAACATGGAGGTTAAAAACCACCGTACTAAAGTATGATTAGGCAAATCAGGCAATTAGAGAAGAAATTAAAAAATATATGGAACAAATAAAAATGAAAACACAACAATCCAAACTCTCTGGGATGCAGCAATGGCAGTCCTAAGAGGAAAGCATATTGCAATCCGGGCCTATTATAAGAAACTAGAAAAAGCACAATTACAAAATGTAACAGTGCTCCCAAAGGAACTAGAAGGAGAGCAGCAAGAGCACTGAAAACACAGCAGAAGAAGAGAATTAATAAAATCAGGGCAGAAATAAAGAATATAGAATCCAAAATAAGCCAGTTGAACAGATCAATGAAACCAAGAGTTGGTTTTATGAAAAAATAGCCAAATTGATAAACCTCTAGCCAGGCTTCCAAAAAGTAAAGAGAGAGCACCCAAATAAACAAAATCACGAGTGAAAATGGATCTATTACAACCAATCCCTCAGCAATACAACCAATTATCAGGAAATACAATGAAAAATTATATACCAACAAACTGGACAACCTAGAAGAAATGGAAAAATTCCTAAACACACTAGTACTACCAAAATTCAAACGGAAAGAGATAAGAAGCCTGAGCAGACCCATAACCAGTGAAGAAATTGAATCAGTTATCAAACATACCCCAAAAAATAAGAGCCCTGGGCCAATGGCTTCCCTGGGGAATTCTAAAAGACATTTAAAGCAGAGTTAATACCCATTTTTCTCAAGCTATTCAAAAAATAGAAACGGAAGGAAAACTTCTGAACTCATTATACGAAGCCAGCATCACTTTGATTCCCAAACCTGACAGAGAACCAGCAAAAAAGGAGAACTACAGGCCAATCCTTGATGAATACATATGCAAAAATCCTCAACAACATACTGGCAAATCGAATTCAACAGCATATAAAAAGAATTATCCACCATGATCAAGTGGGATTTCTTGCTGGGTTACAGGGCTGGTTCAATATTTGCAAATCCATCAATGTGATACATCACATTAACAAAAGAAAAGATAAAAACCATACGATTCTTTCAAAATATGAAGAAAAAGCATTTGACAAAATACAGCATCATGTCACAATAAAAACCCTCGAGACAGTCGGGATAGAAGGAACTTACTTCAACATCATAAAAGCCATTTATGACAAGTCCACAGCTAATATCGTCCTCAATGGGTAAAGCTGAGAGCTTTCCCCCTCAGATCAGGAACACGACAGGGATGTCCGCTCCCACCACTTTTGTTTAACATAGTGCTGAAAGACCTAGCATCAGCAATCAGACAACAAAAGGAAATAAATCGCATCAGAATTTGCAAAGATGAAGTCAAACTTTCACTTTTCACAGATGACATGATACTCTCTACATGGAAAACCCGACAGGCTCCAGCAGAAACCTAGTAGAACTGATCCATTAATTCAGTAAAATCTCAGGGTACAAAATCAATGTACAGAAATCGGTTGCATTTTTATACACCAATAATAAAGCAACAGAAAGAGAAATCAAGAAACTGTTCCCATTCACAAATGCACTAAAAAACATAAAATACCTAGGAATAAACCTAACCAAAGATGTAAAAGATATGTATGATGAAAAATATAGAAAACTTATGAAGGAAATTGAAGAAGACACAAAGAAATGGAAAAAAAATCGATGCTCATGATTCGGAAGAATAAACATTGTTAAAATTTCATTATTACCCAAAGCAATCTACACATTCAATGCAATCCCAATCAAAATTGCACCAGCATTCTTCTCAAAGCTAGAAGAAACTATCCTAAAATTCGTACGGACCCAAAAAAGACCTCGAATAACCAAAGTAATATTGAAGAAGAAAACCAAAACGGGAGGCATCACAATTCCAGTCTTTAGCCTCTACTACAAAGCTGTCATCATCAGGAGAGTATGGTATTGGCCCAAAAACAAACACATAGACCAATGGAATAGAATAGAGAACCCAGAATTGGACCCATAAATGAATGGCAAATTAATTTTGACAAAGCAGGAATGAGTATCCAATGGAAGAAAGACAGCCTCTTTAACAGATGATGCTGGGAGAACTGGACAGCAACATGCAGAAAATAAACCCAAATGGATGAAGGACTTGAATGTGAGACAGGAAACCATCAAAACCCTTGAGGAGAAAGCAGGAAACAGCCTCCTTGACTTCAACTGCAACAATTTCCTACTGGACACATCCCCGAAGGCAAGGGAATCAGGAGCAAAAATGAACTATTGGGACATCACCAAGATAAAAAGCTTCTGAAAGGCAATGGAAACAGTCAATAAAATTAATAGGCAACCTATGGAATGGGAAAAGATAGTTCCAAATGACATATCGGATTAAAGGGTGAGTATCCAAAGTCTACAAGGAACTCACCATACTCCACCCCCGATAAAAGAACAATCCAGTGAAAAAATGGGCAGAAGACATGAAGAGACACTTCTCCAAAGACAACATCCAGATGGCCAACAGACACATGAAACGATGCCCAGCGTCACTCATCATCAGGGAAATACAAATCAAAACCACATTGAGATACCACCTCACACAGGTCAGAGTGGCTACAGTGAACAAATCAGGAGACTATAGACGCTGGCGAGGATGTGGAGAAATGGGTACCCTCCTACACTGTTGCTGGGAATGTAAACTGGTACAGCCACTCTGGAAAACAGTGTGGAGGTTCCTCAAAAAATTAACAATAGAATTCCCCTATGACCCAGGAATAGCACTGCTGGGGATTTACCCAAAGGATACAGAAGTGCTGATGCATGGTGGCACATGTACCCCAATTCATAGCAGCCCTTTCAACAATAGCCAAATCATGGAAAGAGCCTAAATGTCCATCAACTGATGAATGGATCAAGAAGATGTGGTTTATCTATACAATGGAATACTACATGGCCATGAGAAAGAATGAAATCTGGCCATTTGTTGCAACGTGGATGGAACTCAAGGGTGTCATGATAAGTGAAATAAGTCAGGCAGAGAAGGACAGATAACATATATTTTCATTCATAAGTGTAACAGGAGAAACTTAGCAGAGGACCATGGGGGAAGGGAAGAGGGAAAAAAGTATTGGAAGAGAGGAAGGGAGGTAAACCATGAGAGACTCTTGCATACTGAGGGCTGATGGCAAAGGGGGAGATGGGAAGGAGGGTGATGGGCATGGAGAAGGGCACTTGTGGGGAAGAGCACTGGGTGTTATATGGACACCAACTTGACAATAAACTATAAATTAAAAAAAAATAAGCTCCCTGACATCTTCATGGTAAATTAATTTTCTACTTAAAAGTAAACTATACCTGAGTTTTATTTTTACCAACTAAGAAACTTGCTTGATATACCATTAAAAAGAAAATAAAAGCATAGGAAGATAACCAGATCACCTCATGAGGATAATATAAGTAACAACACAATAAAAATCACTTGTGCGCATGGATGAAATGAACCCAAATAAATATCACAGACCGAAATCCTAAGCCAAGTTAAAACAATAATACAAAATGACTAACAGGAAGATGGTGGAGAAGCAGGGAGCTCTGTAATCAACACACGCCCGTATGGACTGAACCGAGAAGGACTGAAGTGATAAAACTTGGATTTGCAAGTGAGGGAAAGAAGAAACAGACGCCAGAAAGAAGACAACCTCAAAGATGCCTGAGTGAGTGACTGTGATCTGGGAAATTAAGGTACGTGCGGGTCCCGGTGGGACAGGGGAAAGGAGCCCCCGAGCCTAAGACAGAGAGAGTACACTGTGCCCCGGAGAGACCAGGGGAAGAGAAAGAGAGACGAAAAACGCACCTAGAACCATCTCTAAGGGAGGAAAACCTCGCCTGTCTCCCCATATATAACTGCTGAGCGCCGGGAGAGAAATCTGTCCCATCTGGCCGGCGAATTCTTCCATGGGTGCAGCGGCAGCGGCATCCACTCCAAGCCGCACCGAGAAAGACGGCGGCACAGATAAAGGTGGCAGCGGTGCAAAAAGTGGCGGCAGCGGCGTCTGCGGCGGCGGTGACTCCGCGGAAAGGGCGGCACAGGCCGGGCCGGGAGGCCAGCCGCCAGCAGAAACCCATCTCATCCCGGTGAGGGTGTTGAACTGCACGGACTGGGATTTGGAAGTGAGGCAGAGCTTGGAGAATACAGTTTGGCTCGCCCGCGGCACAGGGAGATCGGATTCAGAAGGGCGACTTGCAACGCTCGGTTCCGGCAAAGCTTTGAAGCGGCGCCATACATCTCCCCACAACCACCAAGGCGGGGCCTCGGAGACAGCAGCCCCCGAGACCTGACCTGATGCCAGACCACGCCCATCCGCACAGGGGAGTTGTCTTTTTTTTTTTCCTTTTTTCTTTGCTTCTCCTTCTTTTCTGCTGCCATTCAGATATATTTCCCTTAGCATATTCTTATCTCTCCTCTTGGCTGGTTTTATGATTTTAGACTGTCCACAGACTTTTGCTGTCTCTGTCCCCACCTTGTGTTTCTTTTTCTTTTTTTTTTGTTTCTTTTTCTTCTCTCTTTTCTTCTCTTCTTTCTTTTCTTTTCTTTCCTTTCCTTTCCTTTTATTTACTTCCTTTCCCCTTTTGGCTTCCTTGTTTCTTTGATTTGTCTGTGCGTTTGCGTGCTTTTGTTCCCTGTATGCTAGCCTCTTTCCTTTTCAGGGATACCTCAAAAAACAAG
>CM053579.1:41961068-42020927 GCA_028646485.1 Cryptoprocta ferox | reverse complement strand
TGTGGAAGTTCCTCAAAAAACTATCAATAGAACTCCCCTATGACCCAGCAATAGCACTGCTGGGGATTTACCCAAGGGATACAGAAGTGCTGAGGCATAGGGGCACATGTACCCCACTGTTCGTAGTGGCACTTGCAACAATAGCCAAATCATGGAAAGAGCCTAAATGTCCATCAACGGATGAATGGATTAGGAAGATGTGGTTCATCTATACAATGGAATACTACATGGCAATGAGAAAGAATGAAATCTGGCCATTTGTAGCAAAGTGGATGGACCTCGAGGGTGTCATGCTCAGCAAAATAAGTCAGGCGGAGAAGGACAGATACCATGTTTTCACTCATAGTTCTAACAGGAGAAACCCAACAGAGGACCATGGGGATGGGAAGGAGGAAAAAGAGTTAGGGAGAGGGAGGGAGACAAAACAGGAGAGACTCTTGAATACTGAGAACAAACTGAGGGGGGAAGGGGAAGGGGGAATAGTAATGAGGGGTGATGGTCTTGGTGGAGGTCACTTGTGGGGAAGAGCACTGGGCGTTATATGGAAACCAATCTTACAATACAATAAACTATAAAGTTTAAAAAGAAAAAAAAAGAAAGAAGTGACATTTTTAATCTTTCTATCCATGATTTTCTAGAGTGTTTCTGTTTAAGTAAATTCTGATTATTTGTATTTGTCTTTCTGTCTCTTTAATATTGGGGGTAGTGTCTTGCCATGTGACCTCACTTCTCTGACAGATATAAGAGGAGTTGTTGATTTTTCAGTTTGTTCAGCCTTTTACTTTTTTGTTACGATGAATTGGCAACTTCCAAGATCCTTACACGTTGGACTGAAACCTGGAAGTCCCCATGTGTTGTCTCTTTTCATCTTTGTGATGATGTGATGAGTTAGCTGCTACTTTTAGCCTTCTCTTAAGGATGAGAGACTGAGGCTAAAATGGTTTATGCGACCTCTCCAAGGTTACAGAGTTATTACTGGCAGAGCCAAGACTTGAAACTAGGTCTGTCTAGTTCAAATGTTTGTGTTCCAGATCTCTAACTTCTACTATGCTAATATTATTGGCTTAGAAGAGTGTTTTAGAATTAATTTTGTTTCACTTTCATACCCCAATGTAAATTCTGTCCATATTTTAATCCCTTTCCCAAGAGACCTTCTAAAGCATTCTCTAATATCTTAATATTTAGCTGATATGGTAAGCAGAATGGGGCTGCATCCAATCCCTGGAATCTGTAAATATGTCAGGTTTAATGGCAAAGAAGAAATATGGTTCCAGATAGGAATTAAGGTTGCTTATCAGCTGCCCTTATAATAGAGAGATTATCATGGATTCTGTGGGAAATAAGCTTAGGAATTCTGTACTTGCACCAATAGGTTAACAAGGCTTAGGGCAGGGCGGAAAGCCACCACAGGGTGAAAGGGTCGAACAGTCAGAAGCAGAAAGCCATTACACAGCGAAGACATCAGAAGTTAGCTAGTGAGAAGTGGGCCTTGCTAGCCTTGAAGCAGCATGCTCTAGCAATCCTAAACTTTGAAGATAACATCTACTCAGCTGTATCGCCTACAGAGAAACACTGTCCATCTGACTTCTGGCACCAGTATATCTTTGTGCTTTAATCTCAACTTCTAATGCTACTTACCCCCAAATCCTTTGTTTCTTATACACACAAGTTAATGGCCATTAGCTTATTGTTTTCTTCTGCATGTTCACCACGTATGTAAAACCTTGAAATCTCAATAACTACAGAAGTGAAACCTCTGTTCAGGGTTCCAGTCTCCTCCCAGACATTAGTCTCTCTCATTTTCATTTCTGCATCTGCACTCTTGATGGACAAGAGAGAACTCCAGACTCATGAGTTCCCACTGAAGTCTCTAGAATGGAATGCAGCCTTCCCAATACTCTGATTTCATCCCAGTGAGACCCCTATCAAACTTCCAACTTACATTTGTAAGATAATAAATTTATGTTGTTTTATTTTTTAACTTTTTTTTTTATTATAGAGAGACAGAGAGAGAGAGACAGAGCACGAGCATGGGAGGGGCAGACAGAGGGGGAGACACAGAATCTGAAGGATGCTCCAGGCTCTGAGCTGTCGGCACAGAGCCTGATGCGGGGCTTGAACTCACAAACTGCGAGATCATGGCCTGAGCCGAAGCCGGACGCTTAGCCGACTGAGCCACCCAGGTGCCGCAAATTTATGATGTTTTAAATGACTAAATCTGTGGTAATTTGTTAGCGCAGGAAAAGGAACCTAATACACCTGAGCCTTGTGAAGTCCTGCTGAAGCACTGATTGTCTTAACCACACATTCATCAGGTCTTTAGTGAGACAGACTGTTATTGATATCAGCTTTCACGGTGTATGAATTTTCCCCTAAAAGTAGAGTGTACATCTTAGAAACCAGAGGATATGCAACATCTTTTGGTATTCATTGAATTAAGTACGTTGTTTTGCATTTAAAAAATGTTCAGCAATACTAATGGTGGCCCCTACACAGATATAGAATGCTCTTTATTTCCTTCTAAACAAACTTTCTCCCACCTCAATTGGTAGGTTGTTTGAAAAGTAATTATACAAGAGATTCATCTCCTCACTTGCTAATCTAGAGAGGTGAAAATTCTTTTTTGAATGATGGTTTCAGGTAGAAGTGGAATATTTACAGTGCCTTTTCTCAAAGCTGTATGAGAGGCCTGCTATTTATTTTATTTTATTTTTTAATATAATTTATTGTCAAATTGCTTTCCATACAACACCCAGTGCTCGTCCCAACAAGTGCCCTCCTCCATGCCCATTACCCACTTTCCCCTCCCCCACCCCCATCAACCCTCAATTTGTTCTCATTATTTGAGAATCTCTTATGGTTTGTCTCTCTCCTTCTCTGTAACTTTTTATTCCCCTTCCCCTCCCCATGGTCTTCTGTTAAGTTTCTCAAGATCCACATATGACTGAAAACATATGGTATCTGTCCTTCTCTGCCTGATTTATTTCACTTAGCATAATACCCTCCAGTTCCATCCATATTGCTACAAATGGCCAGATTTCATTCTTTCTCATTGCCAAATAGTATTCCATTGTATAGATAAACCACATCTTCTTGATCCATTCATCAGTTGATGGACATTTAGGCTGTTTCCATGATTTGGCTATTGTTGAAAAGGCTGCTATAAACATTGGGGTACATGTGGCCCTATGCATCAACACTGGACACATCTCCAAAGGCAAGGGGATCAAAAGCAAAAATGAACTACTGGGACCTCATTGAGGCCCACTATTTTAAAAAAGCAACATAAAGTGAAAAATATCAGCTTGTTTTCCAGTTATTAAATTTTTCTAATGTTTTATTTTATTTTTGAGAGACAGTGAGAGAGACAGAGCATGAGCGGGGTAGGGGCAGAGAGAGACGGAGACACAGAATCCAAAGCAGGCTCCAGGCTCTGAGCTGTCAGCACAGATCCTGATGTGGGGCTCAAACCCATGAACCATGAGGTCATGACCTGAGCCAAAGTTTGACGTTACTTTCCAGTTATTAAAGCAAAACCTATGCTTTCGGATGTTTTGCCCAATTTCAACTGAAAATTGGCTCACTTAGAAAAACACAATTTTCCTGGTTGCCAGGTAGTTATTTTTTTTAATGTGGAATACTGTCTTTGGGGGATATTTTGAATTAAGAGAGAATTGTTTAAACAAAATAGTCACTAAATATAACGAGTAATTACTTATTAGGACTTTTTTTAAGGTTCTTTTACAATGCTGATTTTCTGTGCAATTTAATCTGCAGTTGCCATGATCTTAACTATCTCATAATAACTTCATTGAAAGTCTGCAGGGACCCAGTTATTGTGCCATTCATAATTAGAGATAAAATGAGAAAATTCATAAGGATGCAAGTCCAAAATTAATCCATTATAATGCCAATTTGACAGTGCAATGAATATGATGGCTGAACTATTACAGTGTAAGTCCTTGGAGAACCCATATTGAAAGGCATACTTATTAAAAGGATGGCAGTATATATTGTACATATATGAGAGATATACTGTTATGAAAAAAAGTCAAATAATTGCTAATATATCAACCCATGAACCACAGAAATCTTAAGGTTAGGCCTCATCCTAATGGTGTTGTAACATTAGTGAAAAGCAAGGTGCTCAACAGAGAGTGGCATGTGAGTCAATCAATAGTGCTACCAATCTCGATTAATCACTAACATGGGGGCTAACAAATCCATCAAGGTGGCATATTTCTGTTCAACATGTCTATGTCCAAAAGTCCTATGAACTTCCTGAAATTGTATACACAAATTTATGTGGAAATGCATATAAACATTTGAAAGTGGTGGCGGTATGGGTCCTGGTAATTTTCATGAGATTCTCAAAGGGCCACTGCTCCAGAAAGGTTTAAAACACTGGTGTGTGAGACCTTGTCTGTTTCAAAAGGCAAGCAGTAAAACTACTAGAGATCTAGATCTGTAAGTAGTGCATTTAATTATGTGCTGATATCTAAAAGGAAGGGAAGTGCACTTCTGATGAGCACTGGATGAAGTATGGAATTGTTGAAGCACTATATTGTAAACCTGAAACTAATATAACACTGCATTTTAACAAACTGAAATTAAGATAAAATCTTAAGCGAATAAAATGAAGGAAAATTACAATGACAAAAGTGCATGCTAAGGTAGGAGCAGATTGAAATAACATGTCATGATTTTTTTACTGAACATCATGTCAGGAATTTTATGAAAATATGGAGTATGAATTCACTCCTTAAAAATACTCCCTTCCACTAAGAAGACAGCCTCATAGGTGCGTGATTGTGAACTGGGGAAGATAAAAACGGGTCGGGAAACAAAGGCAAGAAGGGGAAGGAGCCCCTTCTGTGGAGAGACAAAGGGAAGAGAAAGAGTGGCTAGAGAAGTGTAGAACTATACCTGGAGAAGAGAAAAACTGCAGCCTGGGACAAAGGGGGATCCTATCATCCCATATGTAATCACAGGGCTTTTGGAGAGAGATACCATCTCTAACTGCAGAGGTTTTTCTGGGCTGGGTGCTCCCGTCCTAGTTCCCTCCAGGATAGACAGTATGCAAGGGACACAGTTGGCATCAGGGGGAACAGGTCCCCTGCTCAGTCTGCTGCTCGGACCTCTGCTAGGAAGTGACCCGGCTTGTAGGATTAAATTTTGGGCGGTATCATTAATGGGCAGGGAGTAAGAGCCTGAAACACCGTTGGGTGTGGGACATCGAACATGACCCACCTTGGCTGCTCCCCCTGCACAGTGAGATTGGACCCAAAGGAGTGTTTTGGAGCACCTTATTTGAGAAGGGACTGAGGGGTTGCCATTTTTCTCCCCACACCCACCAAGGCAGAGTCTCAGGGGGTGGCCCACAGGACCCACAGTGGAGGCCACACATGCCTACACAAAACCATGCCCATCTGCACTGGGTAGCTGCTTTGTTACAAGAGATGGATAGATGCTGCTGAAACAGACATCCCCTCCTCCCAAGGCCAGCATTGATGCATTGCCGTGATTAACTCTAGATCAATTCTTGCTATTCAGATATATTCTCCCTTATCTCATTCTTATCTCTCCCCTCCTCTGGACTGGGTATTCTGGTTATAGGTTTGCTTAAACAGGCATATTTAATCCATTCTCTTCATGCATGTTCTACACCTCCTTCCTTACCTTTCTGTCCTAATCTCTGAAATAATCAGACTATATAGTTTCTCTGGGTAACATTATCTTTGTGTGTTTTTTTTTTCTCATCTCCTGCCCTATTTTCCTTTTTCTCTCTCAGAATTAAACCTCTTAGTCTCTCTGCCTGGTCAATGTTCAATTTCTCTTTCTTCCCGTGCATGTTATTTCTCTCTTTGTATATGCTCGTCCATCAGCACTGCCTCCAGCCTGCTCTTTATTTGTACCTAGGATTTCTGATTTTATGCTTTTAGACTGTCCTTTGTGTTTTTGTTTTGTGGTTGTTTTTTTTTTTTTTTTGTTTGCTTGTTTGTTTGATTGGTTTGTGAATTTGAGGGCTTTTGTTCCCTGTTTGTATGTCTGTCTGTTTTCCTTTCCAGGGCTACCTCAAGAAACAAAAAAAGTACACATGGTGGAGAGGCCCAAATATTACTACAAGTAGGAAAATAAAATAACTGAAGTCACAACAAGAGAGACCAAGGGACACCATTAAAAGAACACTTCCTGAACGGACAGGCCCTGGAAAATCTATGAGCCTCCTTTAGTATAGCAGTACTAGCAGGTGCAGAGTGCATAGCAAGCTTTTAAAACTTACAAGAGACAGAAAGCTAGCCAAAATGACGAAATGGAAAAAATCTCCTCTAAGGAAAATCCAGGAAGTGACAGCTAAAGAATTGATCAAAACAGATATAAGCAACATAACTGACAAAGAATTTAGAACAATAGTCATAAAATTAATCGCTGGGCCTGAAAGAAGCATAGAAGACAGCAGAGACACTACTGCCACAAAGATTATGGATATTAAAATAGTTACGATGAATTAAAAAATGCTATAAATGAGGTGCATAATAAAATGGAGGTGGCTGCTGCATGGATAGAAGAGGCAGAAAGGAGAATAGGTGAATTAGAAGACACACTTATAGAAAAACAGGAAGCTAGAGAAAAAGAGATAAATTGATCCAGGAGCATGAAAGGATAATTCAAGAACTGAGTGATGCAATCAAATGGAACAATATCCATATCATAGGAATTCTAGAAAAAGAGAAAGAGAAAGGGGTTGAAGAGGTACTTGAACAAATTATAGCCGAGAACTTCCCCCAATCTGGGGAAGGAAACAGATCTTGAAATCCAAGAACCACAGAGAACTCCCCTCAACCGTAACTTGAAGTGATCTTCTGCACGACACATCATAATGAAACTGGCAAAATATAAGGATAAAGAGAATTCTGAATGCAGCTAGGGATAAAAGGGCCCTAACATACAAAGGGAAACCTAACAGAGAGGTTACAGACCTATCTAACGAAACTTGGCAGGCCAGAAAGGAATGGCAGGAAATCTTCAATGCGATGAACAGGAAAAATATGCAGCTAAGAATCCTTTATCCAGCAAGCCTGTCATTCAGAGTAGATGGAGAGATAAAGGTTTTCCCAAACAAACAAAAACTGAAGGAATTCATCACCACTAAATCAGCCCTAAAAGAAATCCTGAAGGGGACTCTATGAGGGAAATATTACAAGGATCACAAAGTACCAGACACCACTACAAGCATGAATCCTACAGAGAACACAATGCCTCTAAACCCATATTTTTCAATAAAACACTGAATGTAAATGGACTAAATGCTTCAGGCAAAAGACATAGGGTAGCAGAATGGATAAAAAAGACAAGATCCATCAATTGGCTGTCTACAAGAGACTCATTTTAGACATGAGGACACCGTCAGATTGAAAGTAAGGAGATGGAGAAATATCTATTATGCTACTGGAAATGAAAAGAAAGCCGGAGTAGCCATACTTATATCGGACAAGCAGGACTTTAAGTTAAGTCAGTAACAAGAGATGAAGAAGGGCATAATTACAGGGTCTATCCATCAGGAAGAGCTGACAATGCACCGAATTCGGAAGCACCCAAATACATAAAACAGTTAATCACAAACATAAGCAATCTTATTGATTAGAATGTGCTAATTACAGGGGACTTTAAATTCTACTTACAGCAATGGATAGATCAACTAGACAGAAAATCACTAAAGAAACAATGGATTTGAACAAGAAATTGGAGCAGATTGACCTGACAGATATATTTAGGACTCTACATCCTGAGGCTATGGAATTCACATTCTTCTCAAGTGCACATGGTACATTCTCCAAGATAGATTACATAGTGGGACATAAAGTAGCCCTCAATAAATATAATAGAATTGAGATCATACCATGCACACTTTTAGTTCATAATGCTATGAATTATGAAATCAACCACAGGAAAAAGTATGGAAAACCTCCAAAAATATGGACATTAAAGAACACTCTATTCAAGAACGAATGGGCCAATCAAGCAATTTGAGAAAAAATTTTAAAAAAATATACGGAAACAAATGAAAATGAAAATACAATCCAAAATTTTTGGGAGGCAGCAAAGGCAGTCCTAAGAAGAAAATAAATTGCAATTCAAGTCTATTTCAAGAGACTAGTAAAAGCACACATACAAAATCTAACAACACACCTAAAGGAACTAGAAGAAGAGCAGCAAGAACTCCCGAAACCCCGCATAAGAAGAGAAATAAAAAAGATCTGGGCAGAAATAAACAATATAGAATCCCAAAAAATAGTTGAACAGATCAATGAAACGATGAGTTGGTTTTTTGAAAAAAAAAATTGATAAACTTCTAGACAGACTTCTCCAAAAGAAAAGAGAGAGCACCCAAATAGACAGAATCACGAATGAAAATGGATTTAATACAAACAATCCCTCAGACATACAAGCAATCATCAGGGAATACTATGAAAAATTATTTGCCAACAAACTGGACAACCTGGAAGAAATGGGCAAATTTCTAAATGCACACGCACTACCAAATTCAAACGGGAAGAGATAGAAAATCTGAACAGACCAATCACTAGTGAAGAAATTGAATCAGTTTTCAAAAATCTCCCAAAAAATTAGAGCCTTTGTCCAGATGGCTTCCCTGGGGAATTATACCAGATATTTAAATCAGAGATAATACCCATTCTTCTTAAGCTATTCCAAAAAATAGAAACAGAAGGAAAACATCCAGACTCATTCTACAAAGGCAGCATCACTTTGATTCCCAAACCACACAGAGACCCAGCAAAAAAAAGAGAACTACAGGCCAATATCCTTGATGAATATGGATGCAAAAATCCTCAACAAGATACGGGCAAATCGATTTCAACAGCATAAAAAAGAATTACCCACCATGATTAAGTGGGATTCATTCCTGGGTTACAGGGCTGGTTCAATATTCGCAAATCCATCAATGTGATACATCACATTAACGAAGGAAAAGATAAAAACCATATGATCCTGTTGATAGATGCAGAAAAAGCATTTGACAAAAGATAGCATCCTTTCTTAATAAAAACCCTGAAAAAGTCAGGATAGAAGGAACTTTCTTAAATATCATAAAAGCCATATATGAGATGCCCACAACTAATATCATCCTCAATGGGGAAAAACTGAGAGCTTTCCCCTTGAGATCAGGAACACGATAGGGATGTCCTCTCTCACCACTGTTGTTTAACATAGTGCCGGAAGTCCTATCATCAGCAATCGGACAACAAAAGGAAATAAAAGTCATCAGAATTGGCAAAGATGAAGTCAAACTTTCACTTTTCACAGACGACATGATACTCTACATAGAAAACCCGACAGACTCCACCAGAAGCCTAGTAGAACTGATCTATGAATTCAGCAAATTCCTAGGGTACAAAATCAACATATAGAAGTCGGTTGCATTGTTATACACCAATAATAAAGCAACAGTTTTTGAAAACAAAAACTGATATCATTCACAATTGCACTAGAAACCATAAAATGCCTAGGAATAACCTAACCAAAGATGTAAAAGATATGTATGATGAAAACTATAGAAAACTTATGAAAGAAATTGAAGAAGAGACAAAGAAATGAAAACAATCCATGCTCATGGATCGGAAGAATAAACATCATTAAAATGTCAATACTACCCAAAGTAATGTACAGGTTCAATGCAAATCCAATCAAAATTGCACCAGCATTCTTCTCAAAGGTAGAAAAAACTATCCTAAAATTCGTATGGAACCACAAAAGACCCCGAATACCCAAAGTAATATTGAAGAAGAAAACCAAAACAGGAGGCATCACAATCCCAGACTTTAGCCTCTACTACAAAGCTGTCGTCATCAAGACAGTATGGTTTTGGGGCGCCTGGGTGGCTCAGTTGGTTAAGCATCCGACTTCGGCTCAGGTCATGATCTCACGGTTCGTGGATTCAAGCCCCGCATGGGGCTTTGTGCTGACAGCTAGTTCAGAGCCTGGAGCTTGTCTTCGGATTCTGTGTTTCCCTCTCTTTCTGACCTTCCCCTGTTCATGCTGTCTCTCTCTCTCACTCTCGCTCTCGCTCTCTCTCAAAAATAAATAAAACATTAAAAAAAAGACAGTATGGTATTGACCCAAAAACAGACACATAGACCAATGAAATAGAATAGAGAACCCAGAATTGGACCCACAAGTGTATGGCCAATTAATCTTTGACAAATCAGGAAAGAGTATCCAATGGAAGAAAGACAGCCTCTTTAACATATGGTGCTGGGAGAACTGGACAGCGACATGCAAAAGAATGAAAGTAGACCACTTTCTTACACCATACACAAAAAGTAACTCAAAATGGATGAAGGACCCGAATGTGAGACAGGAAATCATCAAAACCCTATAGGAGAAAGCAGGAACCAGCCTCCTTGACCTCAACTGCAGCAATTACTTACTTGACTCATCTCCAACGGCAAGGGAATCAAGAGCAAAAATGAAGTATTGGGACCTCATCAAGATTAAAAGCTTCTGCACGGCAAAGGAATCAATCAATAAAACTAATAGGCAACCTACAGAATGGGAAAAGATAGTTCCAAATGACATGTTGAATAATGGGTTAGTATCCAGAATGTATAAGGAACTCACCAAACTCCACATCCGGAAAACAAATAATCCAGTGAAGAAATGAGAAGGAGAAGAAGATATAATCAGACACTTTTCCAAGGAGGACATCCAGATGGCCAACTGACTCATGAAACAATGCTCCACATCACTCATCATCAAGGAAATACAAGTCAAGACCACACTGAGCTGCCACCTCACACCGGTCAGAGTGGCTAAAATGAACAAGTCAGGAGACTATAGATGCTGACGAGGATGTGGAGAAATGGGCACCCTCTCACACTGTTGGTGGGAATGGAAACTGGTGCAGCTTCTCTGGAAAACAGTGTGGAAGTTCCTCAAAAAATTATCAATAGAACTCCACTATGACACAGCAATCACACTGCTAGGAATTTACCCAAGGGATACAGGAGTGTTGATGCATAGGGGCACATGTACCCCAATGTTGATAGCAGCAGTTTCAACAATAGCCAAATCATGGAAACAGCCTAAATTTTAATCAACTGACGAATGAATCAAGAAGATGTGGTCTATATATACAATGGAATACTACATTGCAATGAGAAAAAAAAAATGAAATCTGGCTATTTGTAGCAACGTGGATGGACCTTGAGTGTGTTATGCTAAGTGAAATAAGTCAGGCAGAGAAGGACAGATATCATATGTTTTCACTCATATGTGGAATAGGAGAAAACTTAACAGAGGACCATAGGAGAGGGGAAGGGGAAAAATATTTAAGGAGAGGGAGGGAGGCAAACCGTAAGAGAATTAAATACTGAGAACAAACTGAGGGTGATGGGAGTGGGGGAGAGGGGAAAATGGGTGATGGGCATGGAGGAGGGCACTTCTTGTGATGAGCATTTGGTGTTATATGGAAACCAACTTAACAATAAACTATATAAAAATACTCCTTAATTGGACACAAGAATTCCAGATATAAGACAAGTCATTGTTGGCATAAAGGAACAGTGAGAACACCTAGGAAGTAGAGTCTGGTCAGTAGTGAGTCTGCAGTCAGGTGGACAATAAAAATCAAGAGTGTTACAAATAGCATAGTCCAAAGTAATACAAGTTGTACAAACAGTCAGCAGTCAAGAGGTCCATACATGAAGTAACAGAGTAAGGTAAATGATCAAATGTTCACACAAAGAGCAAACAGAAGCCCTAAATGAATTGAAGGAGAAAGAATATACAGGCCAGCACAATACTAGCTGCACGGCACTGACTAGAGAAAATTACTACTATCTTTGGACACTGGCCAGGCATTCTACATACATCTACTTTTCTCACCAATTCTGTCTGATAGCTTTTAGATCCATTTTAGATAGAAGGAAAGAGAGGCTTTATTAGTGTGCTGGGACTTCCATAACCAAATATCATAAACTAGGTGGCTTAAGTAACAGAAATTATTTCTCAAAGTTTTAGAGGTTGAGAAGCCCAAAATCAAGGTGCTCTCCTGTATTTTTGGTCCTGGTGAGGACTCTTGCTGGCCCTCACATGACTTTTACATGCATTCATGCATGCACACACACGTACACATACACACACACTATCTCTTCCTCTGCTTGTAAGGTCATTAATTCCATCATGAATCCTCCACCCTGATGATTCAATCTAACCATAATTACCTCCCAGAGGCCTCATCTTTAAATATCATAACATTGAGGGTTAGGGCTTCAACGTATGCATTTGGGAATACACTAACATTCAGTCCAGAAGAGAAACTCAAGTTTACACAGCTAGTAAGGGATTTTTCCACCCTGAGATCTCTTTCCTTGTGTTTTGCCTCTTTTTTTCTATCTTTAAATAGTCCTTATTTCTAGTAAAAATGTTTGTTTGTTTGCCCTCATGTTGTTTGACCCTTCCGTTATACTTGACATTGTTGACTTTTCTATCACTTACTCAATCAGTATTCTTGGAACATGTGCCTAGCCTTATGCTATAGTTTTTAAAGTTATAAAAATGAATAAGACACAGTTTTTGCTCACAAAGAGGTTGAAATCTAGTGGGGGTGGAGGATGGGGTGAGTGGGGAAAACAGTAAGAGAACAGAAAAAATATAAGGAACTGGATATAGGGTACAATGGGAGCATTTCTTTCTGATCAAGGAAATCATTTTATGGTAAATTAAATATAGCAATGGGCTCATGTTCATGAAGTTCTTTTCTTACTGTTTTTCATTACCCTGAAGCAGTTGGGCTGACAGAACAGTGGAACAGCCCTTTGAAGAATCAATTATGATTCCATCTGTGTGGTGAGGGTAACATTTTCCAGGTTCTATATGGTGAACAATATATGTTCTATACTGGTGAACAATATATATGGTCCTGTTTTCCCCATAGACAAAATTCATGGGTCTGTGAAACAAATTATTTCTAGTAATTTACAAGCAAAAGTTTTGTTAGTTTTTCATCTTTGGGGGCTCTACTAGTCTAGAAACCTTAGTTCCTAAGGAAGAAGTGCTTCCACCAGGGGACACGACAATATTTCCATTACACTGGAAGTTGAGACTGCCACCTGCCCCTTTTGAGCTTCTGATATTCAAAGGGTAAGGAGGCATTGGTCTGACATGCAGTATATCCTCTTACACAAACTATTTTAAAAGTTAACCAAAAACTAAAACAACCCAATGCAGGTAGTACTGCTAATAGCCTAGACCCTTCACAAATGAAGGCTTTGATTATTCATCCTACCAGGCAAATACCAGTCAAGGTGCTTGTTGAGGACAAAGGGAATACACAATATGCAATAGATATAAGAAGTTATAAATACTTGCACAAAGGAGGACTATTATGAGGTTTTTTTCTAATTTGGATATTAATGTGTTTTAAATATATTAACCATTTCTGAAATCATTCTCTATCTAACAGTAGGTATGATAAAAGTAGTTAATCTTAGATCTTACTATTTATGTTATAAGACATAAAAGGCATAGAGGGTGTTATGGGCTGAATTGTGTCTCCCTCCCAAAATTTGTATGCTGAAGTTCTAACCCCTAGTACCTCAGAATGTGACTATATTTGGAGATAAGGCCTTTAAAGAAGTGAATAAGTTAAATTAAGCTGTTAGAATTTGCCCTAATTTGATGTCCTTAAAAAATGAGAATGTTTGGGCACAAAAAGAGACATTAAAGGTGTATGTGCACAGAAGAAAGACCATATGAGGATACAGTGAGAAGGTGGCCATATCCAGGACAAGGAGAGAGAAGTCTCAGAAGAAACATAACCTGTTGACACCTTGATCTTGGACCTCTAGCATACAAAATTGTGGGAAATTTTCTGTTTAAGCCATCCTGTGGTACCACAGCCAGTCTGTGGTTCTTTCTTATGGCAGCTGGAGATGACTAATGCAGAGAATATGATTCAGCTAGAAGATGAATGAATATTACCCAAAGATGGGTAAGTATCCTCTTTTGGTTAATATTTTTTTCAGTGGTTTGAAGAATAGTTGAATCATGTTGCTATTCTGTTTATATGGAAGATAAAAATGATTAAGAGAGGTGTATGTGGATGCTAAGTTGACAAGTGTCAGTCTTTGGTGGCTTTGTTCCATATCAAGGAAACACTATACTTCCTAGAATTCCCTTCTCTGTTTGATTCTATGTTGGTATTGACCTCTAGAACAAAATTCTGTAAGACGTGGAAGGTGGAAGTAAAACAGCAGTCATTATGCTCTCAAGGTTGGTGTAGGTGTAGGGATACAGGAACCACAGAACAGCAGCCAGGCATGCAGGTACTCTAGAATCTATCAGGTCTCCTTCATCTCCCTTGAGTCCTAGGCTAGGCAGATGTGCAGCCCCATGGCAAAAGATGACAGTTCCTTCTGCAAGTCACCCATGTTGATGAAGTCAAAGGCAGTAAAAGGCAAACATGGGTTTCAGTTTGTCCTCTTTTCTTTATGTTACTCCTCATGGATTACCATCTGACTTAACACTCTTCGGCCTGAGGTCATAGTTTCCTTCTCAAATACTGGCCATGTTGAACCTTAGCAACTTTAGACTCACCGTCAAGTATGGAGGTGTAAACCTCTCCATGGTCTTCTGCATCAGCTCCCACAATTTTATAAGATCCAATGCATATAATAAAACTTTTATTCCATATCACTCAGAGAGGTTCCGATTACCTGATCATATCCTCATACACTCTGCTTCAAATCTCAGCCACATTCTACTAGGTTTCTCCACATCTATGTTTGTGCCATTTATAATTTCGTGAATATCTCTAGAGAAAAATCTGTTTGAACTGTGAGATTTACTTTTCTACTCCTTTCTTCTTTTTTTTTTCAAGGTGTTGCTACCATTTCTTTTTTTTAATTTATAGTTTATTGTCAAACTGGTTTCCATATAACACTCAGTGTTCTTCCCCACAAGTGCCCCCCTCCATGATCATCACCCCCTTCCCCTTTCCCCCTCCCTCTTCAGCCCTCAGTTTGTTCTCAGTATTCAAGAGTCTCTTATGATTTGCCTCCTTCCCTCTCCCTAAACTTTCCCCCCCCTTCCCCTTCCCATGGTCCCCTGTTAGGTTTCTCTTGTTAGACCTATGAAAACTTATGGTATGTCCTTTTTTTAATGTTTATTATTTTTGAGAGAGAGCGAGAGCGAGAGAGAGACAGAGCATGAATGGGGGAGGGACAGAGAGAGAAAGGGAGACACAGAATCACAGAATCTAAAGCAGGCTCCAGGCTCAGGGCTGTCAGTACAGAGCCCAACATGGGGCTTGAACTCACAAACTGCGAAATCATGACCTGAGCCAAATTCAGACACTTAACAGACTGAGCCACCCTGCCGGAGTCCAGCTCCAGAAGGTCCAAGGCTCCCTGAAGATGGACAGTGTCCACAAAAGGGGGAGGGAATGAGAGAGCCACGAGTTTCTTTCTGATCACAGGGCAGTCATCTCTGCTCTGACCTGAAAGTCAGCTTTATTCATGGAAACAAATGTATGGGGCCAGCACAGAAGTGGCATTTGTCTTAGACAATGATTTCTGATGACAAATTTCTTTGGTGTGTAAAAATTTCCCAGAACATAGATTGGTAGGATTGATGTAGGTGATTTAGATGCTTATCATATGGGGAAGGAAGGAATCTTCAGCATTCAAATACAAGGCAATGTTTTTAGCATAGCAAAAGCAAAAGTTAGTTCTTTGTGAGCAGGGGTAAATAGCCTGTTTTTTTGAAGGGAAGTAAAACATTTCTCAGGAAATGCAATATTTGCTCCTATAATCACAAAAGAAGAAATTCCTATAATAAGTTCCTTCACAAGGTGAAATCTGCATATTTTAGAATAGGGGGACAAGTCACTCCAGATATCAATCAGCAAGGTGCCCTGGGGGGTCGGTGCTCAAAAAGTATTGAGTGGGGGTAGACATCGGTCATCATCTGACGGCGGGAGGCCGTGAAAAACCCACCTTACCTCACAAGGAGTTTTCTCAACTTAGTGAGTTCAGAAATGGTTCCCAACACCACCCAAGCTCCCCTGCTTCTTCCTTTCCTTTAGGGTCTTTCACAGTCATTTAATGGACACTTTGATAGATGTGAGCTCCATTTTTTTCTCTCTCTCTCAAACTCATGAGAATGCCAAAAAGCTCTGCATACCTCTCTGGATCTTAGTTGCCACTTCTACACAGCTGCTTTGCTTTACCAGCCTTTTTATTCATGCCCTTTATCAATCAACAAGTTCCTTGAGGAAAGGCAAGGTAAAATGTTTGACATATGCAGGGTAAATTTTTTCTTTTCTCTTGAATTTTGATTCCTCAATTCTGCCTTCCTTGGTAGTTCTCTGATACTTCTTAACAGGAAGGTTGTGGGTTTTGGTTTTTTTCACTCAGTTTTTTTTTTTTTTTACTTTTTTTTTCTCCTTTTCTTTCAAGATTTTACACAACATTTCTCCTATCTAAGTTTCTCTAACAACTGCCCTATCCTCCACCCAGGGCAGATAGTGGCTCCATTATTGATATTTAAATAACACTTTGCACATGGCTCTTTTGGAATTTATCTCACTCTACTATTTTTAAAGTTTATTTATTTTAAGAGAGAGAAAGCACGAGTCAGAGACAGACGGAGAGAGAGGGAGAGAGGAGGATCCCAAACAGGTTCTGTGCTATCAGCACAGAGCTGGACGCAAGCCTACAACCCACAAGCCGTGAAATCATGACCTCAGCCAAAGTCAGATACTCAACTAACTGAGCCATCCAGGTGCCCCAAGAATTTATTTCACTCTACTGTTATTATCTGTTAACATTTCTATACCCTTACTAAAATGTGAATTGCTTCAAGGCAAAAACTATTTGATTCAACTTGCATCCCTGATGCAATGCACAATCTCTGGCACATAGAATGGTTCAATATTTAGTGAAGGAATAGGTGAATTATATATAAAAGTTCAATAAATGGTTCTTCACTGACTCTAGAAGCTGAAATTTCTCTTTCCTTTTTTATATTTATAATTAAAATTAATATAGCTGTTTTTAAATATATTGGTGCTTGAGGAAGACAATATCTAAAACTCTCAACTTTTTATTTATCTATTTAATACCTGATGATTCCATGATACCTTATAAAGTTTTGCAATGAATCAACACATTTATTCAAAAATAATAAATAATAGGATTTCAAGAATAAAATAATTTTAATATTGAATTGTTTTAATGACAAAACAAAGAGAATGGCAATGAACTTTAAGAATTTCATGAGAACAAAATTATCATAGGTATCGTCTAACCTCTTCTCCCTCTGTAAGATCTCATGCATCATCTTTTGACTTTTTATGACTGCCTGCCTCCCCAGAGTGCCAGATGGAGTAATCTATTCATGTTAACTGTGAGGGTGAACAATTCAGTCAATCATCTGGAACCTTTGTTTAACCAACACAGAGCATCTGGATATTTAGAAACATCTAGATGATTGACTACATTTTTCACTTTACATCCAGATGTTTTGGTATCATGTAGACACATTCTATAGTTCACAATAATGGAATCTTGAAATACACATTAACAAAAGAGGTATGATTTACATTACTATCCTTTTCTTAGGTCTGAAATACAACTTATGTGTGTTTCTAGTATTGGCCAGACATCAGTAAACTGAAACTGTACTATGCACAAACACTAAGAACTTTCTGAATATACCAGGAAGAAGAATTTGTTTCCTAGGAAACTTCACAAATCAGATGATGTTATCTGTTCATGTCCTTGCCACATATATATTGCCACATTTTGAGCTTGCCCAAAATACAGAAAATAACATGGTAGGGACACGGCATTTGTGACAAAGAAGAGATCATTCCATGGGTACAACATGGCTACAACTTCAAACAAAAAGAATCTACAGGACTCTCAAGTTAATGGCAAAATTAATTAGCACATTCTGGGAAAAGTGCACTCCTATTCTTTATCTTATCAAATGAAAAGAATGAAATATCACAAAGGAAAACCTTTGAGGTATTCATGAGGCTGTCGACTTGCACAAATTGCTTAACTAGTATGCTGTTTGCAGTTAATATATGTAAATTTATAAGCACAACAACCTCTCCAATTTACTTTTAGTTCTTGGAACCAATCACATAACCTGTGATAAATCTAATTTCCAACTTTGTAACCTTTCCTGGGATTGACTTACTGTTAAAGTGCTTGCAGTAAGGCTGACCAAATCTGTCATACAGGCAGTAGTAATAGCTGTGTATAATGACGTCCATTCATTCACATATCTACGTATATAAATCCATCCTTAATCATATTAAAAATGATCTCATAATTTACTGTGTGGGCAGTATACCATTTTAGATTAATTTCATAATTTTACATTGTTTAAAGGTCCTTTGTTTCCTGTGATTATGTATCTACCTAGTAAAAATCTATTACATATGACTTTGTGCTACAAACCATTAATTTATAACAATTTTACATATATCAGTTTTGATAATTATGGTTCTTTACAATCCGTATGAGTTGACAGTATTTTGGCAGAAACAGCCACTTATTATTATTATTATTATTATTATTATTATTACTACTACTTACATGCCAATTTCAGCTTCATTTTTATTTTCATTACATTCACAATTATCCTCTTGGGTTATTTTCATACCAGTGAATAAAAATGGCTACTATTATTTTATCTATGTCATCACCAGTGAATGTAATGTTCTATAGCGATTTATTTTTTTATGTTAAAAATATATTTTTTTCTCATTGAGAAGTACTGGAGTTTCGTTTGAGTTTAAGTCACATAAAGCACTTAATATTGCTTTATATTATTTAATTACATTTGTTCATCCTTCCTTAAGTTACATTTTGATAATCTTCCCATTAGAAATTTCAATGGAAATCCTCAATAAAGATATAAGTGAGGATAAGGAAAAGACAAGCACAACAAAATGTTTGCCTTTATTACTTTCCTAAAACTCCATATTCTGCTGTTGAAATACTTCATACATTTTAGTGCTCATTATTACCTAAAGCATATTTTTATCTGTCAAGCTATTACTCATTATTATTTATGTAACACAGTTTACTTGATTCAGGCAGAAGTGGAGGACATTACAAATTTCATACATAATTATATTTTGGTTAGAATATTGATGAATTATTTTACAGGTGTAGTTGTCATACAAAACAGTGAGAATTAAATGTCAGTTAGACCTCCAGGGTTGAGAGCTCCCTGTAAGATCTCTAAACTTAGATTATAAATTAAAAGTTCAGAGGCTCCTGAGTGGCTCAGTCAGTTAGGTGTCCAACTTCAGCTCAGGTCATGATCTCGCAGTTCCTGAGTTCTAGCTCTGCGTCGGGCTCTGTGCTGATAGCTCCGAGCCTGGAGCCTGCTTCAGATCCTGTGTCTCCCTCTGTCTCTGTCTGTCCCCTACTTGTGCTCTGTCACTCAAAAATGAATAAACGTTAATTTTTTAAAAAATTAGAAGTGCAAGTAGGTTAGGTGTGGTTACTTTCTTTGTAAGAAAAGATAGAATTCTGACACTCCAAATTCACAAGAACTAATAGCATTTCAAAATTGATTCTCAGAAAAAAGTAGATCAAGGGAAAGATAATTAGTCCCAAGTATTTGGTATCAAGCAAACAAAATTAAAAATGCCTTCAATATTATTTCCTTTTCAACTGGTTCTTGAAATTGTAGACATACTGGCAGGATCACATGATCCAAAGGATTCTGCTGTCAGGAATTATGTCTTACACCACACACACACACACACACACACACACACACACAGTCCATCTGATGATTACTAATAGTCACTCTGGAACAGTGTGCTGAAGACTGAATATGTCAAATAATGGCTGTCTCTCTCCTGTACCTATTTTTTACTGCAAGATCTAAAGCCGATGTATTGCGCTGTCACAGTAGAATGTTTATCATGATCCAGCCCACGGACATCTTGGTTACACTAGTGGTTAGCCAAGTACTTAATGATCTTTATACCTAAATGCTGCCCAATACCTTAGGTTTCATTATCATCCCAGGAAACAACTTCTTCCTACTCTTTCCCTGACCTTAGATGATAAAAAGACATAAAGGGGAGTCTAACAACCTTCTATTTCTAAAAAGAAATGACATCTTTAAAAAACGATCTCATCTCTTTCTGCAGAAAATAGAGTCATTATCCTCCCTTTTCCTCCCTTCAGCTGCAACCATTTTCTGCCCTCCAATATGTGAGGCCACCCATGACATGTAAAACTTATTGAAGGTAAATTCAAAATTCAACTCACTTGATTATGGCCATAAAAAAGAAAAGAAGCTGAAAAAGCCCATTGATTGCTGGTGCATCAAAACTAAAACAGCCAGGAGAAAGAACATCAGCTAGAATGCATTTCAACACAAGTGACAGAGAGGATAGAGAGCTGCCAGTGGGCAGAAAGTAGAGGAAGAACTGAGGTGATTTGGACTTCTAAGCTACAATCTACCCAGGGACATGTGACTATTGAAGGTAACTGTTGTATAAACAAAGGAGATGGAAATTTACTTTTAAATTAATCTGAATTACTTTAATTTAAGAACAAACATAGTCACAGGAATAGATCACTTGTCTAGTAGTCAGGCACCTTGGATTTGTAACTCTGCTACAAACTTTTGTGAGTTGCTTTGGCACTTAGTCCTTCACAGAGATAATGACACTGTCCTTTGGTTTTTTCCTAAGGTGTTTTCAAGATGTGAAATAATGCCCATAAAGTGTTTGAAGCTCTGCAGAGTTAAATTTAAATATTCAAACCATTTGCAATTAGGAATCCATTTTACAACTATTTTGGAGCTGTCACTAAGCAAACAGTACTGTGTTAGATGTTATGGAAGGATAGGAATGAATAAGCCTAAACTCTTGTATTCAAGGAGCTAATTCAAGCTCCTTGAATTCAAGGAGTAGCAACACCACTCACAATATAAATAGCTGTTATTTAGGCAATATAGGGCCCATGCAATAAGAGGAATATAGATAGCATTCTAGAGAGCCAACCAAAGTAGCAATTACTTCTTGCACAGGAGAAACAAGGAAGACTATACAGAGAAAGGAAATGTTGTGTGAACCTTGAAGGGTGTTTTGGATTACAAAAAACAAGGATGTAGAAACGGACGTTCCAAGGAGGGAAAAACACAGGCAGAACAGTAGTGTTTGATTTGTGGAATGATAAGTAATGTATTTGGCTAGAAGGGAAGCAGTTGGGGATAAAGATAAATGTAGGTTAGGATCAAACTATAAGAACTTCCATACTAGGCTAAGGACTTTGAAATATAGTCACTTGGTAAGGAGAATCCACATAAGATATCTCCTGGTATTGAGCAAAATGGCTGAAACTCTACTTTTGTAACTTTGAACAGATTGAAATGGGGATACACTGGGGGTCAGGTTACACAAGTATTGGAATAATTTCAGATGTGAGGTATTAGAAAACTGAATAGAAATAGTGGTAGTAAGAATGAAAGTAAGAGAGAAGAGGAAGGAGAAAGAGACAGAGATATGCTTTAGAGATAGAATTAAGAAATTCTGATTGACTAGTGTGATTTGAGGGAGAGTGAGAATTTTAAAGATAAATCATGAATTTATGAACCTGTAAGATACAGAAAATGTAACAAGTAAAGCAGAAAGTCTGAAGGTAACTATAGTAACTCATCCACCTTTTGGATATTTTGAGTTTTAGGTTTTAAAATTTATCTTGGTGAAAAACATTTAAATGTTCATTCAGCATTTGAAATTATGGTTCTTAGACCTAAAGAGGTTACTGTTACTGAAGTTATAAATTTGAAAAATTATTTTTAAAAAGATGGTATTTGAAATCATACATATGGATGAAATAATTTTGGTGGAGATTATTTAGAGAGAATTGAAGAGGACAAAAGACAGAATCTTAGGTCATACCTACAATACAGAAAATAGGAAAAAATGGGTCAACAGAAGAGACAGACAAATGGCCACAACAGTAAGAGAATTCAGAAGGCTGAAGAATTATGTGAGCCAAGATAGCAGATAATTTCAATTAAAAAGTGTTATTGTAAAGTATTGTATTAAAAGTTACAGGCAAGTCAAGCAGAGTAAGGACTGAAATTTAGCAGTTAGGAGGTTATTAGTGACTTAAAAAACAGTTTCAGTAAAGGGTAGAGGAGAAGCAGCTTGACCATAAGTGGATTGAAAAGTAGATGGTGACAAATAGAAGTGACTACATATTATATTTCTGAGATGGCTGATGGTGGAAGGAAGGCCAAATTTATTCCATAGGCTTCAGTAAATAGCAGTACATAGAAAAGCTCTGTTAGTTTTCTTATTTTTGTTTGTCTTCTTTTTGGTTTCTCATAGACCAGAGTATATTCATGGGCATAGGGAAATACTAAAGGTTCATGAAAAAAGAGGCTAATAGATAAAATAATGGTACTGAAATAGAATAGAAAGAATGGACAGATGGATTGATCTTGGAAAGGAAGAGGGACACGTTTTCCTTACAGATAAGACCAAAGGAAAAGATAATGAAAAATTATACAGAGAAGTTTTGAGATGGAGGTAGGGACAAGAAGTGAATTAATATAAAGTGTTTTTTTTTTTCTCAGTAAAGTAAGAAATTGTTATTTACTGAGTGAGGAAATAGAGTTGTAGCTGAAGTCTTAAGGAGAGTGGAAATGATTTAGAAAAACTGTTGCAGAGATTACATAATGGCATCAAAGAAGATAAATGAAAGAATTGTTGAGCAGCTGCCAAAGACCAAATGAAGGTAAACTTAATCAGTGCAATTTCTTGACTTTCTTTACCAATTCTCAGCAGTGAATATAAAAATGTGGAAAAAGCAGAGATTGGAAAAATTTTCAGTTTAGGATTGTGTGCAGCAAATATGCAGAAAGCCAAGGGGACAAGGAGTTCTAAGACACTATGAAAAATATTATCCAAATGTTTGACCATGGCTTCCGGAATTAGTAACAAAACCAATGAAACGAGAAGTGGAGTGTTATCTGAGAAAATAGAAAGGATTTAAAGCACATTTAGTCATGATGATGGTGAAGTGTGAGTTTAGTATGTATCAGGATGTCAAATATAAGGAGGTCAAAACAGAGAAAGCAGAATTTCAGAGATTAGTAATTATATATCACAAAATTCTAAACCATGACTGGCAATGGGTTTCTACTGGATTGATGAATGACTGACATAGCATAAATTATGTATGTATTAATATTATTGTTCTACCATTTATAATATAGAATTATTGAAACATAAATCCAAAGTTATTGAGTTATACCCAGTTCCATTCTATATCTGAAAATCAGATTATAATTCAGAAAAATGAGTTTTGAAGAAACAACTTCAGGACATTAAAGTTCTCTCACTATTGATAAAATGAAGGTTTTAGGACATTCATGCGGTAAGTGGCCTCAACCTTTAAATATTTAAGTACATCACTGGGGGCATATTTACATTACAGATTAAGATAAAACTCTAAAACCTGAGGAGAAGTAATACTGCTAATAAGAGCTCTCCAACAAGTCTGTTTTAAGTGGTGCTTTGCTAGCCCAGAAATCCAAAAACATGTATTTCATGTGTAAATGTCATTGTGTGTATCTATGTGTCTTTTTAAAAACTGAGATGTATCTCCTTTTTTTTAAATATGTGAAGTTAAATAAATTGACCAAATTATGATAGCAATTGAGTGGACAATGCAATTTGAGGCCAGATTGGAATTTATGTCGTTCCCTATTAACTAGGCTATGTTTTCTCAAATAATTTACCTTAGCATAAACTGAGTATAAATAGACTGATGAACCCACAGTTGTTTCTGCCCCTATTGTAGCAGGTTTATAAAGTAGCTGCAGAATTCATGGTCAGTATATCATTTAATTGCCTTATCAGGAGATATTTGATAACCTAATATAATCTGTAAATATGAGCTTTACTATGCTTACAGGGTCATGGAGATGGATAATGGTGAATTGAACCTGGTGAAAAACTGATTCTCCAGAGAATCACTTTGAACTTTGAAAGAAGATTTAGATTTAGGCTTAGGTAGATACTCATTTTAATTCTTTATCTCAGCCTATTTGAATTTAGTCTGCACCTACATGGCTCCAGAGACAAAAGGAAATTAAAAACATTTCCAAACATAGTATAAACTCAGTAGCTCAGTTCCTCAACATGTTAGCATGGTAGAAGAAGCAAATAATTCCAGCTTTTCAGCTGATTCTGTACTGAGATGATAGACCACCTTGGTTAATTTGACCCAAAAAATTGATATAATACCCTAAACCTTAAATGTTATTATCAGCATATGAATAGCCATAGCTTTAACTTCATAGAACTACATTCATTTTCACAAACTCTTGACATAGCTATAATTTCAAGTCAGATTTTAATGCCATATATATATATATATATATATATATATATATATATATATAAAACAATAATGTTCCCATTTCAACTTTGTTCTTTTTATCAAAAGGAAAGATACTCTATCTCAGGCTTGTGGAGCAACACCTCTGACTCAATTAACTTGTCAATTCAGTCACTCAGTCCTTAGAGTCAAACTATTGGTTTAATGATTTTTTTCTCACATAACTGACTGGTTATTTGACTGAAGTCAATAAATCAATTGGTATTTCAACTTTGGGTGGACAAATCCATAATGATTATCTAGGTAAAGCATGCAAATTATCCTGACATTTATGTAAAAAGATTATATATCAGAAACAATCAGATTCATGCTAAAACTAGTCCTTAATGTATCAGTGCAGAATGGCCTTTGTTTCAGTTTATTGTATTTGAATTCATTACCACCTTTAACTTTTATAAATTTACATTTCTCAACCACACATTTGGCAGCCAGCAAAGATGAAATATTTTATGAGCATTTACCTGGTCATAAATTATGGACATTAAGAACATATAATGATGCCAAATTACAAAAAGTAAAAGAACATCACAATTTGAATATTTATCTGAAGTTTCTGCACCACTAGTAAAAAGTAAAGTTATTAGATAAGTTATTTGCACAAATGAAAGATTTATCTTAAGCTTAGGGTGAACCAGCATTTATTGATTACAGTGACTGTTCCATTCATTAAATGCCTCTTAAATGGTGTTTCTGGTTGCAAAGTTATCTTGTGTCATTAAGCATTATAGAAAATGTCAGGATGCTATGATTCAACATTAAAAATGTTAAAAGCAAGGACAAGTAGAAAAATGAACTAAATTCAAAAGAAAAAATGCTCGAATAAATTTGAGATCCTAATTTTAATTAACTTAGATCAAATGACATAAAGAAAATTTAAGTTAGGTGCTAGTACTGGGATTTCAGTCTCAGAAAATGTAGTAATTCTTTCTGGATTGGACCAATCTAATGGCTTCATGGATATGGGGATCCTAAAATAATATTCTCCATTTACAATTCCAGCCACATGTGTTGTGGCTCATCTAACTCTTAAATCATTGGTTCCTTTCTGGCTCTGTTATTGTCATGTATTATGCAGCTCAAACTGTACCTGAACCAGAAACTGGACTTCTGAGCCTTACAGGGTGGTCTTTGAAGGACTCCATAATGCTTTTTATGCCCTCTTTTCCTCCATTTGATGTTTTACCCTCTCTAGAATTGCACTGTGAAATACAGTGGCCACTACATTTAATTTAATAAATTAAAATTTTATTAAATTTAAATAAAATTCAAAATTTTGTTTCTCAATTGCACTAGCAACATTACTATGGTTACGAAAATAAACTACAAGACACTGATGCCCTAGAATATTATTTTGTATGTGCCATTGTTCAGGACTCATATTTTTAATAAGTGTAAAATGTGTTAACATATTACTCTTACCCATATATATTTGCATACTCAGAGCTATTAGAAAAGCTCTTGGTCTTCATTATCCAAATTGTAAATAATGGAAAGCAAGATTGCCCACCCCCAAAATTGATGAGGGGATTATTTTAGGAAAAAGATTTGTGGAACTATTTGGTTGTTTATTCATTCTTTTATCTTTTCCTTCATTCTGTTCATTCCATTGACTGTGTGGCTATCCATCTCTGTGTTCTGGGGACACAGTGATAATGAAAACAAATGCTTTTATCCTCAATGAGTTTATAGTCTAGTAAAGAGATAACAACAATTAACAGGCAATTATAATATTATACGGTATGTGGTATGAGACAATAAAAGGGAGCACATAGAAAATACAGCCAGCATGGCCTTGGAGCTATAGAGGGGATGAGGCAGCCAAAGAAAGACTTGTTGTTGTTGCTGCTGCTATTGTCATTGTCGTTGTTTGAAAGTGTAATCTAACCCAGGACTTGAGGGATGTGCAAGAGTTGATAATAGTAGTGAGGGGGGAAATAGTGATTCAGAGTATATACAAATGCTTAGAGACAAGGGAATACTCAACATAGCAGTTTGTGGCTGAGTTTGTATTGGGAAAGCACTCTATGAATAGAAGGGAGAAGGCACAAGATTTTGACATCCTATTAGCTTTGATGGGAGGGTAAAATGTTCCCTATTCATTATTTTGACATCTCAGAGCATTGTGTCTGGAAGACTTAGGGGGCATATATTATTTATATTTAATGCGCCTATTATACTTACAACAGGTGCCACATTATCTATTTAGATATTGCTTTCAAGCATTAACTTCTCCAAATTGGGACTTTTTAAAAGTTTGAAAACCCCTTAAGGTAATCTGCCACCAGCCTTTCCTCCCTAAATATTGAGATGTTGCTATTTCCCTTTGTTTTTTGACCTGATCAAATCTAATAATGCTTCTATAATACCATTTCTTTGTTTACATGCCATTTTGATATATTTTTTGTTTTGTGACATGACCCAAACACACGGTTTAAACATAAACCACTTTAGAATTCTTCCTTGATATGAGACACAGAAAAAATAAATAAATTTATTTTCATCATGAAGTTGTCAGAAAAAAAGGTATGTGGTAGCAAACTATTTTGAGGGACTCAAACATGCTTCACCCGCTTTTTCATTTTTTTCTTGCCTAGAACATCCATTCAACTACTAGCTACCTAAATTCCTTATATTGGGGCCTGCCAAGCCTATACCCTTAGACATTACTGATTTTTTTTTCAAATGTACTTGATAGTATTTCTCTTTCTAATGAAAATTTGCTAGTCTTCTCTCTTGTCTTTCATTGGTCTTTGCTAGGAGATCAGTTTATATAATGTACTTATGGATACGGGAGTGAAAAATAGCCTACTGTATTTTACTTCTAGTATAATGTATGCATTTGGAGGGGCTACCAGTGCTTTAGACTAAAAAAAGAACCCTGAAACAGGGGTTTTATACAAACTGTCCTTATAGCAGACTAAATCAGTGGTTTTCAAACTCTGTTTCATAAAATTTAGGATTAGTGGAGATGCCTATGGGCACGCTGGGGTGGGTGAAAGAGAGGGAAACACCAAGTATATATGCTTTCATGTTTTTTTACCTCCTATTTAACCAGAGAAATTCCTCTTTTGAATTTTTTCTACTGTTTATTTTTGAAAGAGAAGAGAGAGAGAGAGAGAGAGAGAGAGAGAGCAAGCAGGGGAGGGGCAGAAAGAGAGAGGGAGACACAGAATCAGAAGCAGGCTCCAGGGTCTGAGATGTTAGCACAGAGCATGACATGGGTCTTGAACTCACAAACCATGAGATCATGACCTGAGCTGAAGTCGACCACTGACTGAGCCACCCAGATGTCCTGACAAATTCCTCTTTTTTATTCTGTTTTCAATCAGGGTTCTATGTAAGATTTCATAAAATTCACAAATCTCTGGACTAAAATACTCTTAAGTGTACAAACTTTCTCATATATTATGTTCTTCTCCCCATGCTAATGCAGTCTCTTTAACATTGCAGTTACTCAAAAAATAGGGTGAAAGGGTGAATGAATGAGAAAATTAATAAAATAAATGTTATATGAATTTCAGTCCACTTCCCATTTATCTCAATCACTGAATTTGCACTATATTTCTTATGAAATTTAGGTAACATGTATCTTCTTAGAATTCATTTCTTGAGTTATTTTTTTCATTTGACATTTTAATGACTATTTAATTTACTTTTTCTAGAATTTCAGATCTTAGTAAGCTTGAGGATTATCATCAATTTCAATATCATCCATGTTACCATCATTATTGTTGTTTCTACTAATATTAACAAAGCTATTATTGAATGCTCATTTTACATATATTTTTTTAACTTTTACCAGAAATCTATAGAATATGTGATATCTCTATTTTACAGAGAGAAATAAAGATAAAGTAATATGCCTAAGTTATACACAGCTAGTAAGAGAAGGAGCTGGAATTCAAATCCAGATTCATCTGATTCCAAATTGCATGCTCTAAACCAGTATGGTAAACTAAACACGTTTCCTCTACACTATACAGCTTTTTACATTTCATTTCTTCATTCTCTCTAAATACACTGGCATAGTTAATAACTATATTCACTAAGTTCTTTGTGTGAGAAGAAATATATACTTACTGACTTCTTTATCTCTGCATTGCTGCATCATGATACCAAAGAAAAAGCATCTCCAATTCTAATAAAATGTGTTTAACAGTAAGTTTCATTTCTGCAAGTTTGAGTACTATTTTAAATAAAAAAGGTAGGAATGATAAAGGTTGATAGTTCAGTATACCAGCCTATGCCATATATAGCCATGGATGGTAAAACATGGATGTTAACATATACAAACAGTTCCTCTATAATTTCACCTTCTGATAATTGGTTAATACTCTTTCAAAAACAGATTATGCACTTTTCCAAATGGATTGCATGTGTATGGTACTAGATGATCACAAACTGGCAATAGAAGTTATTTATTTACTAGTGAACTGAATTTATACCACTGAGTATGCCTGTTGATAGTATAGGCTAGATAAGTACACTTTAAGTGAAGTATTCAGAGTAGCTTCAGTCAATTAAGATCTTGCAAAAAGTAGTCTGTAAATCTAGAAACTAAATCTTCAGTATAAGAAAGCTCTAGACAAGTGAGGAACAGGATAAGCACAGACAAAAGAATTATTAAAAGGGAAATATATCAAAATGATGAAAGGTAAAAGTTTAAGAGAAGAAGGTGACCAGAGAGCTAGACATTAAGTTGAACCATAAAACATTGCCGTTTTGTAAAAAACCTGTTGACTATTGACAATATCATATGATTCAACATAACAGTTTCCCCAGAGACAGAGAAGGAGAAAATAAAGACAGTGTAATCTGGCAAGGCTTCAAAATGTGAAACTGAAAATGATATGAGAGAAAGAAAATAAAGCATTCATAATTTCTTGTCTCACCCTTAGATATATTCTGAACATTGGACTTTTAAAAAAAATTTTAATGTTTATTTATTTTTGAGAGAGAGAGATAGGCAGGCTGCAAGCAGTGGAGGGGCAGAGAGAGAGGAAGAGATGGGATCAGAAGCAGGCTTCAGGCTCTAAGCTGTCAACACCGAGCCCAACGTGAGGCTTGAACCCATGAACCGTGAAATCATGACCTGAGCTGAAGTCAGACGCTTTAACCGACTGAGCCACTCAGGTATCCCTAGACTTTTTTACTCAGAATAAGATCCTGGTGGTTTCTGGGAAAAAAAAAAATCTCTTCTGGTCTCTGTGATCAGAGTATTGGATATAATGCATTGGATTGGAAAATGTATAAAGCAAACTGTTCCTGGACAAATCCAGTCACTGTGGGATTTTTCTGAAGGTCATTTGGGTTTTTGCTTACCTATACTGTGTGTGGTCTCTGTGGTGTTTTAAACTAAGATCAGCAAATGTTTTCTGTTAAGAGACAGGTAGTAAATATTTTAGGTTTTATGGGCCACATATGGTCTCTGTCACATATTCTTTTTTTAATAACCCATTAAAAATGCAGAAGTCATTCTTAGCTGAATTTGGTCTGTGGATGTTGTTTGCTAATCCTTATTTTAGATAAAGATTAGACATACTACAGTTACTTCTTTCAGATTCCTTTCCCTTTGTTTTCCTACTTGCCATACTGTCTCCCTCTCCCTTCTCAATTTTTCACAATTCATGTGATATTCTAATCCTATTTCTGTTAATGAAAACTTTAAGAACCAAGGTAAGTCACTCCTGTTGATAGGGCTTCTTCATCTGAAAAATAAATAGATAGAACTACATGATAACTGAAGTCATTTCCAGTTCTGACATCCTTTGATTATATTTTTAACCAATGGATGGAAAAATAAACAGAAAATTTGCAGAGACATATGCTGGGAAAACCAAAGTTTCTAAAGGGGAAAATGAATTTTACTAAAGATTTAATCCCTGAAATATGTTTCTTTCCTCATGCATGGGATTCAGAAATATTTACTCTGCTAAAGAAAAAGAGAAGACAACATAATGCTATATTCTTGAAATAGGTCATTCCATATGCCCTTAAACTTTTTGCATCCCTTCAAGATTCAGTGGAAGTCTTACAAATGGACTCTTTCCATTTGCCACTGACCATGGCATCTAAAAGAAAGAAGATGAGGACAATGTTTCCCTCCTTTTCTTCTGAAGAGCAAAGCAAAATATACTTCTAATGATTTTAGACAGATAACCTATTCCCCAAATTTTACATTTGAAATCATGTTATTTGTGTAGAATGTAAAATTAGATCCTATCTAGTCAGTTGTATCTTTATTTATTATTATTGAACTAAAAATCTTATCCCTCATAGGCTTCTAGGCTTTTTTTCACTCTTAATTAAATCATTAGTTGATTTCTTCAATATTTGACTTCAAAAGTGGTTATCACCCATATTTCAGAATAAATTATAGAGACATAGAATAAAGAAATATGTATTCCCTCACCTTTCACTGTTTTTTTTTAATTTTTAATGTTTATTTATTTTTGAGAGACAGAGAGACAGAGCGTGAGCAGGGGAAGGACAGAGGGAGTAGGAGACACAGAATCTGAAGCAGGCTTCAGGCTCTGAGCTGTCAGCACAGAGCCCGACGTGGGGCTTGAACTCAGGAACCGCGAGATCATGACCTGAGCCAAAGTCTGCCGCTTAACTGACTGAGCCACCTAGGTGCGCCTCACTGTCTTTTAGATCACTGCACAACTTCCACATAGAGGTCTACTCACATGTAGTTCCACAGAATAGTAAAGCTGAAGAGTATTTAACTCTAATTTCTTAATTTTGAGTTGGTAATGAAAGCCAAGATGTAAAATAACTTGTTCTACTTAACCAGCTATTTAGGGTCTGAGTCAAAAGTAAAATCCAGGCCTTCTAAGTTTCAGTTTGAACTTTACCTATCAAAGCATACTACATGGTTACTCAAAGTCACGTAACAAACTATCTACAAGACTCATAAGTCCATGATTTTGACTACTGAAGAGCATATCTATGTGTATCACTTGGCTTTTAATAGAAGTGAAGAAACCTGCCCCAGATATTCGAGGGTAAAATGCACAGGGGTAGTCGCTCTTTCAAATGATCAGCTCTAGATCTCCACAAAGATTAATTTTCTCTTCCCTTAGCTACTGTTAATAACCAAAAACGTTTATGGAATTTCTAGTTAAAGCATCAGATGCTTAGACACCTTTGAAAATAATTAGAAGAGGAAAGGCACAGGGAATGCCTTTGCCACATCTGCATCTCTCACTCAGCTCAATACATAAAAAGTAACCTCAGTAACTTATCCTTTAGGTAGAGAGATATAACTAACCTTCATGCTTTGATTTGGCCCTTTGAAGCATTCTGCTATAGCATTTGAATCAAAGGAAGATGTAAACAGGCAGATAGCAAGGACCACATCTATTTAATTTGTATTGTGTAGTACTTAGCATGGGGCCATGTGTATATGGACACTTGATAAATATCACTTGAGGAGAAATGCATTCCAAATGCATTTGTTGGCAATAGACTTAGTTTTCATCCCTTTACTGATTGGAAATTTAAATGTCACATCCTTCCCACTTTATGCTTCTTAAAGACTTCACTCTTCCCCTTGGTACAAGACAAAATTTTTAATGAGAGTAGACCACTCTTATGTGTAAGAGAGCTTTACAGAGAGGCAGAATTAGAATAGGTCCTGAAAAGTCTGTCTCAACTACAGATCACCCGAAACAGAAGATTTAAATACTGTAGCTGAAATCCCTCAGGACAATTACATTTTCCTTTCACTTTTCTCATCAGTAGGTAAAAAACATTCTTAGTGTCAACAACATATAGAACAAACTGAGGGTTGACGGAGAGAGGTGGGTGGGAGATGGGCTAAGTGGGTGATGGGTATTAAGGAGGGCACTTGTGATGAGCACTACTGGGTGTTATATGTAAGTGAAAAATCACGAACTTCTATACTTGAAACCAATTTTACCATATATGTTAACTAACTATAATTTAAATAAAAACTTTTTTAAAAAGTTTAATAAGGAAAAAATAAAGAATATAACTTATTAAATTGAATTTTATTCCTTAAGGAAAAATTTGCCAATTCTACTGAGTTCCAGTTTTATTTGTCTTAAGTATCTATATCCATTAGCTTCAGTGGGGGCTCAATTGCAAACAATTGGTAATATAAGTGAATAAAATATTTTCATATTTTTTTCTTAAATCTCAGTAAATTAGTGTGGGTCACTGTGGAGAAACCAAAATTTAATGGCATCAAACCAAGTGGACTCTGAGGTCAATAAGGAAGACATCAAAGTGAAATAACCAATCTCATTTCCTTATCCAACCTAAAGACAGAGTAAAATAGTAAGAAGTTATTTTGATTTAAAATATACCTGCCTTAGTAATATGAACTGGGATACTTTTAAATATAGACTTTTCATTTCACCTGTCTCTTTAAATAGCTTTTGAAGAAGAATCAGTGAAATACCTATCATCAATTTTGAACAAATAGTCCCAATCCCCAACCAATGCTCACAGAGGCCTCACTGTGCTGCCTGCTATTACATTCATGTGAGTAATCTAACTATATAAGGCAAATATTTGGTCCTTGTAATATCTATCTATCTATCTATCTATCTATCATGAATTAATTTATTTAATGTTCTTTTGCAATGAGCAGGTGGTGCAGAAATCATCTATCTTATATAGAATATAAGCCAATAGCTCTCTGTGATAGTTAGGCATACAGTACATTAAGCATTATAGATGATTTGGGAAAGATGTTTACAGGTAGAAAAAAAACAGAGGACAAGCTTGCTCATGGGAGAATTTCCATTACTAAGTGGCCTGTAAAATGGAGAGGCAGTTTTCAGAGCTTTTGCCCTAAGTCATTCATTCCACAGTGCATATTACGTATGAAACACATTTTAAAAGCCTATTTTATATTGAAGCCTTTTTTTTTTCAGGGAACAAATGGCTAGGTCCCCTTTGTTACCCACGGGGGGGAAATAAATCCACAAAGGAAGCATGGGCCAATTAACAGACTGAACAAAACAGTGAAATGTGGCAAAAGTCCAGACAGGAAACTGCAGAAGTTAATATACTTTGGCTGAGTACATCGTTTTAATTGGCAATTTGAGCCAATATTGCCCATTAAGAATGTGCTCAAAGCATCCCAGTAGTATGGCATGGTGTATAGCCATGAAATGTGCTCCTTAAGCCACATTTTGAACTCTGAGAATTTCTACATCCACAGTTTCAGGGTGGTTCTTGCATGTCTGGATTCAAGGCCACAACACCAGTGCAATGAAGCTGGGAAATATTCAGCTCCAGAAAGCCTACTCAGGAGGCAAAACGTGAGAAGCAGAAACACAGGGAAAAAATTACATGTGGTTCCATCTCACTAGCAGATCACTTAGTAGAATAATTAAGTTTATTTATTTATTTATTTACTTATTTAGAGAGAAAGAGAGAGAGAATGAGAGAACAAGTGGGTGAGGGGCAGAGAGAGAGAGGGAAACAAGCTCATCTCAAGCAAGCTCATAACTATCAGCACAGAGCCCAATGCGGGGCCTGAATCTCAAGCAAGCTCATAACTATCAGCACAGAGCCCATTGTGGGGCCTGAACTCAAGAACCTGGAGATCATGACCTGAGCTGAAACCAAGATTCAGATGGTTAACAGATTGAACCACCCAGCTGCCCCTAGAATAATTAATAGAGTGCCTTTCTGACTTCCCTCTTTTTCAGAGATCTAACTTTTCTCCTTTACAGAGATCTAACTTTTCTCTTTTTCAGAGATCTAACATCCACTTAGACTTAAACTGTTACCTGACTTTTCCTCTTTTTTATCTTCCATACTGAAGTTATTTAAAAATTTCTGGTGATTTTTCCCTTTATTTTTTTCCTGACATTAGTCTCTCTTTCCCCACTAAACCTCTAATTCAGGGTCTTATTATCTCATGTCCAGATTACTAACTTATTCTTTTAGCTAGTTTCTTTGATCAGTTTTTCCCAACTTTAACAACTTGCTCCTATAGACTGTGTTCCCTATTATTCATCCTAATGTCCATCATGTTATTCTCATGCTAAAAAATTTTCAGTGATTCCAACTGGAGAACACAAACCTTTCTGCTTGATTTTTAAGGTACTCAATAATATGTTAATGTACAAACTTTTTGGTGTGTATATGGTTCATCCAGTCAGGCTTATCATTTATACTCATCATCATTTTCATATCTCTGTGCACATTGAATCAATCACTTAGAACCTCTCAGTACCTTAGTTTCCTCTATAAAATGAGGATGATAAGTTTGTTATAAAAATTAAATTAGATTGCCTAAAATAGTGGCTGGAATATACTAAGTACTATATTAGTGTTTCTTGAAATATATAAATAAAATGAATGAACATTTCCTTTTTCCATCTGCTTATTGAAATTCTATTAACTCAAGTTCCACTTCTTCTATAACTAACTTTGCATTTGCTATTCTATTGCTTACCAAGCTTGGGCCCCTTTGAACCTTTACCTGTATTCTTCATTACCAAATATAGTGCTCAATTATATGTATATATTTCTATTATTTCAGTGATGGACATTTGATCATACTGAGTCAATCATAAGTTACTTGAGGTCAGGGAGTTTTACTTCTCCAATTTTCTTTAGTTCAATATTTAGTACACAGCAGTCACTAAAATATCTAATGATTATTAGAGTAAGAGGGAAATGTAAAAAATTATCAGCCATTTAGTAGCAGGCAGGATGCACCCTGAACCAGTCATTCCTCCTCTTCCCTTCGAACTTTCTGTGAAATCTATCTGAAAGTCAACATAGTTTGTATGCTTCTCAACTTCATCCTTCTCCTGTGGGAAAATTTTAAAACATAATGTACTAAACTAAACCAACATTTAGGATATTGACAAGGCTTCCAGTTATCGTTCACTTTTTCCTTAGGAAAGACCACGTGGACATCATTGGCTATACTTCAAAAGTAGTTCTGCCTCTATTTTGCCTGTAAACTGACATGAACTCTGCCTAACGGTAGACTAGTGTTAGAAACTCATTATATTCTTACAGTCCACTAAGTGCTAGATCTTTCTCATTTTGCTCATATTGATCATACATTAAGTTGATCTTAAATGGTTGCATACAAAACCATAGCTAAAGGAATGTTTAGTTGTGTGGCATAGGAAGAAGACTGAAGATGTCTACCCATGTTTTAGAGAGTACTATGTAAGCCATAATTTTTCATCTTTATGCCAATTCACCCCATTAATATACTATATCAAGTAGATATCATTTCGGGAACTCAGCACTCAAAGAGATTAAGAAACTCTTTGTTAAGTTACACAGCAAGTGGAGTTGGACTTTTGACCAAAATAATTATTTTTAATAACAGATCATAGTTTTAAGAACTCATTATGTGGCAGGCACTGTGTTAATTAATTTACATGTGCTTTCTGTTTAACTTTAACTATGGTCTTCCTGACCCCTGCAATATATTACCTTCCACGTATAGCTACAGCTATACAGTTACAGCTGGATGTTTTGAAGAGAGTATTTTGAGAAAAATAAATTCACTGAGTTTTGGGTTTTTTTTAAAATTTCACTCAGTGTTAACATTTGTACAGATTTATGCATTAGTATAAATGGCTGAAACTATGCAGAGAAAAGTGATGACTTATTTTAATGTTAAAACTATGCAATATACAAACAGAGTTTGATTTATCTAAAACAGATTGGTGTGGAAACTTATGAGATATGAATCAGTATTCAAACACAGAATATGGTCAACAGATTACACAAAACAGACAAGGGGAGAGGAATACTAAGACAAAAGTAGAACAAAAGCAGTTTGGTCATACGAAAATACTCAATTCCCTAGTGAGGAAGGACTAGCATTTACATCAGATTTACACTGTAGCTGTATGTTATTTTAATGCTATTGAAGTTAATAATAATATACAGTAATGACTAGTAAATCATGTACAGTTTATTCAATACTATGCTTCCTGCTATCATCACAAAAAGTTATCTTTGTTGATATTTATATAAAATTCTTAGTTAAAAAGGCTGTTTAAGCTTTTGTGAAAAAAGAGTATCTTAATGAGGTAAAGCTGACTAACTACTCAGGATTCTAATACCATGAGGAGTCTATTTGGGTAAGCAGTATAACTTAAAAATAGTACCTGAAGACAGGCTATTTCTCTTGTATAAGCCACAAGTGATTTTGACCTAGGATCATTCCCTATCTTATATCTTTATAGTAACACAGAAATCAGTTTTATTCTTAGATCTTTGATCTGTGACAAAAGCAACAAATGTTTATTTCTCTATAAAATGTGTATATCACATTGTGGGAGTTAGCAGAGAAACAAGCTTATTGAAAAGGTTTAGATGTGTGCCGTTTGCTCTTTTTAATAAATATTCTTACTCTAAATGAACCCGTTCATTTATTTGATTTCATTTTCAACAAAAGACTTTGAATAAGCAATTGTTTTACATAAAGCCAATGAATAAATACCCTCCCACCTCGGGTACCACACACACACACACACACATTCCTCATTCCATTTTATTTTCAACTACAGTGTGGCTATTACTGGATAACTGCTAAAATTCATACTGGCGAGATGCAATATTTTCTTCAGCTTGCCTTTCTTAAGTTCTTTCAAAAAAAAAAAGAAGTATAATTAACATACAATATTTTATTAATTTCAGATACATAACATATTGATTTGACTTTTGAATGCATTGCAAAATGATCACCTCAATAAACCTAGTTACCATTGGTCACTATATATATAAAGTTAAGATAATATTATTCACTATGTTCTCCATGTTGTACATTGCATCCCCATGACTTATTTTTTTTATAACTAAGCGTTTGTATTTCTTGACCCCTTCACCCATTTTGCCACCAAAAGCTTACTTCTTCTCTTGTTTCCTTCTTCACCAGGCTGTTCTCCATCAATGAGAGTGAGTTTTGTTTTGTTTGTTTTGTGTTTAGAATCCACATATAAGTGAAATCATGTGGCATTCATCTTTCTCTATCTGACTTATTTTGCTTAGCATAATACGGTCAAGGTCCATCATGTTTTTGCAAATGGCAGATTTCATTTTTTTTATGGCTGAGTAGTGTTGCACTATATATACAGTTGATCTGTGAACAATTTGGATTTGGACTACATGGGTCCACTTACATGTGATTTTTCTCTGTAAATGTATTTTCTCTTCTTTATAATTTTCTCTAACTTACTTTACTGTAAGAATACAATATATGATACATTTACAAACTATGTGCTAATTGACTTTATGTTGTCAGTAAGGCTTCTGCTCAATAACAGGCTATGCATAGATAGGTTTTTAGAAAGTCAAAAGTTGTACTTGGTTTTTGACTGTACGGGAAGTTGGCACCCCAACCTCTGTGCTGTTCAAGGGTCAACTTTATATACCACTTCTTTTGTATCCATTGATGAGCATTTACGTTTTTCCATATCTTACCTATTGTAAATAAAGCTGTAATGAACATAGGGTGTAAATGTCTTTTTGAATTAGTGTTTTTGTTTTCTTCAGTTAAATACCCAGAAGTAGAATTGTTGGATCATGGGGTAGTTATGTTTTTAATATTATTAGACACATCCATACTGTTTTCCATAGTGGCTGCACCAATTGTATTTCCACCAACAATGCTCCAGCATTACTTTTTCTCAACATCCTTGCCAGGACTCTTCCTTTCTTTCTTTCTTTCTTTCTTTCTTTCTTTCTTTCTTTCTTTCTTTCTTCCTTCCTTCCTTCCTTCCTTCCTTCCTTCCTTCCTTCCTTTCTTTCTTTCTTGATAATAGCCATTCTGACCAGTGTGAAGTAATATCTTACTGTAGTTTTATTTGCATTTTCTTGATGATTAATGATATTGAACATCTCTTTATGTGCCTGTTGGACATCTGTATGTCTTCTTTGGAAAAATATATATTCCGATCCTCTGCCCATTTCTATTTTTATTTATTTATTTTTAATATAGTTTATTGTCTAGTTGGTTTCCATTAGACACCCAGTGCTCATCCCAACAAGTGCCCTCCTCCATGCCCGTCACCCATTTTCCCCTCTCCCTCACCCCCAATCAACCCTCAATTTGTTCTGCGTATTTAAGAGTCTCTTATGGTTTGCCTTCCTCCCTCCCCTTAAATACTTTTCCCTTCCCCTCCCCTATAGTCCTCTGTTAAGTTTCTTCTGTTCCACATATGAGTGAAAACATATGGTATCTGTCTTTCTCTGCCTGACTTATTTCACTTCACATAATACCCTCGAGTTCCATCCCCATTGCTAAAACTGGCCAGATTTCATTCTTTCTCCTTGCGATGTACTATTCCATTGTATATATAAACCATATCTTCTTGATCCATTCGTCAGTTGATGGACATTTAGTTTTTTTCCATGATTTGGCTATTGTTGAAAATGCTGCTATGAACATTGGGGTACACGTGCCCCTATGCATCAGCCCTCTGTATCTCTTGGGTAAATTCCTAGCAGTGCTTTTGCTGGGTCATAGGGGAGTTCTATTGATAATTTTTTGAGGAACCTCCACACTGTTTTCCAGAGAGGCTGCACCAGTTTGCATTCCCACCAACAGTGTGAGAGGGTGCCCATTTCTCCACATCCTCGCCAGCATCTATAGTCTCCTGACTTGTTCATTTTAGCCACTCTGACAGGTGTGAGGTAGTATCTCAGTGTGGTCTTGATTTGTATTTCCCTAATAATGAGTGATGTTGAGCATTGTTTCATATGTCTGTTGGCTATCTGGATGTCCTCTTTGGAGAAGTGTCTGTTCATGTTTTCTGCCCAGTTCTTCACTGGATTATTTCTTTTTCGATGTGGAGTTTGGTGAGTTCCTTATAGATTTTGGATACTAGCCCTTTATCCGATATGTCATTTGCAACTCTCTTTTCCCATTCCGTCGGTTTTCTATGAGTTTTGTTGATTGTTTCCTTTGCCGGGCAGAGGATTTTTATCTTGATGAAGTCCCAATAGTTCATTTTTGCTTTTGATTCCCTTGCCGTTGGAGATGTGTCGAGTAAGAAATCGCTGCGTCTCTGCCCATTTTTTAATCAGATTTGGGTGTTTGTGTGTGTGTGGGAGTTTGACTTGTACGAATTCTTTATATATTTTGGATGTTTACCCTTTATCAGATATATGCTATGCAAATATCCTCTCCCATTCAGTGGGTTGCCACTCTGTTTTGTTGATGATTTCCTTTACTTTGCAGAAGTTTTTAGTTTAATGTAGTCTCAACTTCTTTATTTTTGCTTTTATGCCATTGCACCCCAAAGATCACAAAGATAGATGTCAAAGTGTTTTCTGCATTTATTCCTTTACTTCTTTATTTAGCTTTAGGAGTTTTATGGCTTCAGGTCTTATCTTTAATCCATTTTGAGTTAATTTTTATGTAAGATGTGAGATAGCGATCCAATTTCATTCATTTTCATGTAGTTTTTCAGTTTTACCAACACCATTTATTGAAGAGAATATCCTTTCCTCCTTGTATATTATTGCTTTCTTTGTCATAAATTAATTGGCCATATACCATATGGGTTTATTTCTGGAATCTCTTTTCCATCTCATTGATCTGTCTGTTTTTATGCCAATATCTTAGTATTTTGATAACTATTGTTTTGTAATATAGTTTGAAATTAATAGGTATGACACCTCCAAATTTATTCTTCTTTCTGAAGACTATTTGGAGTCTTTTGTAGCTCCATACATATTTTAGCATTGTTTATTCTAGTTTTGTGAAAAATGGCATTTGAATTTTGACAGGGATTGCATTGAATCTGTAGATTACTTTGGAAAGTATGGCAATTTAACAATATTAATTCTCTAATCCATGAACATAGGATGTCTGCCCATTTATTTGTGTTTTTTTTTTTCAATTTATTTAATCAATGTCTTATTGGTTTCAGTGTGTAAGTCTTTCACCTCCTTGCTTAAATTTGTTCCTAGGTATTTATTTTATTCTTTTTGATACAATTGTAATGAGATCGTTTTCTTTATTTCGATTTCTGATATTTTGTTGTTAGTGTATCAAAATGCAACAGATTTTTGTATGTTAATTTTGCATCCAGAACATTTACTAAATTCGTCTATTATTTCTAACAAATTTTTGGTGGTGTCTTTAGGGTTTTCTATATAAAGTTTCATGTCATCTGCAAACAGTACCAGTTTTACCTCTTTCGTTCCAATTGGGATTCCTTTCATTTCTTTTTCTTGCTCAATTGCTGTGACCAGGACTTCCAAAGTATGTTGAATAAAGGTGGGAAGAGTGGGCATTCTTGACTTATTCCTGATCATAAAGGAAAATATTTCAGCTTTTCACCATTGAGTCTGATGTTAGCTATGGGTTTGTCATATATGACCTTTATTATGTTGAAGTATGTTTCCTCTATACCTGTTTTGTTAAGAAGTTTTATCATGAAAGTGTGTTGAATGTTTCCAAATACTTTTCTGCATTTATTTCTGCATAATTTTTATCTTTAATTTTGTTAATGTGGTGTATCATATTGATTTGTAGATGTTGAACCATTATTCCATCTCTGATATAATCTACATAATCATGGTATATAATCTATTTTTTAAAATGTTTATTTTTGAGAGAGAGAGAGAGAGAGAGAGAGAGAGAGAGAGAGCACATGAATCAGGGAAGGGCAGACAGAGACAGGAGCAGATGACCCAAAGCAGTCTCCTGCTGACAGCAGTGAGCTGATGCATGGCTTGAACTCACAAACCGGGAGATTATGACCTGAGCTGAAGTTGGGTGCTTCACCAACTGAGCCACCCAGGAGGCCTGGTGCATGCTGTTTTTAATATATAGTTGAATTTGGTTTGTTAATATTTTTTTGAGTACTTTTCCATCTTGTTCATCAGTGATGTTTGTCTGTAATTTTTCTTTTTTGTAGTGTCCTTGTCTGGTTCTGGCCTCAGAGTAATGTTAGCTTTGTAAAATGAGTTTGGAAGTTTTACCTACTTGTGATTTTTTTTAAAAGTTTGAGAATGATGGGTATCAAATCTTATTTGAATATTTGGTAGAATTTACCAGTGAAGCCATTTGGTTCTGTACATTTATTTGTTTGGAGATTTTTGATTAATGATTAGGTGTCATTACTAGCGATTGTTCTATTCAGATTTTCTACTTCTTCCTGATTCAGTCTTTGTATGTTTCTATGAATTTATCCATTTCTTTTAGTTCATTCAATTTGTTGACATATAATTTTTATAGTAGTTTTATAATCCTTTGTATTTCTGTGGTATCAGTTGCTACTTCTCTTCTTTGTTTGTGATGGTAATTATTTGAGCCCTCTGTTTTTTTCTAGCGAATCTAGCTAAAATTTTATCAATTTTGTTGACGTTTTCAAAGAAACATTTTAGTTTCATTGATTTTTAAAATTTTCTTTTCAGTCTGTGTTTCATTTATTTCCTATCTGATTTTTATTGTTTTCTTCCTTCTACTAATTTTAGGTTTTGTTTGTTCTTTTTTTCTTCATTCCTTAGAGTGGAAAGGTAGCTTATTTATTTGATATTTTTCTTATCTCTTCAGGTAGGCATGTGCTGATATGAACTTCCCTGTTAGAACTGCTTCCGTTGAGTTCCATAAATTTTGGTATGTCATATTTCTGTTTTCTTTTATCTCTAGATTTTTTTATTTCTTCTTTAATTTCCTCAGTGATCTGGTGGTTGTTCAGTAGCATACTGTGTAAAAACCATGCATTTGTTGTTTTTCCACTTTTCTTCTTATAATTGATTTCTAGTTTCATACCATTTTTGTTTCAGTCTTCTTGAATTTACTGACACTTTTTTTGTGGCATAATGTAAAATCTGTCTTGGAGAATATTCCATGTGTATTTAAGAAGAATGTGTTTTCTGCTGCTTTTGGATAAAATGTTTTGTATATATCTTTTAAGACAATTGGATCTAATGGCATTTAAAGCTGATGTTTCCTTATTGATTTTCTGTCTTGATGATGTATCCAGTGATGTAACTGGGGTATTAAAGCCCCCTATTATTATTGTATTGCTGTTGAGTCTCCCCTTTAGATATGTTAATATTTGTATTATATATTTTGGTGCTCTTATGCTGGATGGATATATATTTATAAATGTTATATCTTCTTGAAGAATTGACCTCTTTGAGATTGTGTAATGTCCTTTTTTATCTTTTAATGCAGTCTTTGTTTAATATCTCTTTTGTGTGATATGAGTATAGCTATACCAGCTTTCTTTGTATTTCCATTTGCTTGGGATATCTTTTTTCATCCATTCACTTTCAGTCTGTGTTCTTACATCTGGAATAAGTGTCTTGCAGGTAGTATATAGTTGGGTCTTGTTTTTTATCCATTCAGTTGCTCTATGTCTTTTGATTGATTAGTCCATTTATATTTAAATTAAATATTGATAGGTATATATCTATTGCCATTTTGTTGTTTTCTCACTTTTTTTGTAGTTCCTCTGTTTCTTTATTGTTTTTATTTCTCTTTTCTCTTGTGGTATGTTTTCTTTTTTAGTGGTATGCTTACAAATTTTGTCATTTTCTTTTATGTATTTACTATAATTTTTTCCTTGTGGCTACTGTCAGCTTCATATATAATACCCTATTTGTATAAAAGTGTATTTTAGGTTGATAGTAACTTAAATGTGAACACTTTTTAAAACTCTTCATTTTACTACCATCCACATCTTGCTTTTGATATCATATTTTACCTTCTTTTATTTAATGTATCTCTTAACTCATTATTACCTTTTTAGTTAATTTTACTACTTATGTCTTGTAACCTTAATATTACTTTCTAAATGATTTATCCACTGTCTTTACTATACATTTACCTTTTCCAGTAAGATTTTAACTTTTGAATGATTTCTTGTTGATAATTAGTGTTATTTCTTTATAGTTTAAAGAGTCTCATTGACATTTCTTGTGAGGCTACGTTAGTATTGATGATTATTTTGAACTTTTGATTATCTGGAAATTTGTTTATTTCTTTTTCAATTCTGAATGATAAACTTGCTGGGCAGAGTATACTTGGTTGAGGGCGCACCTCGGTGGCCCATTCAATTAGGTGCCTGACTCTTGATTTTGGCTCAGGTCATGATCTCATGGTTTGTGAGATTGAGCCTTTCATCAGGCTCTGTGGTGACAGCAAGAAGCTTGCCTGGGATTCTCTCTCTCTGCCCCTCACCCTCACATAATCTCTTTGTCTGTCTGTCTGTCTCTCTTTCTCTGTCTCTCTCAAAATAAATAAAAACTTTTTTAAAGAGCATTCTTGGTTGGAAGGTTTCGTCTTCCAGCACTTTGAATATGTCATACTGCTCCCTTCTGGCCTAAAAAGTTTCTGCTAAAAAATCTTTTGATAGACTTATGGAGTTTCCCTTGTATGTAAGAATTTCTTTTACCTCACTACTTTTAATATTCTCTCTTTATTTAATTATTGACATTTAATGTATCTTGGTGTGGGTTTCTTTGGATTCATTTTATTTGACACTCTCTGGGTTTCCTGGACCTGAATGTCTGTTTTCGTCCTAGGCTATGGAACTTTTCAAACATTACTTCTTCAAATAATTTTTCTACCCCTTTCTTTTTCTCTTCCTCTGTTGGAATTCAAAATACAAATGTTAGAGAGCGGGGAATTAAGATGGCTTGCCTCATACCTCAAACACAGCTAGATAAATACCAAATAATTGTGAACACCCAAGAAATTGATCTGAGGACTGAGAAAACCAAACTGCATATCCAAAATTTAAAAAATGACCACCTTGTGGAAGGTAGAAGCTGCAGACAGTTTATTTCAGGGGAAAAAAGTACTGTGGGTGCTGTGGAGGAGAGGGAGCCTGGACTACAGAGAGAGAAGCAAGAGAGAGAGAGAAAGTGAGAGAGAGAGAGAGAGAGAGAAGCAGCAGGAAAAACCCTTCCCTCAAACCATTGACTGGGAAAAGGAAAGGGCTGACTACTGCAAGTTATTATAAGCAACATAGCTCAAAGTCTGAAGTTTTAGAAGTCCATGCCCTCTCAGGGGTCATGCATGGCAGGCTTAGTGGTGCTCTTACTGGTAAGAATGGCAGACACCCAGGGACAGGCACTGTGGTCTGAGAATCCCCTGGGTCATGCGGGGAGACATGGAGTACCTTTGGGAATGGTGGCATGGACTCTCTGGGGACAAAAGAACTGATGACAACAACATGCTGCCCTGTTCCCTGACCTGCTAAGGCCAGCAAACCTTGATGCCAAGTGGTTGCTGCTGTGTTCCCATGAACTCCAAACCACTGCATAGTTGTGCAACCACTTTTCTGGAACATACAGGCAAATGGGAAAAGTGTGCCAAGACCATCCCCCAGAGGAACAACCTGGTCTGCACTGCACAGGTCCCTAAAATTTGGTTTTGAAACCCAACCATGTTCCTGAGATAAAACAGAGGAGTACTGTACCACCTGGCAGGTTCGCAAAGACAGGGTGAAGGCAAGAATCTGACAGAAGCTGAGGGGATAAGAGGGGTGTTTGTTTGCTCTCCTGTAAGGGTTTCTTGAGAAGTAGCAGGCATGAACTCCCAGTTCCAAAGACAAGAGAGTGGGGCGATGCCATCCCTCCTCCCCCCTGCCCGGCCATCAGCACTGACTTCAGTGAGCAACACAGCACCTCTGGGTGGAGACCAGAGCTGCTTACACCAAGCTCTGGCCCCTGCACCCTGCAGTTACATCCTTATGGGCAAGTCTTCCTAAGAATCAGTGCATCAGGCCCCTCCCTTAGAAGACAAGCACAAACCCCTCAAACACACCAAGTCTACAGATCGTAGAGTGCTGCAAAGCTTCAGCTCTAGGGGAAACAAGACCTAGCTTATTTTTTTATCTAGATTATTTTAACAAGCTTACCAAAATACACCTAGTTAACATTTGCACACATTAAACAAGGCCTAAAAACCCCCACTGCAGGCAAGGAAAAACTCTGCAGAGGACTGACCTGAGGGTAGGAGCAGCAAAAACACAGCAGCAGAGTGCATAAAAGACCCCCCCCCCTTTTTTTACTTCTTAATAGCCATTACTCTCTGGAGCAGGAATATAACAGGCTATCTTAAAGTTACACAAAAATCAGTGATGTATACAAAATGACCAGATGAAAGAATCCACCCCAAAAGAAATAACAGGAAGAAGTAACAGCCAGGGATTTAATGAATAAAGATATAAGTAGGATGTCTGAACCAGAATTTAAAACAGCAATTATAAAAAGACCAGCTGGGTTTGAAAAAGGGCATAGAAGACACTACAGATTCCCTTACTGCAGAGATAAAAGAACTAAAAACTAGTCAGGCCAAAATTAAAAATGCTATAACCGAGATGCAGCTCAACTGGATGCCATGACAATTAGGTTGCATGAAGCAAAGGAATGAATCAGTGATATAAAAGATAAATTTATGGAAAATTATGAAGCTGAAAAGAAAAAGGGAACAAAATGTATTGAATCACAAATGTTGAATTAGGGAACTCAGTGAATCCTTAAAGCAGAATTATATTCATATCACAGCAGTCCTAGAAAAAAATACAGAAAAGGTGGCAGAGGATTATTTGAGCCAATTAGACCTGAAAACTTCCATAATCAGGGGAAGAACAAAGACATCAAAATCCAAGAAATTTAGAGAACTCTCACTCACTGAATTCAAGAAACACTAGCCATCACCTAGACATATCATAGTCAAATTCACAAAATACACAGACAAGGAAAGAATCCGGAAAGAAGAAAGGGAAAAAAAAATTCCTTAACTTACAAACGAAGACAGATCAGGTTCACAGCAGATCTGCGAACAGAAAATTAGTAGGCCAGAAGGGAGTGGCATGATACATTCATAGTGATGATTGGGGAAAATATGCAGCCAACAATGCTTTATCCAGCAGGGTTGTCATTCTTAGAAAAAGGAGAGATAAAGAGTTTCCCAGACAAACAAAATCTAAAATAGTTTGTGACCACTAATCCAGCCCTGCAAGAAATATTCAAGAGGATTCTTTGAGTGGGGAAAAAAAGACAAAAACAGCAAAAAAGATTAGAAAGTAACAGAGGACATCGCCAGAAACACCAACTTTACAAGTAACACAATGGCACTAAATTACTATCTATCAATAATCACTCTGAATGTGAATGGACTAAATACTCCAATCAAAAGACATATGGTATCAGAATGGATTAAAAAATCAGATCCATTTGATATGCTACAAACAAGAGACTCATTTTAGTCCTAAATACACCTACACATTGAAAGTGAGGGGATGGAGAACTGTATATCATGCTAATGGACTACAATAGGAAGATGGAGTAGCCATACTTATATCAGACAAACCAAATTTTAAACGAAAGACTATAACAAGAGATGAAGAAGGACAGTATATCATAATTGAGCAGTTTATCCGTCAAGAAGATCTAACAACTGTCTTTCTTCCCCAACTTGGGTGTACCCAAATATGTAAATCAATTAATAATAAAAATAAAGAAATTCAGTGATAATACTACAATAACAGTAGGGGACTTGAACACCCCACTTAAAGCAATGGACAGATCACCTAAGCAGAAAATCAAGAAAATAATGCCTTTGAATGAAATGCTGGACCAGATGGACTCAACAGATGTATTCAAAGCATTTCACCCCAAAGCAGCAGAATACACATTCTTTTTGAGTTCCCATGGAACATTCAACTTAATAGATCACATACTGGATCACAAACCAGGCCTCAACCAGTACTAAAAGACTGAGATCATACCATGCATATTTTCAGACAACAACACTATGAAACTTGAAGTCAACAAGAAAAAAATTGGAAAAACTACAAATACATGGTAGCTAAAGAAAATCCTACTAAAGAATAAGTGGGTTAACCAGTAAATTAAAGAAGAAAATTTAAAAGTACATGGAAGCCAATGAAAATGAAAAAATGACAGTCCAAAACCTCTGGGATGCAGCAAAGGCGGTCATAAGAGGGAAGCATATAGCAATACAGGCCTACATCAAGAAGCAAAAAAAGTCTCAAATATACAACCTAACTTTACACAGAAGGGTCTCAAAAAGGAACAGCAAATAAAGCCCAAAACCATTATAAAAAAGGAAAACAATAAAGATTAGAGTATAAATCAATGATATTCAAATAAAAAAACAGAACAGATAAGACAAATATTGTTAAAATATCTATGCCACCCAAAGCAATCTACACATTCAATGCAATCACTATCAATATACCAACAGCATTTTTCACAGAGCTAGAATAAACAATCCGAAAATTTGTATGGAATCACAAAAGACCTCAAGTAGCCTAAGCAATCCTGAAAAAGAAAAGCAAAACTGGAGGCATCACTGGAACCTGAGGTGAAGAAGACTGCATGCTAGCCACTTGAAAGAAGAATCTCTATTTCCTATATCACTTTGGGTCTCTTGGAAGTCAGCCCCTTTGGTTTTCTAAGCCATAAGTTTTTGGGAGCTCGTCTATCCAGTGCAGACCCCAAGGATTGGGTTGCCTGATACAGGGGCACCAACCTTTCAGTCATTCGGCAGAAGTGTTGGACTGGTGATATCTTTCCTTATCGCGTGTTGCTGCACTAGACTGGACTTTTTGGAAGACTATACTTGTGCCTCTCCTATCCATCTTGATGTGGCCCTTCTATCCTTTGTTGTGGATAAATAGTTTATCTGATTTTACACAGCTTTTTAGAGGTAAAAATCCACACATAGTTGTCAATTTGGTGTGCACATAAGAGAAGATATGTTCAGGAGCTTCCCATGCCATCATCCTGGAACCCTCCTCCAAGGTGCAAAATCTTGAGGAATAATTGAAAGCATTTTTTTTCCATATTATTAGAGAATAAAATGATCCAATTACCAGTAATGGACTAACAACCTTTTAGAAACTCATATGAAAAAGGAAAAATACTGATTTATAAGATATTGGGCAATATGCATGTATTACAGACTTGATCTCATACTGAGACAAAACAGGAGATTTGCAGAGGAAGTTTTAATCCTAATTTAGTCTTTATCATAATATTTATGCTTTATGTACTTACATCACACAACTCATGGGAATCATTTTCCCTTTAACAATCATGACTGGCCAGTGGTCTCTCTGTCTTATACCAGAAGTTCCTATAAGCAGTTGCAAATAAAAAGGTGGGTTAGGGGTTTCTTGAATGGCTCAGTCAGTTAAGCATCCGACTTTGGCTCAGGTCACTATCTCGCGGTTCTTGAGTTCGAGCCCCGTGTTGGGCTCTGAGCTGACAGCTCAGAGCTTGAAGCCTGCTTCAGATTCTCTCTCTCTCTCTGTCTCTCTGCCCCTCCTCCACTGGTGCTTTGTTCTCTCTCTCTCAAAACTAAATAAACATTAAAAAATATTTTTAAAAAGGGGGAGTTAGGAGAAAGTGGCTATTTCCTCAGAAAGTTAAGAGGAACTATTCAACAATATTACTGATTAGACTTTGGTAACAAATTCCATTTAGTTAGGACAAGTTTCTGGTATCTCTAAAATATGCATTCATAAATATTAGAAAATTGAATTATCCAACTTTGCACACAAGAACAGCAACCCCACACCAAAGAGGTTTGTTTATATAAGACAAGGAAAATTCTTAGTTAAGATTAATTCCTAGTCTACAAATCTCCTTATCTAAATATAGGCAATACAGTAATCTCTGCATACTCTTAAGGATTTAAGATGGATTTAGAAAAAAATAGTATTTCTCCACATTTGGTTTATTTAGATACTCAGAGAGTTGAGGTTGTAATAGACTGTTCTCTGCATTTTTCTATACCAAGAGATTTCAAAACTATTAAGAAAACTTGTTTTTCAGGGCACCTGGGTGGCTCAGTCAGTTAAGTGTCTCATTTCAGCTCAGATCATGATCTCAAGGTTCATGAGTTTGAGCCCCGTATTGGGCTCTCTGCTGTTGGCATGGAACCCACTTCATATCCTCTGTCCCCCTCTCTCTCTGCCCCTCTTCTGCTCATTCTCTCTCTCTCTTTCTCCCTCTCTCTCTCTCTCTCTCTCTCTCTCTCAAAATAAATAAATAGACTTTAAAAAAAGAAAACTTGCTTTTCTCTAGGATCATTTTTATGGTTATTATGTTTATTTATATCCTGCCTTTTTTACAGAACATACTTGAGTGTATACAAATATGAGCAATGCAACAAGACTGTCCTTAAATAAATGAGAAAATTATGGTGAAGGTATTAGAAAGGTTAGTAAAGTAAAATTAATTCATACATGAGGTTAGTACCAAATTTGCATGTTGTGAAGTACAGAAAGAAACATAACATATTACATTTGGGTGTGGCTCATAAAATTAAATAAAAACACTAAGATTGGTGAGGTTGTTGAAAATGAAAAATGGTGCAGCCACTCTAGAAAACAGGATGGAGGTTCCTCAAAAAGTTAAAAATAGAACTACCTGCAATAAAGCAATTGCATTACTAGGTATTTACTCAAAAGATACAAAAATACTAATTTGAAGGGATACATGCCCACCAATGTTTATATCACTACTATCAACAATATCCAAATTGTGGGAGGTGCCCAAGTGTCCATCAACTGATGAATGAATAAAGAAACAGTGATGGATATTCACAACTGATGAATGGATAAAGAAACAGTGATGGATATTCACAATGGAATATTTCTCAGCCATGAAAAAGAATGGAATCTTGCCATTTGCAATGACATGGAAGGAGCTAGAGTGTATTATGTTAAGTGAAATAAGTCAGAGAAACACAAATACCATATTATTTCAATCATATGTGGAATTTATGACACGAAGTAAATGATAATAAGGGCAAAATAGAGAGAGAGAGACAAATCAAGAAACAGACTCAACTGTAGAGAAGAAACTGATGGTTACCAGAAGGAAGGTGAATGGGGGGATGGATTAAATAGGTGTTGGGGATTAAAGAGTATACTTATTCTGATGAGCCACATGGGCTTTATGTAAGTGTTGAATCACTAAATTGTACACATGAAGCTATTATTACACTGTATGTTAACTAACTGGAATTTAAATAAACCTTAAAAAAAATCTAAGAGAGGGACGCTTGGATCGCTCTCTCAGTTAAGCGTTAGACTCTTGATTTTGGTTAAGGACATGATCTCATGGTTCAAGAGATGAAGCCCTGAATCGGGCTATGTGCTGTCAGCATGGAACCTGCTTGGGGTTCTCTCTCTCTCCCTCTCTCTCTCTCTCCCCTTTCCATACTGGCTAATGAGCTCTCCCTCCCTCTCTCTCTTTCTTTCAAAATAAACAAACAAACAAGAGAATTAACTTTCAAAAATATAACCAGAGTCAAAATTTTATTGTTATTCTCCATATATGTCATGGTGCATAATATAATTAATAATGTACTCAACAATTTTGAATAAAACAACAAACACCACCAAGGTTTTTTAATAATATCTTTCAATGTATCACACTGGTATTATGTCTTTATGCTTAACTCTAGTTACATAAAAGAAATTTTACCTGAGCGTGGGACTAAATGAGGTGGGTAATAGAACAAGCAATATTATCCACATCTGGCTTAAACCAAAGGAAATTGAAGATTATCTAGAAGAATGGACTGCTTTAATTCTTTTAGGCAATCTTCCAGAATTATTCCTTCATCTAAGTTTTGACATATATTTCATGAGAGAAATTTTTAAGTAATACTCTCTGGCAAGTGCAAGAGTGAAATTAATCTGGATTGCTTTTTAGATGGGGGCAGAGATGTATTAAATAATCAACTGAATTATGGTAGAATATAAGCCCTCTTAATAAAATTGGGGACACTTACCTGAACAGAAGTTCTAAAAGTGAGCCAAGGGAGTACTTGAAGGAAGGAGTAAGATCTATCCCCCAAATAGCTGGTTTCTTCATACGATAAATGAACAAGTAGTCAAGTCTCTAAAGTTTTGTATCATAGTGCATTTTCTTATTATTTTTTCACTTGGGTTATTTTTAAACTGGATATAAAAAATACTCATCTATAAACCAAAAGTCATTAAAAACGCTCATAAAACCTGAGCAATGTCATTCTCTGGTGACATCTCTAAGTCTAAGACTGGCCGCTTGCAAAACATAATCCTATTTAAGTAAAGAAAGCTGTCTGTTGCATAGGGTGATTATCAATAAAAATGCTCAGCAAAAATGATGATTTTTGCAATAGTGGATTTTAAATCACCTATCCCAGAAGCAATTGCATAGTGAGACTAGTCATTTCTTCTGGCCACAGTAGATCATTATATTCAAACTTTTCCATCTGTACATAGGAGCATATTTATTTATTTATTTATTTAATTTTAGTTTCTATAGGGGTAAGAGAATATTTGTTTGAGTATTATAAACAAGTATATTTTGAATGCCTAACACAGTACTTTTATTGTAATAAGCACGAAATAATTTTATATGCTTAGATAGCTTTGTGAGGTAATGGAATGGATCACCTACTTCCCAGAAGGACTGTTTCCTCCATTTGGCGCCGTGGTGCCTGTAAATCTATCACTAAGGTTTGAGTCCTTTAGGTGTTTATTAAATGAGGAAGGAAAACATCATTAGTTCACAAAATATTATTAGTTCACAAAAATATCATTAGTCCACAAACTGTAATTTCAATCAGAATTACCTGGTGAGCCTATTAAAGAGGAAGATTTTGTTTCATACCTCCAGATCTTCTGATTCAGTAGTTCTTTTTTTTCTTAACTTTTTACTGTTTATTATTTTTTATTTTGAGAGAGAGAGAGAGAGAGAGAGAGGGAGAGAGTAGGGGAGGTGCCAGGAGAGAGGGAGACACAGAATCTGAAGCAGGCTCAAGGCTCTGAGCTGTCAGCACAGACCCCGATGCAAGGCTCAAACTCACGAACTGCAAGATCATGACCTAAGCTGAAGTTGGACACTTAACCAAAGGAACCACCCAGGTGCCCCTTATTCTTCTATTCTTTGGATAGAATTCCTTGCTGTATTCTGTAATAGACATCTGTTTTTCTTCTCTGGCATTACTAAAATCTTTCTAATATTATGTCCATGCCCTTCCTCATTTTTTTATTGTCTGTTTCTGGCCAAATTAATTTTACATGAGGAATTTTTCAGAGATCTCTGCCTTTCCATGCATTATAAGAACACCATCAATATAGAGTATGAATAGGCTCTTCTGAGTGATGACAGGTGGGAAGAAGGGAAAGCTGACTGGGAGAGCAGGAGAAGATTCCATTAGAATGGAGTCTTATGAGGCTAAGTGGACCAAAAATGTCATCAGAGGAATTAGTGCAGCAAGAAAGTCAAATTCTTGGTCAGATACTTTGACCAACCTGGCACAGGAATACTCTCTCCATGGTGTCTATTACCACCAAATTAAATTCTTTAGACACCTAGTAATTCCCTTCTCCATGTGGAACCATCTTTGATGTGAAATACCCCTACTCCTCTCCAAGTTCTCCTTCCCTTCTCTACAATGTAAACATTGATCACTTTTCATTATTTTGTTTAAATCTTGAACTAATCTAGTTACAAACTTCTCTTCTTACCTGCTTAATTTGCCAATCTTCAAATAATGAAGAAACATTGTAAAAACTTCACATAATCTTCAGAGGGACAGATGCTCTAATCCTTATCCTGGTATTGCTTATCCCTAGAGGAAAGAGGAAAAGGCTTAAAACGGTTCCAGCTAATTTCAAAGATAAAGGCATAAACTGCTGCCTCAAGCAGAAGGCTGGAGAGGACTGCCTATGTCATCATAAGCAGCTATTTTCATCCAAAACGTTAGAATGAGAAAGAATTCAGATTCCAGCTGAATTCTGGAGTGGAGATATTAAATAGATACTTTTGATTAAAATCTTACTTCAGTAACTTTCACAGATTTCTCGCTATAAACATTTTCCTTTTTGGCATCAATTAAGAATCAATGTGGCTCAGTGAGAAAACACACACACAACATACACAAATGTATCTTGGACTATAGGATTTAGCCTCAGGCAAGATTATGTTTTATGACCTTGGGCAAGAATCTTCATGACTATATGGTGATGACTTAAAAACAGTTGCAAAGTAAATTCTGGGTCAATTCTGGAATATCTCTATGAAAGAGAAAACATATTGCCATTGCCCTGATGAAAATGTGCTGTGTAAATACATAAAGAATATCATATTTTTACCTTTAAATAAACAGGGACTATTAACTAATAGTAGAGAAGTAGCAGATGGTGTTTAACAGATTAGAAATAATATAATTTTGAGTATATAATAATTGTAAATTCAACTTCTCACATGGTACAATTTATGGAAGATATGTGGCTGTGGTCTGTTGCAATAAATGATTGGATTAAAAAACAAAAAAAATGAGGGTTATTAGAAGAAATTAGGACGGTATATAGGAGAATAAACTTAGTAGAAAAAGAATTTATTTATTTATTTATTTATTTATTTATTTATTTATATTGGGGGAGGAGCCCAATATATCATCTGAATCAGGACCCAATCCCACAACCCTGGAATCATGATCTGATCCAGAATCAGAATCAAGAGTGTGATGCTCAACCTGCTGAGCCACCACAGTGCCCCAAATCTACAAACCATAAAAGAAAAGGCATACTAACTGACTAAAATTTTAAAATCTCTGTTTGACTTAAACATCATCAACATAATTCAATAACTAGTTATATAATTGAAATGTATAAGAAAAGGAACTAAAATACATATATAAAGTTTTTATAATTTAATAAAAATAAAACTACTTAATGGAAAATTTGTCATATACAAGAAAAGAACATTTCCAGTTGAAATACAAGCAGTCAATAAACATTATAATGTAATCATGCTCACCAATAAACAGGAAATTAAAATTAAAACAACATAGAATTTTTCACCTATATGTAAAGGGGTACTCTCACAAAGTATTGACAGATATATAAATGATTACAACTTTTTGGCATATAAATGAATATATGTAAAAATAAAAACATTTTTATTACAAAGACTGTCTCTGTCCAGGAGAAAAGCACTCACGTATACGAGGATATATGGATAAAGATGCTCACTGCAGTATTATTTTAGTAGGAAAATATTCAAAACACCCTAATTTTCCGAAAATAAGTGGCTGATTCCATATTTCTTTGAATAAAACTATTTAGCCGTTAAAAAGAATGAGACAAAACAAGTGTCAAGAACTGTTGAAGGAAAGGTGAAGTCAGCGGCAAGATGGCGAAAAGTAGGGAGTTCCTTACTTCCCGCCTGCATCTTTAGAACAAAGAAGGGCTGACACCAAAACACTCTGAATCACAAGTGTCTGGGAGGAAAAGAGACAGATTCCACTAAAAAGACAGCCTCATAGTGCTACCTCAAGAAACAAGCCAATGTACACAAGGTGGAGAGTCCCAAATATCACTACGAGTAGGGAAATAAAATATACAAAGTCTCAACAAGACAGAACAAGAGACACCATTAAAAGAATACTTCCAGAATAGACAGGCACTGGACAGTCAATGACCCTCCTTTTATATAGCAATACTCACAGGTGCAGAGTGCATAACAAGATTTTAAAACTGACAAGAGACAGAGAACTAGCCAAAATGATGAAATGGAAGAAATCTCCTCTAAAGAAATTCCAGGAAGAAGTCACAGCTACACAATTGCTCAAAACATATATAAATTTAGAACAACAGTCATAAAAATAATCACTGGGCTCGAAAAAGGCATGGAAGACATCAGAGAAGCTATTACTACAAAGACAAAGGACCTTAAAAATACTTATAATGAATTTAAAAAATGCTATAAATATGGTGCAAAATAAAATGGAGGTGGCCACTGCACAGATTGAAGAGGCAGAGAGGAGAATAGGTGAATTTGAAGACACAATTATAGAAAAAGAGGAAGCCGAGAAAAAGAGAGATAAATTGATCCAGGAGCATGAAAGGATAATTCGAGAACTGAGTGATGCAATCAAATGGAACAATATCCATATCATAGGAATTGCAGAAGAAGAAGACAGCGAGAAAGGTGCTGAAAGACTCCTTGAACAAATTAAAGCCGAGAACGTCCCCAATCTGGGGAAGGAAACAGACACTGAAATCCAAGAGGCACAGAGAACTCCCCTCAGATGTAACTTTAATCGATGTTCTGCATGAATATCATAGGTAACTGGCAAAATATAAGGATAAAGAGAGAATTCTGAAGCAGCTAGGGATAAAAGGGCCCTAACATACAAAGGGAGACATATCAGGGAGGTTGCAGACCTATCTACTGAAACTTGGCAGGCCAGAAAAGAATGGCAGGAAATTTTCAATGTGATGAACAGGAAAAATATGCAGCCAAGAATCCGTTAACCAACAAGCCTGTCATTCAGAATAGAAGGGTAGATAAAGGTTTAACCAAACAAAAACTAAAGGAATTCATCACCACTAAACCAGCACTACAAGAAATCTTAACGGAGTCTCTACGAGGGAAATGTTGCAAGGAACACAAGGTATCAGAGACAAAACTACAAGCATGAATCCTACAAAGAACACAATGCCTCTAAACTCATATTTTTAAATAATAACACTGAATTTAAATGGACCAAATGCTCCAATGAAAAGACATAGGTATCAGAATGGATAAAAAAACAAAATCCATCTATATGTTGTCTACAAAAGAACCATTTTACACCTGAGGACAACTTCAGATTGAAAGTGAGGGGGAGGAGGGCAAGATGGCAGAGAACTAGGGAGCTCAGTAATCTTTGCCCGCCCAGCCTGCATCTATTGAACTGAAAAGGACTGAAGGAACAATACTCTGATTTCCAAGTGGGGGAAGAGAATAAACAGAATCCAGAAAGAAGACAACCTCAAAGATGCCTGAGTGAGTGATTGTGAACTGGGAAATTGGAGGACGGGCCAGGCCCCGGAGGTGCAGGGGGTGGGAGCCCCAACCCAACACACGGAAAGTGCGCTGTGCCCTGGAGAGACAAGGGGAAGAGAAAGAGAGACTGAAAATGCTCATAGAACTGTCTCTAAAGAAGAGATAAAAAACTCGCCCCAGGACGGGAGAGATATTGTCTCCCCATATATAACTGCTGGGTATGGGGAGAGAAATCCGTCCCATCTGGCTGGCGAATTCTTCCTTGGGCACGGCTGTGGCAGCGCCCATTCCAGGCAGCACTGGGAAAGGCGGCCCCCGCCACCTGTGCAATCCTGGCAGGGAAACCGGCTGCCAGTGAGAGTGCATCTCATCTTCGGTGGCAGTGTTGAACTGAATGGACTAAGATTTGGAAGCAAGGTGGAGCTTGGAAAATACAGTTTGACTCCCCCAAGGCACAGTGATATCACACTCAGAAGAGCGGCTTGCAATGCTTGGTTCAAGCAAAGCTTGAAGCGCAGCCATTCTTCTCCCCGCAACCACCAAGGCGGGGCCTTGGAGAACAGACCCCGAGACCTGATCTACCTACACCAAACCACGCCCATCCGCACAGGAGAGCTGCCTTTTTTTTTTCCATTTTTCTTTTCTTCTCCTTTTTTCCTCGTGCAATCCAGATATATTTCCCTTATCTCATTCTTATCTCTCCGCTCGGCTGGTTATAGGCCTTTAGACTGTCCATAGTCTTTTGCTGTCTCTGTTCCCACTTTTTTTTTCTTCTTTCTTTTCTTCTTTTCTTTCTTCTCTTTCTTTCTTTTCCTTCCCTTCCCTTTCCTTTCCTTTCCTTTCCTTTCCTTTAATTCCTTTCCCCTTTTGGTTGCTTGTTTGTTTGATTTGTCTGTGTGTTTGCATGCTTTTCTTCCCTGTGTGTTAGTCTGTTTTCCTTTTCAGGGCTACCTCAAGAAATAAGCAAGGTACACATGGTGGAGAGTCCCAAATATCACTAACTAAGGAGGTAAAATAATCAAAGTCACAACAAGAGAAACCGAGAGACACCATTAAAAGAACAAATTCTGAAACAACAGGCCCTGGATATTCAATAAGCCACCTTTAATAGAGGGAGACAAACAGGTACACATTGCATAAAGAGCTTTTAAAACTGACACGAAACAGAAAGCTAGCCAACAAGATGAAACGAAAGAATTCTCCTCTAAAGAAACTCCAGTAAGAAGTCACAGCCACAGAACTGCTCAAAACAGATTTAAGCAACATAACTGAACAAGAATTCAGAACAATTGTCATAAATTTAATCACTGGACTTGAAAAAAAAACATCAAAGAAGCTATTGATACACAGACTAGGGACCTTCAAAAGAGCTGTGACGAGTTAAAAAAGGCTATAAATGAGGTGCATAACAAAATGGAGGCGGCCACTGCACGGATTGAAGAGGCCGAGAGGAGAATAAGTGAATAAGAAGACACCATTATAGAAAAAGACGAAACCGAGAAAAAGAGAGAGAAGCTGGTACAAGAGCATGAAAAGAGAATTTGAGACCTGAGTGATACAATCAAATGGAATAATATCCGTATCATAGGAATTCCTGAAGATGAAGAAAGAGAAAAAGGTCCTGAAGGGGTGCTTGATCAAATTATAGCTGAGAAATTCCCGAATATTGGGAAAGTAATAGACATTGAAATCCAAGAGGCCCAAAGAACCCCCTTAAGACGTAACTTGAATCAACCCTCGGCAAGGCATATCATAGAGAAAATGGCAAAATATAAAGACAAAGAGAGAATTCTGAAAGCAGCTAGGGGAAAAAGGGACCCTAATATACAAAGGGAAACCTATCAGAGTGTTTACAGACCTATCTAACGAAACATGGCAGGCCAGAAAGGAATGGCGGGAAATCTTCAATGTGATGAACAGGAAAAATATGCAGCCAAGAATCCTTTATCCAGTGAGCCTCTCATTCAAAATAGAAGGAGAGATAAAGGTGTTTCCAAATTAACAAATATTGAGAAGAATTCATCACCACCTAACCAGCCCTACCAGAAATCCTAAGATGGACTCTATGAGGAAAATGTTGCAAGGAATACAAGGTACCAGAGACTCCATTATAAACATGAACTCTACAGAGAACACAATGAACACAAACCTACATTTTTCAATAATAACACTGAAAGTTAATGGACTGAATGCTCCAATCAAAAGACACAAGGTAGGAAAATGGATAAAAAAACAAAATCCATCTATTTCCTGTCTATAAGAGACTCATTTGAGACCTGAAGACACCATCAGATTGAAAGTAAGGAGATGGAGAAATATCTATCATGCGACCATTAGTCAAAAGAAAGATGGGGTAGTCAAAAGAAAGCCTGAGTAGCCATACTTATATTGGAAAAACTGGACTTTAAAGTAAAGGCAGTAACAAAAGATGAAGAAGTACATTATATAATAATTACAGGGTCTCTCCATCAGGAAGAGCTAACAGTTATAAATATCTATGCCCCGAATTTGGGAGCCCACAAATACATGAAACAATCACAAACAGATACATTCCTAATGATTAGAATGTGTTAATTGCAAGGGATTTTAACTCCACTTACAGCAAGGGATAGATCAACCAAACAGAAAATCACTAAAGAAACAATGGATCTGAAGACACATTGGAACAGATGGAATTGATAGATATATTTAGAACTCTGCATCCTGAAGCTAGGGAATTCACATTCTTCTCGAATGCACAAGGCACATTCTCCAAGATACATCACATACTGGGGCATAAAGCAGCCCTTGATAAATATAAACAAATTGAGATCATACCATGCACACTTTCAGATCACAATGATATGAAATTTGAAATCAATCCCAGGAAAAAGTTTGGAAAATCTCCAAAAATGTGGAGGTAAAAAACCACCCTACTAAAGAATGTTGGAACAATCAGACAATTAGAGGAGGAATTAAAAAATATATGGAAACAAATGAAAATGAAAATACAACATTCCAAACTCTTTGGCATGCAGCAAAGGCAGTCCTAAGAGGAAAGTATATTGCAATCCAGGCCTACTTCAATAAACTAGAAAAGGCACAAATTGAAAATCTAACAGAGCACCTAAAGGAACTAGATGGGGAACAACAAGAGAACCCCAAACCCAGCAGAAGAAGAGAAATATTAAAAATCAGGACAGAAATAGAGAATCCAAATAAAAACAGTTAAACAGATCAATGAAACCAAGAGTTGGTTTTTTGAAAAAATAAACAAAATTGATAAACCTCTAGCCAGGCTCGTGAGAAAGAAAAGAGGGAACAACCAAATAGACAAAATCATGAATGAAAATGGATCTATTACAAACAATGCCTCAGAAATACAAGCAATTATCAGAGTTTAATATGAAAAATTATATGCCGGAGGAGGAGTACAAGATGGCGGAAGAGCAGGGAGCTCTGTAATCCGCGCACGCCCGTATGGATTGAACTGAGAAGGACTGAAGGGATAAAACTTGGATTTGCAAGTGGGGGAAAGAACAAAAAGATGCCAGAAAGAAGACAACCTCAAAGATGCCTGAGTGAGTGACTGTGATCTGGG
>CM053579.1:41941566-41960568 GCA_028646485.1 Cryptoprocta ferox | reverse complement strand
TCCTGCTTTCTCCTCTAGGGTTTTGATGGTTTCCTGTCTCACGTTCAGGTCCTTCATCCATTTGGAGTTTATTTTTGTGTATGGTGTAAGAGAGTGGTCTAGTTTCATTCTTCTGCATGTTGCTGTCCAGTTCTCCCAGCACCACCTATTAAAGAGGCTATCTTTTTGCCATTGGATAGTCTTTCCTCCTTTGTCAAAGATTAATTGGCCGTACATTTGTGGGTCCAGATCTGGGCTCTCTAATCTATTCCACTGGTCTATGTGTCTGTTTTTGTGCCAATACCATACTGTCTTGATGATGACAGCTTTGTAGTAGACACTAAAGTCTGGGGTTGTGATGACTCCCGTTTTGGTTATCTTCTTCAATATTACTTTGGTTCTTTGGGTCTTTTGTGGTTCCATACAAATTTAAGGATAGCTTGTTCTAGCATTGATAAGAATGCTGCTGCAATTTTGATTGGGTTTGCAATGAATGTGGAGATTGCTATGGGTAGTATTGACTTTTTAACAATATTTATTCTTCCGATCCATGAGCATGAAATGTTTTTCCATTTCTTTGTGTCTTCTTCAATTTTCTTCATAAGTTTTCTATAGTTTTCATCATATAAATCTTTTACATCCTTGATTAGGTTTATTTGTAGGTATTTTATGGTTTTTCATGCAATTGTGAATGGGATCGGTTTCTTGATTTCTCTTTCTGTTGCTTCATTAGTGGTGTATAAAAATGCAACCGATTTCTGTACGTTGACTTTGTACCCTGCAACTTTGCTTAATTCATGGATCAGTGTTAGTAGGCTTCTGGTGGAGTCTGTAGTGTTTTCTAAGTACAGCATCATGTCATCTGCATAAAGTGAATGTTTGACTTCATCTTTGCCAATTCTGATGACTCTATTTCCTTTTGTTGTCTGATTGCTGATGCTAGGACTTCCAGCACATGTGAAACAACAGTGGTGAGAGTGGACGTCCTTGTCTTGTTCTTGATCTCAGGGGGAAAGCTCTCAGTTTTTCCCCCTTGAGGATCATATTAGCTCAGGGCTTTTCATGAATGGTTTTTATGATGTTTAAGAAAGTTCCTTCTATCCCAACTTTCTCGAGGGTCTTTATTAAGAAAAGATGCTGTATTTTGTCAAATGCTTTTTCTCCATCTATCGACAGGATCATATGATTTTTCTCTTTTCTTTTGTTACTGTGATGTATCACATTGCTTGATTTGCGAATATTGATCCAGCCCTGAAATCCAGGAATGAATCCCACCTGATCATGGTGGATAATTCCTTTTATATGTTGTTGAATTCGATTTGCTAGTATCTAGTTGAGGATTTTTGCATCCATATTCACCAAGGATATTGGCCTGTAGTTCTCTTTTTTTGCTGGGTCTCTGTCTGGTTTGGGAATCAAAGTGATGCTGGCTTCTTAGAATGGGTCTCGGAGTTTTCCTTCTATTTCTATTTTTTGGAACATTTTGAGAAGAATGGGTATTATCTGTTTTAAATGTCTGGTAGAATTCCCCAGGGATGCCATCTGGCCCAGGGCTCTTATTTGTTTGGAGATTTTTGAAACCTCATTCAATTTCTTCACTAATGATGGGTTTGTTCAGATTCTTTATCTCTTCCCATTTGAATTTTGGTAGTGTTTGTGTGTGTTTAGGAATTTGTCCATTTCTTCTAGGTTGTTTAGTTTGTTGGCATATAATTTTTCAAAGTATTCCCTGATAATTACTTTTACTTCAGAGGGACTGGTTGTAATAAATCCATTTCCATTTGTGATTTTGTCTATTTGGGTTCTCTCTCTTTTTCTTTTGAGAAGTCTGGCTAGAGGTTTATCAATTTTGTTTATCTTTTCAAAAAACACCTCTTGTTTGCATTGATCTGTTCAACTGTTTCTTTGGATTCCATATAGTTTATTTCTGCCCTGATCTTTATTATTTCACTTCTTCTTCTGGGTTTGGGGTGCTCTTGTTTCTCCCCTTCTAGTTCCTTAAGGTGCTCTGTTAGATTTTACAATTTCTGATTTTTCTAGTTTCTTGAAATAGTCCTGGATTGCAATATACTTTCCTCTTAGGACTACCTTTGTTGCATCCCAGAGAGTTTGGATTGTTGTATTTTCGTTTTCATTTGTTTCCATATATTTTTTAATTTCTTCTCTAATGGCCTGATTGGCCCATTCATTCTTTAGTAGGGTGGTCTTTAACCTCCATGTTTTGGAGGTTTTCCAGATTTTTCCTGTGGTTGATTTAAAGTTTCATAGCATTGTGATCTGAATGTGTGCATGGTATGATCTCAATTCGTTTATATTTATTGAGGGCTGCTTTATGACCCAGTATGTGGTCTATCTTGGAGTATGTACCATCTGCCCTCTAGAAGAAAGTGAATTCCCTAGCCTCAGGATGTGGAGTTCTAAATATATCTGTCAAATCCATCTGGTCCAGTGTGTCATTCAGGTCCATTGTTTCTTTAGTGATTTTCTGTCTAGTTGATCTATCCATTGCTGTAAGTGAAGTATTAAAGTTTCTTGCAATGTGCATATTATTTTCAATAAGATTCATTGTTTGTGATTATTTTTTTATGTACATGGGTGCTTCCGAATTCACTGAATCGACATGTATCATTGTTAGCTCTTCATGATGGATAGACCCTGTAATTATTTTATAATGCCCTTCTTCATCTCTTGTTGCTGCCTTAATTTTAAAGTACAGTTTGTCCAATATAAGTATAGCTACTCCAGCTTTCTTTTGATTTCCTGTAGCATGATAGATATTTCTCAATTCCTTACATTCAATCTGAAGGTGCCTTCACGCCTAAAATGTGTCTCTTGTGGACAGGAAATAGATGGATCTTGTTTTTTTTTTTTTTTAATCCATTCTGATACCTATGTCTTTTGAATGGAGTATTTAGTCCATTTAAATTCAGTGTTATTATTGAAAAATATTGGTTTAGAGTCATTGTGTTCTCTGGAGGATTTATGCTTGTAGTGGTGTCTCTGGTACACTGGGTTTCTTGTAACATTTCCCTCATAGAGTCCATCCTAGGATTTCTTTTTGGGCTGGTGTAGTGGTGATGAATCCTTCAATTTTTGTTTGTTTGGGAAAACCTTTATCTCTCCCTCTATTCTGAATGACAATCTTGCTGGATAAAGGATTCTCGGCTGCATATTTTTCCTGTTGATCACATTGTATATTTCCTGTCATTCCTTTCTGGCCTGCCAAGTTTCATTAGATAGGTCTACAACTACCCTGATGTGTCTCCCTGTATATTCGGGCCCTTTTATCCCTAGCTGCCTTCAGAATTCTCTCTTTATCCTTATATTTTACAGTTTCACTATGATATGGCATGTAGAAGATCAATTCGAGTTATTCTGAGGGGAGTTCTCTGTGCCTCTTGGATTTCTATGTCTCTTTCCTTCCCCAGATTGGGGAAGTTCTGGGCTACAATTTGTTCAAGTACCCCTTCAGAGCCTTTTCTCTCTCTTCTTCTTCTGGAATACCTATGATATGGTTATTGTTCCATTTGATTGCATCACTCAGTTCTCGAATTCTCCTTTTGTGCTCCTGGATCAATTTCTCTCTCTTTTTCTTGGCTTCCTCTTCTATAATTGTTTCTAATTCACCTATTCTCATCTCTGCCTCTTCAAACCGTTCAATGGCCACCTCTATTTTATTATGCACCTCATTTATAGCATTTTTTTAATTCATCACAACTATTTTTAAAGTCCATGATCTTTGTAGCAGTAGCGCCTCCAGTGTCTTCCATGCTTTTTTTCAAGCCCACCAATTAATTTTATGACAATTGTTCTAAATTCTTATCAGTTATGTTGTTTATATCTGTTTTGACCAATTCTTTAGCTGTCACTTCTTCCTGGAATTTCTTTTGAGGAGAGTTCTTCCATTTCATCATTTTGGCTAGCTTTCTCTCTCTTGTTTGTTTTAAAAGCTTGTTATGTGCTCTGCACCTGCGGGTACTGCTATATTAAAAGAGGCTCATCGACTGTCCAAGTCCTGTCCATTCAGGAAGTGTTCTTTTAATGCTGTCCTTTCATCTGTCTTGTAGTGTTTTTGGTTATTTTATATCCCTACTTGTAGTGATATTTGGGAATCTCCACCATGTGTACTTTGGTTTGTTCCTTGTCGCAGCCTTGGAATGGAAAACAGACACACAAACGGAACAAAAGCACACAAACTCAGAAACAAATCAAGCAAACAAGCAACCCCATTCCAAAAAAGCACAAAACAAAAGCAACAAAAGACCAAGCATAGTCTAAAAGCATAAAACCAGAAATCCCAGCTAGAAATAAAGAGCAGGGTGGACGCAGTGCTAATGGATGAGAATATACAAAGTGAGAAATGATAGGGTTGGTGAGAAAGAGAAGTGGAACATTGAACAGGCAGAGAGGCTAAAGGCCTAATCCAGAGAGAGAAAAAGGAGAATACCTTAGGAGGTGAGGAGAAAAAAATGAAGATAATGTTACCCAGAGAAACTAAATAGTCTGATTATTTCAGAGGAAGGACGGTAACAAAGGAGGTGTAGAACATGCATCAAGAGAAATGATTAAATATGCCTGTTTAAGCAAACCTATAACTAGAATAATCAGTCCGGAGGAGGAGAGAGATAAGAATGAGATAAGGAAGAATATATCTGAATAGCAAGAGTTGATCTAGAGTTAATCATGGCAAGGCATCAGTGCTGGACTTTGGGGAGGGAGCCATCTGTTTCTGCGTCATCTACAGGCTCCCAGAAGCTCCCCAGTGCAGACGGGAGTGGTTTGGTGTAGGCGGCTCTGTCCTCCACTGTGGGTCCCTCTGGCCGCTACCTGAGGCCTCCCCTTGGTGGTTGTGGAGAGAAAAATGGCGACTCCCCATCCTTTCTCCTGGAATCAGGTGATCCAAATCATTCCTTTCGGTCTGATCTCACTGTTTTGCTGGCGCAACCAAGGTGGGCCTTGTCCTATGTCCCACACCCAGCTGCTTATCAAGCTCTTACTCTGTGCACATTAATGATACTGCCCAAAATGTAATCCCACAAGCTGGGGCACTTCCTAGCAGGGATCCAAGCAGGGGACAGGTTCCTGCTGATGCCGACTGTGTCCCTTACGTACCATCTATCCCAGAGGGAATTTCTGGAACCGGGGCACACAGTCCAAAGAAACCTCCACAATTAGAGGTAGGATCTCTCTCCAAAAGCCCTGCGGTTAGAGCTGGGATGGTAAGATCTCTCTCCCTCTTGGGCTGAGGTTTTTTTGTTTTGTTTTTGTTTTTTGGTCCAGGTGCAGTTCTACAATTCCCCGGCCACTCTTTCTCTTCCCTTTGTCTCTCCATAGAAGGGGCTCCATCACCTCCATGCCTCTGTGTCCCAGCCCATTTTTATCTTCCCCAGTTCTCAGTCATACACCTATGAGGGTGTCTTCTTGGTGGACTCCGTCTCCTCTCCTGCCAGACTCTTGCAGTTCAGAGTCCTTTGGCTTCAGCCCTTATTTGTTTGAGAGATGCAGTCAGGAAGCATGGAACTCCCTACTTCTCCACCATCTTGGCCCAGCTCCCCTCCCCCAGCCACACAGATTTGAAATCAATAAGTGGCAGCATAGCCAGCACACAATCTTCCCCTCAGATAAGTTCATTTGGAACTCTTCTTTAACCACAACTAGGATGCCAGGTGACAGGATTCTTATGCAAAAGTGGAATACTTCCCAGTGAGAAGACCCTCTGAACCTCATCACAGGGTGATGTAATAATATTGTTGTTCACTAATAAGGAAGCTGAAATGGATCCAAACTTGAAATGACAAAAATATAAGCTTTTTTATTTAGAAAATATAAGCCATTATTGTTAGCAAAGTAAAAAAAAATAGCAAGATGATTTGGGAAGAAAACGTTTCTCACTGTTTTACTCAACGAAGCAGCTTTGTTTTCTGAGATGCCCACGATGCCCATATTCCATGGTTTTCAAACTCCAGTTTATGTTTGAATTATCTAGAGGTTCCTACTTGTGCTATAGTTTGGAGAGAGAGAGAGAGAGAGAGAGAGAGAGAGAGAGAGAGAAACAGACTCTTAATTATAAAGAATAATCCGATAATTTCCAGAGGAAACGTGGGTAAGGGGATAGGTTAAATACATGATGGGGATTAGGAGTGCACTTGTGATGAGCACTGGGTGTTGTATAGGAAGTGTTGAATCACTATATTGTACACCTGGAACTAATATTATGCTATATGTTTAATAAGTGGAATTTAAATAAAACCTTTAAAAAATCATCTGGGGATATCTCAGAAACTGGTGGAAGTATGGCAATTCTAGTGAATCTGCATTCTTAGTCAGTTTTCTACTAATTCCGAGCTAAGCAGACTAAATACCATAGTCGGAAAACACTGCCCAATAGAGAAAGAAAAACACCTTTTTTCTTTCTTTTTTTTAATGTTGCCAAATCCTCTCTAGCAATAAAGCTATAAAAATGTGAAAGGGAATTATTTATCTCAAGAAACATTGCATTTTCTTAAGTTTGATGACACTGCAACTGTTAGTAGCTTACACTTTAGAAATTATAGGCCTACCTATATGCAGCTTTTAAACAAAAATTATATAATCTAAAAATTAAATGTGACAGCATGATTATCACTAAACATCTAGCATCAAGGCCATTGCACAAGTTTGATTGTGCCTCTGCATTGTCCAAAATGCTGTACTATAGAAAGAAAAATTTTATTCAGCTTGTGCTTAGTTTATAATCAACCTTTATCGAGTGCCTACTAAAATGAGTTTGTACCTTAATGGTAAACTACTGAAAATACTTGAGAATGTCTTATAAAACTGAGGTAGGAGGAAAATATCTCAGATTTCCAGGAAATAGCACCACATAAATGAAAGAAAAATTCAATAGGACAGAGTTCCTACTATATCTCTCTCATATGGCTTGCATTTTTTCACTAGCATTAGTGGATAAACTGGGAAATGAAGTGAAAACTCAAGGCCACTGTTCAAAACATGAATAGCAAAAATAATCTTGAAAATCAATGATTTTGAATCTTAAGTCACATGTTCCCTTTTATTTTTTCTTTTTTTTTAAAATTTATGTTTATTTATTATTGAGACAGAGAGAAACAGAGCATGAGTAAGGGAGGGGCCAAGAGAGAGGGAGACGCAGAATCCAAAACAGGCTCCAGGCTCTGAGCTGTCAGCACAGAGCCCGACGCAGGGCTTGAATCCACAAACCATGAGATCATGACCTCAGCTGAAGTGTGACGCTTAACCGACTGAGCCACCCAGGCACCCCATATGTCCCCTTTTAAAACATGTTCAAATGCTACATACAGATATCAAAACAGTATAATATAGGCATAAGAATAGGCATATAACCTAACAGAATTTAAAGTCTAAAAATAAACCCTTATATTTCTGGTAGGTTTATTAAGAAGGGAATGTCAAGACAATTCAATTATGAAAGAATAACCTTTTCAACAAATAGTGTTGGAACAACTGGATATCCACATAAAATGACGTTGAGTCCCTATCTCTCACCATATTAAAAAAAACATTTACTCAAAATGGGTCATAGACTTAAATGTCAGAGTTAAAACTTTAAAAATATTAGAAGAAAACATTGGAGTAAATCTTTCTGAATCTTGGGTTCAGTAATGGTGTCATAGATATGACTCTAAAGGAATAAGCTACAAAATAAAAATAAAATGGATTTCATTAAACTTAAAACTTTTTTAATAAAAACAATAACATCAATAAGTGAAATGATAACCCACATGAGAGAAAATATTTGTACATAATAACTTACAAAGCACTTTTATATGGAATATACAAAAGCTCTCACAACTCAATAATAAGATATGTGACCCAATCGAAGAAAAAAAGACACTATATGAAATGACATTTCACCAAAGAAGATATATGAATTATCAATAAGCCACAAAAATGCTCAGGCCAACATTACTCTGATACCAAAACCAGACAGACAATATGACACAAACTAAAATTAAGCAAACAAACAAACAAAAAAATATTAGGAGGATCATTCATCACAGTCAAGTGGAATTTACTCCAGGGATGTAAGGATAGTTCAATATAAACAAATCAATCAACATGATGCACCACATTGACTAAATGGAGAATGAAAATCATATAATAATCTGAAGAGAACATAAAAAGCATTTGACAAAATTCAACTTCCTTTTATGATAAAAATTTTCAACAGAATGGATATAGAAGGAACATACATCAACATAACAAAAGCTATTATGCCAAAACCACAGTTAAAATCATACTCAATGATGACAAGCTGAAAGCTTTTACTCTAAGATCAGGAACAAGACAAGAATGTTCACTCTCACCACTTTTATTCAATGTAATGTTGGAAGTCCCTGCCACAACAATCAGACAAGAAAAATAAATAAAAGGCATACAAGTTTATAAAGAATAAAACTATCATTATTTGCATATGACATAATACCATATAGAGAGAACCCTAAAGACTACACCTCAGTAGCTAATACAAGTAATAAATGAATTCAGTAGAGTTACATGCTGCAAAATTAATATGCAGAAATTTGTTGCATTGCAATACACTAATAACAAAGTAGTGGAAAGAAAAAATAAGAAAACAATAACAATTACAATTACATAAAAAATAAAATACCTAGGAATAAGTTTAACCAGGATAGGAAATATTTAATATTTGAAAACAGTAAAACATTGATGAAAGAAATTGAAGATGACACAAACAGAAAGATATACCATGCTTATGCATTGGAAGAAGAAATACTGTTTAAAAGTCTATACTACCCAAAGCAATCTGCAAATTCAATCCAATTCCTATCAAAATCCCAATAATACTTTTCTTAGAACTAGAAGAAATTATCCTAAAATTTGTATGGAACCAATTAGGATCTAAATAGTCAAAGGAATCTTGAGACAAAAGAACAAAGCTGAAAGTATCACAATCTCAGATTTCAAGGTTTACTACAAAGCTGTATTAACCAATAAGTATGGTATTGGTACAAAACCAGACACATAGATCAGTAAAACAGAATAGAGAGCCCAGAAATAAACCCACACTTACATGGTCAATTAATCTATGAGAAAGGAGGCAAAAATATACAATGGAGAAAAGATAGTCTTTTTAATAAACAGTGCTGGGAAAACTGGACAGCCACATGCAAAAGAATGAAAATGGTCCACTTTTTTACATCATGCACAAAACTAAACTCAAAATGTATTAAAGACTTAAATGTGAGACCTAGAACCATAAAACTTTTAAAAGAAAAAAAAAGGCAGTATTCTTTTGGATATTGGCCTTAGCAACATATTTATGGATATGTCTCTTCAGGCAAGGGGGAAATAAGCCAAAATGAAGTATTAAGACTACATAAAAATAAAAACTTTTGCACAGCAAAACAGGCCATCAATAAAATGAAAAGGCAACCTACTGAATAGGAGAAGATATTTGCAAATTGTATATCTGTTAAAGGGTTAATACCCAAAATATATAAATAACTCCTATAATTCAACACTAAAAACCAAATAATCCAATTAAAGCACGAGCAGAAGACCTGAATAGGCATTTTTTTTCCAAAGAAGATATACAGACTGCCAACAGATACATGAAAAGGTGTTCAACATCACTAATGGTCAAGGAAATGCAGATCAAAACCAAAATGAGATATTGTTTCACACCAGTCAGAATGGCTAGTACAAAAATACAAGGAAAAACAAGTGTTGGTGAGGATGTAGAGTAAAGGGAGCCCTGGTGCATTATTGTTAGGCATGTAAATTGGTGCAGCCACTTTAGAAAACAGTATAAATATTCCTGAAAAGAAAACTAAAAATAGAAGTACCATATTATCCAGTAATTCTACTTCTGGTAATTTATCCAAATTAAATGAAAACACTAATTCAAAAATATAAAATGTGCCCTTATGTTCAGAGCAGCATTATTTGCAATAGCAAAGTTATGAAAGCAACCTAAATGCCCATCATTAAATGAATGGATAAAGAACATGTGGTATATATACACAATGGAACAGTACTCATCCATAAAAATGAAATGTTCCCACTTGTGACAACATGGGTAGACATATAGGGTATTATTCTAAGTGATGTAAGTCATAAAAAGACAAATATTATATGACTTTACGTATATGTGGAGTCTAAAAAGCAAAGAACAAACAATAATAGCAAAAAAAAAAAAAAAGCTTAAAGAGACAAACCGGTGATTGTCAGAAAGGAGGATGGTAGGAGATAGAAAGATAGGTGAAATAGGTGAAGGATATTGAGAGGTACAGACTTCCAGTTATAAAACAAATAGGAGGCTGAAAAGTTTAGCATCAAGAAATATAGTCCATAATATTTTAACAATTTTGTTTGGTTACAGACAGTAATACACTTATCATGGTGAACATTATATAATGCGTATAATCATCAACTTGCTATGTAGTACTCCTGAAACTAATATAATATGTCAACTATATTTCAATTTTAAAAAAGGATGCTCAACATCATGAACCATTAGGTAAATGGAAATCATATTTATAATGAGATCTCTCTTTACACCCACTAGGGTGGTTTAAAAAAACAAGACTAGCATTTGTGAGGTTATAGTGATATTGGATACCATTCACTGCTAGTAGGAATGGAAAATTATACAGCCACTTTGGGAAATGTCTGGTAGTTCCTCAAAAATTAGTTACAATACGACTCAATAATTGCACTCTTGAGTATATATTCAAAGGAAATGAATATACGCATCCACACAAAAACTTGGATAGAAATGTTGGTAGTAGCATTATTCATAATAGCCAAAAAATGGAAACAACTCAAATGTTTATTAATGAAAGAATGGATTTTAAAAAGTTGTATATTTTTACAATGGAATGTTATTTAACAGTACAAAAATATAGTTCTGATACATGCTACAACATGGATGAAACTTCAAAATCTTATGCTAAATAAAGCCTGAAACAAAAAGGCCACCCATTATATGACTTCATTATATAAAACATCTAGAATGGGCAAATCTATGGAGAGATAAAGTAGGTCAGCTTTTGCCTGGGGCTGAGGGTGGTATGGTAAAATAAGGGTGACTGCTTGTGGGTATGGAGTTTCTGTACAGGATGATAAAATGTTCTAGATTAGATTATGGTGATAGTTGCTCAACTGAATGAATATACAAAACAAAATACTGAATTGTACACTTTAGATTGGAATGTATAAGGTAAATGAATTATATCTGAATAAAGCCATTTATTAAAAACAGTATAATTTGGGGGGGTGCCTGGGTGGCTCAGTCAGTTAATCGTCCGACTTTGGCTCAGGTCATGATCTCACAGTTGGTGGGTTCAAGCCCTGTATCCAGCTCTGTGCTGATAGTTCGGAGCCTGGAGCCTGCTTCAGATTCTGTGTCTCCCCCTCTTTCTGCTCCTCCCCCCTCACGATCTCTGTCTCTCAAAAATAAATAGAAATGGTAAAAAATTTGTAAAAATTTTAAAGAAGAGTATAAATTTTTACATTTTCCCAATTTTTCTTTAAATTTATTTATTTTGGGAGAGACAGAGAGAGAGGGGGAGAGAGAGATAGAGTTAGAGTTAGAGTGAGAGAGAGAGAGAACGGGGGAGGGGTAGAGAAAGACTGAGAGAGAGAATCCCAAGCAGTCTCCATACTGTAAGCACAGAGCTCCATGTGGAGCTCGAACCCACAAATCATGAGATCATGACCTGAGCAGAAGTTAGATGCTTAACTGACTGAGCCATCCAGGCACCCCCATTTTTCCAAAATTTTCTATCAGTGCAAAACCAGCTTCTCACTGATCTTTCTTCATGAAGGCTGCTACATCAGAATAAGGGGCTTATCTTTAATCAATTTATTTTCTCCTAAAACCCAGAAATATTAGAAGGAATCTTACTAATTTTGGCTTATCTATTTTATATTTCCTATGAAGGCAAGTTTAAAATATTAGAACATTATTTATGTTAATATTATGGCTGGCCCCTGCTGACCAATACCAACTTACTTTTTCACTCCTGAGTATACTCCCTATCTAAATTCTTAACATTAGTATTGTCTCAGCTTTTGTTATTTTTAAGCAAAAAAATATATATCTACTAAGACTATTTCTATAAATTTGTTGAAGCCTTTTTTATTCCAACTTCTGAAGATTGGATACTCACAAACAAAGCTATAAACAATATCCATCAGTGATACAAAACAGAATTAGTGCTAATGGTTAGAAATTGTAGGGAGGCCTATAAAGATAGCTTTCTAAAATTTTGAGTGTTTTTGTTTACTCATAATGAAAGAAGCTTCCTTAAATGGTCTAGATGACCCAGTGTTGTAGATTCAGTCATGTAATGAGGCTTGGATAAGACAATCTTTCAAATACCTCCAAACTGAAATTTTTTGAGATTTCTGGCCAACTGCCCCACTTATTTTCATTATATATATGAGCAGAGATTTAGTGCGAATTGCCCTTAAGATGCACAAAAAATTCAGGTAGCATGCACTGAAAAAAATACTTGGTGATGGATTGATTGAATCAAAGTGAATTAAATAAACACTAAGGTTTTATATAGATTTCTTAAATAATTACTTTGGTTTTTACTTTTGATTTGACTTTGAGAACCAGGTTTTAAAATATAACTTCACCACCGACCAATCTATCAACCAGATGTCACTTTAAATTTTCTTTAAATTATTGTCTTCAGATCTTGAAAATTATTTTTTCACCTAAAGAATCTCTCCAACGGAGATATTCTGCCAGATCATGAAACTAGAGGGAAGCCTACATTTTACCTTAAAATAGAATCAGCTATATACAAAGAGTCACTGCGTTGCTTATCTCTGCCTATATGTTTCTCTCTCGTTCACAAACACACACACACACACACACACACACACACACACGGTTTTTATTATAGCCCCTCAACTTTTAGTCTTGTGCACTAAATTCTGGAGAGGTTATATTTCTTTAATTTGGAAGCATAAAAATAATCACTTGGAGGGCATTTCCCAAACATATTCCCATTTCTTCAAATAACAAGAAACACTGGGGCTAATGTACCCCGCAGAGGGGCATCATATTGTGAAATGATTCAGGTACTATTAACATTAAATATTTGAGTGCCTTTATTTAGTGTCAGCATATGGTGTTGTGCTGAGTACTGTACCATGATAAGCACACAGGCACAGAATCTTCCTTCCGTGAGATTAATTTACCATCCTTATAGTAGCTTAATTACCTAAGTGTTCATTAATGGAAAAAGCACATACTCATAGATAAAGCTGAGACCCATATGGGTCACTCAAAGCTTACTGAGGAAGTATTGTCACCAAAACTTCTGAAAACCATTACTAATCTGCTGAAGAGGTCATGCTTTGCAGCCATTATGTGAAAATCACACTGTCTCACTTATATGTAAATAAAAGGGATATAACCACAAACTAAGAACCCCTGTGGGTTGTAATGTTAGCAGAAGTGCTGATTAAACAAAATTCTTTATAGATTTTTGTTTGACTTTAAAATAAAGTACAACAGGGGCTCCCGGGTGGCTCTGTTGGTTCGGCATCTGACTCTTGGTTTTGGCTCAGGTCATGATGTCACAGTCCTTGGGTTTGAGCCCTTGGTGGGGCTCTAAGCTGGCAGCACATAGTCTGCTTGCGATTCTCTGTCTCTTTCCCTCTTTGCTTCTTCCCTGCTCGTGCTTTCTGTCTCTCAAAAATAAATAAATAAACATTCAATTTTTTAAAAAAATGTATAAAATCAAGTACAGCAAAAACAGTGTTTTACATTTTGGAAAAGGTTTGATAAAAAAAGGTGAAGTTTTTCACTAATTCAAAGTAAAATGTGCAAAGAGCAGAACTTCGAAACTTTATTATTTCTCATCTTATTAAAATATATAGGAGCTCCTGGGTGACTCAGTCAGTTTGGTGTCCTATTCTTGATTTCAATTCGGGTCATGATCTCAAGGTTCATGAGATCCAGCCCCACATCAGGTTCTGTGTTGAGAGTATGGAGCCTGCTTAGGATTCTCTCTCTCCCTCTGTCTCTGCTTCTCCTCCACACATGCTCTCTCTGTCTCTATCTAATAAATAAACTTAAAAAATAATAAAACCATTGAATGTTGGAGCTGAGAAGGTCATGAGAGGTCATCTAGTCCCCTGGTACTGAATTGCTAGCCTTAGAATGGATTCATACATGTCATCCAGTATTTTTTTAAGTATCCAGTCCCCAAAGCCCCATCCCAAGACATACTAAATTATTTGGTTTGTACTAGAATGGAATTTGTAATTTAAAATAAGATTTTTGATATTACATTGACATAGATACAGGTTTGAGAAATGTTAATTTGTTCTAAAATGGAATAAACTTTGACATATAAACTCTTCTGCCAAAACGACCAAAGAAATCTATCAAAAACATATTTGTGTATGTAAACAATAATATATTTAGATATATAACTTATAAGTTAAATTTTATAAAAATATATAGATGATAGATAAGTAGATAGATAGATACATAGATAATAAATAGATAGATAGAGAAATAAAGAGATAGAAAGAGAGAGATAATGTTCATCAGAGAGGCACTGAGGCAACCAAAACTTCAGGGGATAAGATTCTGGAAAAAAACGATCCACATAGAGGTGGGGTGGCATTCTACATCCATACTGTTTTCCTTTAGACATTTGCTAATACTGGACACAAGGCAAAAAGGCTGAGATTCTGGACCTCCAATCCCCTATCCCTTATACAAGTAGAGAAGTTATACTATGAGGCACAAATAAAACAAAACAGTAGAGTTTCTGGTAATTTCATTGGGCTGTAGAGAAAAAGAATAATCTTGAGGATCCTGGGTCCCACTAAGAATGGAATGGGGCTTTACCCATTACCCATAATATTTGCCAAATTATAAAGTTGTGTGGAACAAGAGTTTAATTAATTTGCTAAGCAGAAAGTCTCTTTTAAATCAGTCCAGAGTTTTTAACAATCTTATGGTGCTGTGGAAACGAATAACTTCAGGGTGGAGAACATTCTCAGTCAAACTTCATCACTCTATTATGACCACCAGAGGGCTATGTTGAAGGATATGTGACTTAGAGCCAATTTGGTCTTATACATACAGCAACATAGCCTCAAGGCAGCTCCATTTCTGAATTGTTATTAACCTTTTCATTATATGCCTTGCAAGAAAACAATGAACCTTTTCAGAAGGAAAAGTGTTTCATTCATATGATATACACATTTTCCTAAACAAAATCTGACAGTTGACAGAAATGTGAAATATGTGTCTAGGAACAATATCAAATCATCAAAATTTAAGAGAGAGAGAGAGAAGAGACCCATAGATGATCCAGATATTGATGATAACAGATAAAGGCTACAAATTAGCCATGGTTAATATATTTACTAAAATAAAAAAGAAAGAGAGAAAACAGATGAAAATATGGAGAATCTTCACCAGACAATTTGAATATATTAAAAATGGGAATGGAAAAAAAGTTACAGAGAGGAAGGGAGGCAGATCATAAGAGACTCTTAAATACTGAGAACAAACTGAGGGTTGATGGTGGGTGGGGGAGAGGGGAAAGTGGGTGATGGGCATTGAGGAGGAGAACACTTGTTGGGATGAGCACTGGGTGTTATATGGAAACCAGTTTGACAATAAATTATATTTAACAAATGAAAATGGAATGAAAATTCTAGAATCAAAAAAGTACCGTACTTTAAATTAAAAAAAAGTATATTTAGGTTTAACAGATTAGAGCAGAAAAGTATTGATGAACTGGAAAGCAGATCAGTAGAAAAGCCTAAAGAGAAAAATAAATACATGGAAAATGCTGGAAAGAATATAAGAGACATACGGAATGGAATGGGATGGTTAGGGATAAGTTAAAAAATGACAGCTTACACAGTGATTCAGAGGTACTTGTTGTGTTTTTATTTAGACTGTAGTATTGTCATATAGTCTAGTAATCTTCAAAGTGGGCATTGACTGACAACTTTGTGGTGGGAAGAATGTAGATATGAAAACTTCTTATTTATGTTTTAAACTCATTTTATAAGAATTCCCCTTTTTATCCTTTCTTAAATATATAAAATCATACATGGTAGTATATGGAAGTACATAAATGAAAAAAAACATATTGGGGTGTGAATGCATTAACAAAAAGCTTTTTCTTTAAATAAATGAGGTATATGATCAAAAATTTGGAAAACATTGGCATATTCTATATGTGAGAGTGTTTCCTTGGACATTAAATACCAGCACAGTAACTTTTCCCAAAAAAATTATTATCTTGCTATATGATATTATCTGAAATTATACTTTTTGAATAAATGCATTCATGGATACTTTCATTATACCGGGTGCTAAGCAAATTATAGAAAACATGTGACAAAGATTATTTTCATTGGCACAGAGGTCCATAGGAAAAATGGTAAAATGAGCATAATTTTTTTATGGAAGTATATACCCATTCCTTTTAAAACTTCTCCCATATCTGAAGTCTTTCCTACCAAGAAGACACTAATTTTCCCACGTTTCTCATTATTATTTACCCTCCTCCACTTTTTCCCTACTCACTCTGCCCAGCCTTTGAAAAACACACTTCAAAGCTCTTTTCTTCTCACCAAACCAATAAAAACCTACAGTCTATCAATTTTGACTTTGCAACTAATTTCAAGAGTTTGGTAGTTAAGGGGAAATAATTTTATTTACTAATAAAATATTAAGCATAAAAGGCGTAAAATCCAGTTACTACCTGTTTAAATGTTTTATAAAAGTTTGTTAATTCAGTGTGGTATAAAGATATGAACCTTGGAGTCAGAATGATATTTATTAAATGTCCTTTCCTCTCACTTCTAAATATAAGGCCTTGAATGTGTAGATTGCTTTGGGTAATAATGACATTTTAACAATGTTTCTTCTTCCGATCCATGAGCATGGAATATTTTTCCATTTCTTTCTGTCTTCTTCAATTTCTTTCATAAGCTTTCTATAGTTTTCATCGTACAGGTCTTTTACATCTTTGGTTAGGTTTATTCCTAGGTATTTTATGGTTTTTCGTCCAATTGTGAATGGGAACAGTTTCTTGATTTCTCTTTCTGTTGCTTCATTATTGGTGTATAAAAATGCAACCGATATCTGTATGTTGATTTTGTACCCTGTGACTTTGCTGAATTCATGGATCAGTTCCAGAAGGCTTCTGGTGGAGTCGATCGGGATTTCCATGCAGAGTATCATGTCATCTGCGAAAAGTGAAAGTTTGACTTCATCTTTGCCAATTCTGATGCCTTTTATTTCCTTTTGTTGTCTTATTGTTGATGCTAGGACTTCTAGCACTATGTTAAACAACAGTTCTGAGAGTAGACATCCTTGTCGTGTTCCTTATCTCAGGAGGAAAGCTCTTAATTTTTCCCCCTTGAGGATGATATTAGCTGTGGGTTTTCATAAGTTGCTTTTATAATGTTTAAGTAAGTTCCTTCTATCCCGACTTTCTCGAGAGTTTTTATTAAGAAAAGATGTTGTATTTTGTCAAATGCTTTGTCTGCATCTATTGACAAGATCATATGATTTTTGTCTTTTCATGTGATGTATCACATTGATGGATTTGCGAATATTGCAATCCCAATCAAAATTACACCAGCATTCTTCTCAAAGCTAGAACAAACTGTCCTAATATTCGTATGGAACCACAAAAAAAAAAAAAAAAACCGTGTAGCCGAAGTAATATTGAAGAAGAAAACCACAACGGGAGGCATCACAATTCCAGACTTTAGACTCTCCTACAAAGCTATCATCACCAAGACAGTATGGTACTGGCACAAAAACAGACACATAGACCAGTGGAATAGAATAGAGAACCCAGAACTGGACCCACAAATGTATGGCCAATTCATCTTTGACAAAGCAGGAAAGAGTATACAATTGAAAAAAGACAGCCTCTTTAACAGGTGGTGCTGGGCGAACTGGACAGCAACATGCAGAAGACTGAAACTAGACCACTTTCTTACACTATACACAAAAATAAACTCAAAATGGATGAAGGACCTGAATGGGAAACAGGAAACCATCAAAACCTTAGAGGAGGAAGCAGGAAACAGTCTCCTTGACCTCAACCGCAGCAATTTCCTACTTGACATATCCCCAAAGGCAAGGGAATCAAGAGCAAAAATGAACCTTTGGGACCTCATCAAGATAAAAAGCTTCTGCACTGCAAAGGCAACAATCAAGAAAACTAATAGACAACCGATGCAATGGGAAAAAGATAGTTGCAAATGGCATATCAGATAAGGGGCTAGTATCCAAAATCTACAAAGTACTCCCCAAACTGCACACCCGAAAAACAAACAATCCAGTGAAGACAAGGACAGAAGACATGAATAGACACTTCTCCAAAAAGGACATCCAGATGGCCAACAGGCACATGAAACAATGCTCAGCGTCACTCATCATCAGGTAAATACAAATCAAAACCACACTGAGATACCACCTCACGCCAGTCAGAGTGGCTAAAATGAAGAAATCAAGAGATGATAGATGCTGGTGAGGATGTGGAGAAATGGGCACCCTCCTACACTGTTGGTGGGAATGTAAACTGGTACAGCCGCTCTGGAAAACAGTGTGGAGGTTCCTCAAAAAACTGTCAGTAGAACTCCCCTATGACCCAGCAATAGCACTGCTGGGGATCTACCCAAGGGATACAGAAGTGCTGATGCATAGGTGCCCATGTACTCCAATGTTCATAGCTGCACTTTAAACAACAGCCGAATCATGGAAAAAGCCTAAATGTCCATCAACTGATGAATGGATCAAGAAGATGTGGTTTATCTATACAATGGAATACTACATGGCCATGAGAAAGAATGAAATCTGGCCATTTGTAGCAAAGTGGATGGACCTCGAGGGTGCCATGCTAAGCGAAATAAGTCAGGCAGAGAAGGACAGATACCATATGTTTTCACTCATAGGTCTAACAGGAGAAACCTAACAGGGGACCATGGGAAGGGGAAGGGGGG
>CM053579.1:41909716-41941066 GCA_028646485.1 Cryptoprocta ferox | reverse complement strand
CTGTCGGTTGCCTATTAGGTTTTTCGATTGTTTCCTTTGCCGTGCAGAAGCTTTTTATCTTGATGAGGTCCCAATAGTTTATTTTGGTTCTTGATTCCCTTGCCTTTGGGGATGTGTCTCGTAGGAAATTGCTGCGGTTGAGGTCATAGAGGTTGTTTCCTGCTTTCTCCTCTAGGGTTTTGATGGTTTCCTGTCTCATGTTCAGGTCCTTCATCCATTTGGAGTTTATTTTTGTGTATGGTGTAAGAGAATGGTCTAGCTTCATTCTTCTGCATGTTGCTGTCCAGCCCTCCCAGCACCACCTATTAAAGAGGTTAAGTCTACTTTTAAAAAGGTGGTACAGTTTAGTTAATAGCATGAACTCTGGTATCAAACAATCCTGGGTATGATTCCTAAGACTACAATGAACAAAATTATTATTTTGTTAAAGTTTATTTATTTATTTTGAGATAGAAAGGGAGAGAGAGAGAGCACATGCAGGAGGGGCAGAGAGAGAGAGAGAGAGGAGAGGGAGAATTCCATGCAAGCTCTGGAATGTCATCACAGACCCAGATGTGGGGTCTGAACTCACAAACCACAAGATCATGACCTGAGTCAAAATCAAGAGTCAGATACTTAACTGACTGAGCCACCCAGGCATCCCAACGAAATTATTTAAATGTCTTTCTGGCACACAGCAGCAATTGATGAAATTTGGCATTTTTTACAGTCTGTTTCTCATTTTCACCATTTATGGCACATTGGATATCCAAACCAAAATCAAACCAAAGGTATTTGTAGATATAAATTAAATGCCAACCAGCCATTGGAAAGAGTTTCCAGGCAGAAGCAATAGTCAAATACAATAGAAAATTGGGGGGAGGAGAAGAATAACTAAAATTGGATGGATGCAATATACTGCAGTTGTCTCCAAATGGCAGGAGAGAGAGATAGGAAGTGTCCTCCACTCAAATTCCATGACCAGCATAAACATCTTTTTGCAAAGCTGGCTTTGATCTCCTAGGTCATGGCCAGGTTTCCTGCCATTATTAGAAGTATTGGAGTGCCTTCAGATAGTCTCTTAAGATATTTTCCCCCTACTTAACAATCTTAAATAGAAATTACAAAAAAATCTCACAAGAAAGCTAGTTCCCAAGGTATCTAAAACCTGGTGGTTTGAAGAGTTGAGAAAACGTTCAGATAAACCTAAATTTTTGAACTTTGCCCTACATTAGAATTTATTAGCTCATCAAAGCCAAATTTAACAAGCTGTAAGTATAGCAGTCTCTTTGACTTTGCTAAAACTTGAAATATCACTGGTGTTGATCAGCACTCTTGTAATCAATTGCTTTTTTGCTTTGGTCCTTTGTTACCCTAAATCAGTTCTGCTCACCGGGGTCTCTAGATACTGCCCTGCAGGTTGTGCACTTTACAACTCCAAGGGATGCCATTCACATAGACTTTAATGTTGACAATGTTTAATTTAATATTGACAATATGCCTGGAATTGCTGCTGATATTTAGAATCTACCTTTGGGATCAAGAATACTGTTGTAAATTTAAATTTGAACTCTAATTTCTTATTAGTATTTTTAAAATGATATCTGTATTTAGAGTTAGATCTTACTACCAATTGTTAGTTTCAAAAGATTGGGTAAAGTAATGCTGGTGGATGGTGTATTACTTTAATTTCTTTCTCAGGCAGTAATTAGATATTTTTTTTAAAATATATATTGACTGGACAGTTGAAATATGAGCACAGTAGGGAAGATGTTGACATGCCGTTGATTTGGCATATGGACTACCCTGGTAGAATATTTTCAGCATCTTTGGTGTGGTTTTCAGTTTGTTCTCAGAAATTGTTTGATAAGCCTATGATTTGAATTGGGTTGATTTAAAGAGAATCTTTGTTTGAATCATATGTCTCTGTGGACATGTCTCTTAAGAATCTCCCTTCCATAGGTCCAGCTAGTTGTATTACACAAGTCCTTAAATAATGGCATACTTGTCAATACTGACATATGGGCATGAAAAGACATTAGAGTCAGACAGAGACTGACACATTGGGAAATAGGAACAGGGAAACATGCTGAGACTCTGGAAAAAATGTGATTATTGTAGCATTATTAATCATACTGATTCCCTCAGTAAAATTTCATTGAACATATAATATGCAGAGGTACTATGGAAGAGAGATGAATGATGAATAAATGAAAATTTCAATTTAGAGTCAGTGTCATATAGTTGTTAAGCACACCAGTTGTGAGGGTTACGTGACATAGTCCATGTGAATCACTAAACTCAATGCCTGGTATATAGCTCTCAATAAAGAGAGCTACTTTTATTACTACTATTATCATAGCATTAACAATAATTAAGAAGCAGTATAGTAAAGCAATTAAGAGCATGACCTCTGGAGCCAGAATGGTTTTGAATCATAGGTCTACCACTTACCACTATGTGGTCCTGGAAAAGTAAAATACTTTTCTGGGTTTGTTTCCATCTTATCTAGTCATCATGTAACTAAATGGATTGATGCATTTAAAGTGCTTTAAAGAACGTTTTGCTCATAGTATGCACTTACTGTTACTATTATTAAAGTTTATATGAATGTGTCCTCCTATGGTGGATTGAATTCCCTCCCCACCAAAAATATGTCCATTTCTCACCCTATCATACTTGTGGATGTGACCTTATTTGGAAATAGGATCCTTGCAGATGTAATTATGATAAGAATCTCAAAATAAATTCATCCTGGATTTACAGTTGGCCCTAAATCCAATGACTGGTGACCTTGTAAGAGAAAGGAGAGGATGATTTGAGATTCAGAGACACAGTAGGGAATTTCACGTGAAGACAGAGGTAAAGATTGGAGTTATACTATCACAAACCAAGGAAATCCAGGAGCCAGCATAAACTGGAAAAGGCAAGGAAGGATTATCTCCTAGAGCCCTTAGAGAAAGTACAGCCTTACTGAACCCTGATTTCTGACTTCTGGTTTCCATAAATTGTGAGAAGATAAATTTCTGTTGTTTCAAGCCATGAGGTTCAGAATAAATTTTTGTGGCAGCTTTAGGAAACTAACAGACCTCCCATTACTCCCATTTCTTTCTCTTAGCAAAAATAAATAACATTTTCCTTTGTTTTGAGAAATCTACCTTTAAATAGTAGAAAATAATATAAACATTTTAATATCATTTTGATGTTTTAAAGCCTACTTTTTAAATGTATGTTATTTGCTTCCTGTCAGGGACACTTGGGAAGATTGCTTTGTTGAATGCAAATGTGCCTAAGGATTTTGATTCATCTATTCACAAATATTTAACACATGTAACAAGTTCAGAGCCCCAGAATGGCAAAGCAGGAGAACCCCAAACTCACCTCATCCTATGGACACAACTAGATAACACTCATATCAGCACAAATAACCCAGAAAACCCAAAGATTGAACAGACTCCACAACTCAATGTAGAGAAGAGACCACATTGAAGAGGCTAGAAAAGGCAGAGATGTAGTGGAGACATAAATCCCTTGGGTCTAGCTGCCAAAGGGAGGGAGCCACAGGCATGGAGATGGGTGAGAAACAGACTGTCACACCAGGAGCATTCATGGGAACAAAGGATCCCCATAGCATTTGGTTTTGAAAATAAGAAGTGATGAATTTCATAAGTTCTTAGAAATAGTGGTACTTAAAGTTTGGAACTTTAAACATCAGTGGATTCAGCCCCAGGAGAGCCCAGGGCAATATGAGCTGAATCCTTGCCCTTAAAGAACACAACGAACAGCCCACAGAGATACAGCTTAGATGCAGCAGTATGAAACACACCTGGGGCATATGGAGCAAGAGTTAGTTACTTATCTATGAGCTCTCTGAGGTATTTCTCTATTAACAAAGGAGCTGGCAGGTGGCACCCTCTAGCATAATCACATGACCACCTGTGGAAACCAGCTGGGTGTCTGCATTCACTGCCTAACTTGCTTACACCATACCTACCCCCTCCATCCAGGCTTGCTTCAGTTGCAGTGCTGTGGGTCCCAACCCCAAGAAGACAGGAGCAAATCTTCTCAACATTGCATTCTCAATCTCCCGTGGAGGATACAGTAACATTGTCAAAACTGCACCACCACCCCTGCCAATTTGAATGTGCTTCCTGAAGCAGCCTGGCAAGGCCCAGGCTCCATAGTAGCTACACATCCCCTGCAAGAGAGAGCCTGTTCCCACAGCTTGTGGCACCATCCCCTACCCATAGAGGCTTTGCAGAGCAGCCCAGACTGGAACAGTCTTGGTGATAGCTGTGCATCCCTTGTGAAAGAGGATCAATGTTACCTTCTTAAAGGTGCATGCCCTGTTCACTACTTTCAAGAGCAAGAAACATAGCTGAATTTCCTAACACAGAAATAGGCATAAAGAGTTAGCCAAAATGAGAAGACAGAGGAATATGTCTCAAATGAAAGAACAAGACAAAACCACAATAATAGACTTAAGCAAAACAAAGATAAGTAACATGCCTGATAGAGAATTTAAAGTAATGATCATAAATATACTCCCTTGACTTGGTAAAAGTGGAGGACATCAATGAGACCTGTAACACAGAGGTAAAAAATAAGAGATAAAGAACACAGTAATTGAAATGAAAAATACACTTTATGGAATAAATAACAGGGTAGAGGAAGCAGAGGAACAAACTAATGGTTTGGAAGACTGTTAATGGAAAGTAATCAACCTGAGCAAGAAAGAGAAAACAATTATGCGAAATGAGAATAAACTTAGGGAACTCAACAACTCCATCAAGCATAATAACAACACATTATAAGAATGACAGAGAAGAGAATAAAAAGGGGGCAGGAAGTTTATTTAAGATAATCATAGCAGAAAACTCCCCTAATCTTGGGAAAGGAACAGAAATCCAGATCCAGTAGGCACATAAATCCCCCCCCCAAATTAAACTAAAGAGGTTCACAACCAGACATATAGTAATTAAAATGGCAAAAAGTAGTGATAAAAGTTCTTAAATAGCAAGAGAAAAAAAGATAGTCACATACAAAGGAAACATCATAATACTATCAGTAGATTTTTCTGCACAAAATTTTCAGGCCAGAGGGAGTAGCATGATACATTCAAAGGGCTGAAAGGGAAAAATTTGCAGCCAAGAATACTCTACCCAGCAAGGCTATCATTCAGAATAGGAGAGAGAAAATTTTTCTCAGACAAAAAAAAGCTAAAGAAGATCATGATCATTAAACCAGCCCTACAAGAAACCCTAAAGGAAAATCTTTGACTGGAAAGGAAAGATCATAAGTAAGAGTATGAAAAGTAAAAAAAAAAAAAAAACACAAACGCAGTAAAAATTAAGTATATCTGTAAAAATCTGTCAAGAGATTCACAAAATAAAAAGATGTAAAATGTGACACCTTATACCTAAACCATCTAGGGGACAGTAGTAAAGAATGGATTCAAACTTAAGTAACCATCAATTTCATATAGACTGCTATACACAGAAGCTGTTATATACAAACTTAATGGTAACCATAAATCAAAAACCAGTAATAGATATGCAAAAATAAAGATAAAGGAATCCAAGTATATCCCTAAAGAAAGCCAACAAACCATGAAAGAGAGCAAGATAAGAAAGGATTGGAGAAAAACTACAAAAACAACCACAAAAACAAAGAACAAAATGGCAATAAGTATATATTTATCATTAATTACTTTGAATGCAAATTGATTAAACACTCCTATCAAAAGATGTAGGATGGTCGAATGCATAAAAAACAAGACCCATCCAAATGCTGCCTACAAGTGACTCATTTTAGACCTAAAGACACCTACAGATTGAAAGTGAGGGGATAGAGAAACATGCATCATGCAAATGGATGTGAAAAGAATCCCAGGGTAGCAAACTTAAATCACACAAAACAGAATTTAAAAGAAACACTATAACAGTATTTATAGGACACTATATATAATAGAGGGAACAATCGAACAAGAAAATATAACAATTGTAAATATTTGTGCATCCAACATCGGAGCACTCAAATACATAAAACAGTTAAAACCAAACACAAAGTAACTAATCAATTAGCAATACAATAATAGTAGATGACTCTAACATCCCATTTACATCAATGGACAGACCATCCAAACAGAAAATCAACATAGAAACTGGGGCTTTGAATGACACAGTGGACCAGATTAATTTGAAAGATATCTTTAGAATAGTCCTTTTTTCAAACAGCAGAATACACATTCTTCACAAGTGAACATGGAACATTCTACAGAATATATCACATATTAGGCCACAAAACAAGTTTCAACAAATTAAAAAGCAACTTTTAAGTCCACAATGCTATGATTTTAGAAATGAACCACAAGCAAAAATCTGGAAAGAGCACAAATATATGGAGGTTAAATAACATGGTACTAAACGCTGAATGGGTCAACCAAGATATCAAAGAAGAAATAACAAATTACATGGAAGCAAATAAAAATACAATGTTTCAAAACCTTCAGGATTCAGCAAAAACAGTTCTAACAGGGAAGTTCATAGCAATACAGGCTTACTTCAAGAAACAAGAACAATTTCAAATAAAAAAAAAAACCTAACTTTACACATAAAGGAACTAGAATAGGAAGCAAAACCCGAAACTGGCAGAAGGAAAGAGATAATAAATTTTAGAGGAGAAGTAAATGATATACAGAATTTTAAAATATAAAATTGACCAAAACAATGAAATCAGGAGCTGGGTCTTTGGAAAGATCAACAAAATTCATAAACCTCTAGCTAGTATCATCAAAAAAGGGGGGGCACCTGGGTGGTTCAGTTTTTTAAGCATCTGACTCAAACTCAAGTCATGATCTCAGGATTCCTGGGTTTGAGCCCTGCATCAGGCTCTGTGCTGACAGCTCAGAGCCTGGAGCCTCCTTCAGATTCTGTGTCTCCTTCTCTCTCTGCCCCTCACCAGTTTCCTCTCTCTCTCTCTCTCTCCTCCCCTCTTTCTCTCTCTCTCAAAAATAAACATTAAAAATACAAATTTAAAATAAAAAGAAAGAGGGGGGAGGGAGGGAGGGATAAAGACACAGAGAGAGAGAGAGAGAGAGAGAGAGAGAGAGAGAGAGAGAGAGGACTCAAATAAAATCACAAATGAAGGAGGTAAAATAACAACCAACACCAAAGAAATACAAATTGTTAGAGAATATTATGAAAAATAGCATGCCAACATATTGGACAACCCAGATGAAATGGATAAATTCCTATAAATGTATAACCTACCAAAATTGAAACAGAAAGAAGTAAAAAATTTGAACAGGCTGATTCCCAGCAATGAAATTGAATCAGGAATCAAAAAACTCAACAAACAAAAGTTCAGGACCAAAGAGCTTCACAGGTGAATTCCACCAAACATTTAAAGAAGGGTTAATACCCATACTTCTCAGAACTTTCCAAAAACTAGAAGAGAAATGAAAGCTTTCAAATTCATTCTACGAGGCCAGCATTAACTTGATACCAAAACTAGATAAAGACACCATAAAAAAGAGAATCAAAGGCCAATATATCTAATGAACATTGAGGCAAAAACCCTCAATAAAATACCAACAAACTGAATCTAACAATATATTGAAAGAATCATTCACCATGATCAAGTGGTATTTATTCTCAGGATGCAAGCGTGGTTCAATATTTACAAATCAATCAATGTGATAATTCACATCAATAAGAGAAAGGATAAAAACATATGATTATGTCAATAGAAGCAGAAAAAAGCATTTGACAAAGTACAAAATCCATTCATGGTAAAAACCCTCTGCACAGCAGGTCTAAAAGGAACATACCTCACCCTAATAAAGGCCATATATGAAAAACTGACAGTAAACATTATGCCCAATGGGGAAAAACTGAGAGCTTCACCTCTAAGGTCAGGAATAACACAAGTATGTCTACTCTCACAACTTTTATTCAACATAGGACTGGAAGTCCTAGCCACAGAAATTAGACGATAAAAATAATAAATGCATCCAAATTGGTTTAAGAAAAAGTAAAACTTTCACTATTTGCAGATGACATGATTATATATATATATATATATATATATATATATATATCCCTAAAGACTCCACCAAAAATCTACTACAACTGGTAAAGTCACAAAATACACAATCAATGTACAGAAATCTGTTGAATTTCCAAACACCAATAAGGAAGGAGCAGAAAGAGAAATTAAGAAAACAACCCACTTTACAATTGTATCAAAACAAATATCTAGAAATAAATTTAACTAAATTAGTGAAAGACCTGTTCTTTGCACCCTAAAAATCAGGGGTGAAAGATATTCAAGACAACGCAAAGAAATGGAAAGATATTCCATTCTCATGGGTTGGAAAAACAAACACTAGTTTGTTAAATATAGTTAAAATGTCTATACTATCCGAAAACAATCTACAGATTTAATGCAATCCCTATTAAAATAACAGCATTTTTCACAGAACTAGAACAAACAATCATAAAATTTGTATAGACCACAAAAGATCCTGAATAGCGAAAGCAATCCTGAAAAATAAAAACAAAACTGGAAGTATTTCAATTCCAAACTTCAAGTTATATTACAAAGCTGTAACAATCAAAACACGATGGTACTGGCACAAAAACAAACCCAGAGATCAGTAGAATAAAAGAGAATGCCCAAGAATAATCCCACAATTATATGGTTAACTAATCTTAACAAAACAGTAAGAATATGTAATGGGAAAAAGTGTGTTCAACAATTATGGCTGGGAAAACTGGACAGCTACATACAAAAGAACAAAAATGTATCACTTCCTTACACAATACATAAAAAAAAATAAACTCAACATGAATTAAAAACCTAAATGTGATGCTTTAAACCATAAAATTCCTAGAAGTGAGCATACATAGGCAGTAATTTTTTAGACATCAGCTGTAGCAACATATTTCTAGATGTGTTTCTTGAGGCAAAATAAATAAAAGCAAAAATTAACTATTGGGATTACATCAAAATAAAAAGCTTCGACACAACAAAGGGGGAAAAAACAACAAAACTAGAAGGCAACCTACAGAATGGGAGAAGATATTTGCAAATTATATATTTTATAAAGGGTTGCTATCCAAAATAAATGATGAATCAATACAACTCAACACCCTCCAATACAAATAATACAATTAAAAATGGGCAGAAGATGAACCTAGGGGAAGGGAAGGAATAATAAGATAAAAACAGAGAGTGGGGGCAAACCATAAGAGATTCTTAAATACAGAGAACAAACTGAGGGTTGCTGGAGGGATGTTGGGTAGGGTGATGGGCTAAATGGATGATCAGCATTAAGGAGACCACTTGTTGGGGTGATCACTGGGTGTTATATGTAAATGATGAATCACTAAGTTCTACTCCTGACACCATTACACTATATGTTAACTAATTTGGATTTCAATAATTTTTTAAATTGAAAAAAGAAATACAAAGAAATGGGCAGAAGAGATGAACAGACATTTTTTTTCAAAGACATTCAGATGGCTAACAGACACATGAAAGGAGCTCAACATCACTCATGATTAGGGAAATTAAAATCAAAACTGCAATGAGGTATCACCCCATAACTATCAGAATGGCTAAAATCAAAAACTAAGAAACAAGTGTTGGTGCCGACATGGAGAAAGTTGAACCCTTGTACACTATTGATGGGAATGAAAACTGGTGTCATCACTGTGGAAAACAGTATTGAGGATCTTTAAAAAGTTAAAAATAGAAGTACCCTATGATTTAGCAATCACAATACAAATCTATAGTATAATAATTTTTTTAATTAATGAGGAACTTACACACACACAGATAAATAGAGAGAGAGAGAGAGAGAGAGAGAGAGAGAGAGAGAGAGAGGGAATTAAATTCTATGTCTTGAATATAGGGTGCCAAGTTCTTTTCTAAGAACTTTATATGTTTATTTTATACTCCTCATAACAAATGTTATTGTCTTTTTCTGAATGCATTGGAAGGTTAGGTAACTTGCCCAATATACACAAAATACATAATGTGGTTCTAAGTTTGCTATGTGCCCTTTCTTATAACAGTTTATTTATTCTGTGTTTAAGTAATTCCTTTTTATTATATGTTAAAATGTACTTTACTTTTTGAAATGATTATAGTTGTGCATGGTAAATGTATGGTCACATTCTAAAGATGAGTGAAATCCAAAAATGTAGAAACAACTGCTTTAGAAATGTATTCCAGTCTAGAGCCCCCATGAAGTCTGACTCTGAGGTCTTAAATGCTACTTAGCATTAAGAAGCTTTTAAATTTTGATTTGCAAATGTCTCCTCCCATTCAGTAGTTTGCCTTTGCATTTTTGTTAATGGTTTTCTTGGCTGTGCAGAAGCTTTTTAGTTTAATTTTGTACCATTGGTTTATTTTTGTTTCACTTGCTCTTGTGTTTGGAGTCAGACCCAAAAAGTCATTGCAAAGACTAATGTTAAGGACCTTATCATCTGTGTTTTGTTCTAGGAGTTTTATGGTTTCAGGTTTTACATCCAGTCTTTAATTCATTTTGTGTATAGTGTAAGATAGTGGTCCAGTTACATTCTTTTGCTAATAGCTACCCAGTTTTCCCAACATTATTTACTGAAGAAACTATCTTTTCCTCATTGTAACCTTCCCAATTGAAACTATCTTGCCCTATTACTGTCTTCTTTGTTGTAAATTAATTGAACATATATACATGGTTTATTTCTGGGATTTCTGTTCTGTTTCCTTGATCTATATTCCTGTTTTTATGCCAATACCGTAGTGTTCTGATTACTATAGATTTGTAGTATAATTTGAATTCCAGGAGTGTGACACCTCCACATTTGTTCCCCATTTTCAATATCATTTTGGTTACTCAGCATCTTTTGTGGTTCTATATAATTTTTATATTTACTTTACTTCTGTGAAAAATGCCATTGGAATTTTGATAGAAATTGCATTGAATCTGTAGATTGCTTTTGGTAGTATGGACATTTTAATAATATTAATTTTTCCAATCCATTACCATGGTATATCTTTCCATTTGTTTATAGCTTCTTTAATTTCTTTTATCAGTGTACAAGCTTTATTCAACTCTGTGTCTTTCAACTTTTTGTCTTTCAAGTCTTTCAACTCTTTGGTTAAATTTAATCTTACATATTTTATTCTTTTCTTTTCTTTTCTTTTCTTTTCTTTTCTTTTCTTTTCTTTTTTGAGAGAGAGAGTGAGAGAGAGAGAAAGAGAGTGGGAGACCAAGAAACAGACTCAAACATTTTTTGATTGTTTTTTATTTATTTTTTTGAGAGAGTGCAGGTGGGGGAGGGGCAGAGAGAGAGGGACAGAGGATCTAATGCAGGCTCTGCACTGATAGCAGTGAGCCCAATGTGGGGCTTAAACTCACAATCCTCAAGATCATGTCCTGAGCTGAAGTTGGATGCTCAACCCACTGAGCCACCCAGCTGCCATTGTATTTTATTCTTTTTGATGTGATTGTAAGTGGGATTCTTTTCATGATAGCTCATTATTAGTGTATAAAAAACACAACATATTTTTGTATATTAATTTTGTATACTACAAACTTGCCGAATTTATTTATTAGTTCTAATAGCTTTTTGGTGGAGTCTTTAAGGTTTTCTATATATAATGTCATATCATCTGCAAATAATGACAGTTTTACCTCTTCCTTTCCAATTTGGGTGACTTTTATTTCTTTTTCTTACCTAATTCCTGTGGCTAGCACTTCCAAAATAAATTAAGAACTCATAAAATTCAATAACAACATAAAAAAAACAAACAACCCAATTAAAAAAATGGGCAAATGATCTGAACAAGCATTTTTGCAAAGAAGACATACAGATGGCCAACAGGCACATGAAAAGATTCTCAACATCATTAATCATGAGGAAAATGCAAATCAATACCACAATGCGATATCACCTTACACCTATAAAAATGGCTATTATAAAAAAGACAAAAAATAACAAGTGTGGTGAGGATGTGGAGAAATGGGAGCCCTTGTGCCCTGTTTGTAGGAATGTAAATTGGTGCAGCCTCCATGAAAAATGGTATGGAGTTTCCTCAAAAAGATAAAAATATAAATGAAATTTGATATGCCTTATTTCAGTGCGTGGTAGAATGAAGGGCATGGTGAGGTGGAAATCTGCATCTGACTTTTTATTATCATCATATATTGCTATCTTTTTTTCTTTCCTAATGGAGTAGCTGCAGCTGTATATACCACAGGATAATGGCTATTATTTATACAGCAATTTTTATCTTTAGTGTGCATTACCAATACTAACACATTGATCCTCAGGATAGATGTGTTACATAATGCATAGAGCAAATATGCACCCCTTGTATTTTCCAGTGAACTAAGTAGGTTCATGAAATACAATCAATGGATCATCAGTATTAGTTGGAGCTATAGTAAACAAAATGATCTACCAGTACTGGAGTTAATAAGTGATGGTCACAGGTTCAGATTACAGTTCATTACCAATGCCCCTGCAGGGGAGACATTTGCAAACCAATCTTCTGCTTCCTCTTCACAGAGGATTTCTTTTAATAATGACTGACATTTCTTCACAGCCTCTAAATGGGTCCATCTGGCATTGTGCAAGTTTCTCAGGTATGGTGGATTGTTTTACTTTACTCCATCTGGCAATGCTTCCTGAGAGGTCATATTTTACTATGAAAGCATTTTGATAAAACCAGCAGTGAAGTTTTGCTATTATCCTTGTATCATGTCCAGGTCTCACCACCTCCTGTCTCACTATCGATTTTCTACTTCCATCACGCCTTCTCAGCCTAAACACACACACACACACACACACACACACACACACACACACACACCAAGAGCTTCAGGATCTGAAAGAAATAAAGAGCCAATGCAATAGCTTTTCGACTTATCCTGAAGATTTTTGTGGGCATTTTTTAAATGGCCCATTGTTATAAAGAACATTTCCTAATTGCATTGTCTCTTTCACTTTATTGCTGTGAGGTAGGAAGGCACTATTGTTCCAGAGTTTAAGGCAAGGTAGAAAAGGTTCAAAGTGAGAGTAAATCAGAACCACACAATTACATAAAATCTGAATTCACCCAACTGTTTAATTGATGCTGATGATAAGTCAAAAATTTATTTATACTATTATACTTGAAACACCTCTCTGACTCACTCTTCTCATTACCATATATTTCATTTCCTGGCAATATGTCATACTATATGGGAGAAGAATCCTGAGAAGATCTTATTTTTGAGCTTAAACCTTGTCATATCTCAAAGAAAATTCCATAACTTTAAATAACTTCAGAATATAGTATTTGTTTAATGTTCAATTACATGGAAACACCACCCAAAATGTGCTTTAATTTTTTATTATTATTTCCCATCTATAAATCCTCCCTGTGTTCTTGAAAGCAATAAGAATAAACTTACAGTAGCCAAAACATAAGATGCCAAATATCATCCTTCATAGCATAAAATGAAACAAAATAGAGGCCCAACTTTCTGAATTATAGGCATTATTTTTGCATGTAGGCAATATGAAAGATTATTAAAAACAGAATTTTATAAGAATTGCATTTAAGAAAAGAGCCTTCCCTATATAGTAATAAATAGGAGCAGAAGACCAACAGAGAAATAACTTAAAAATAGCTAAAGAAAAAGAAATAACCATATTCAACTCCCCACAAAACCAGTCCCACTATTTTTGTTGGTCAATAAATGAATACAAGATTTGTTCTCTAAATCATCTTTGATTGAGCAATAAATTCAAAATTAGTAGTTTCAAATTTGGCCTCCAGATATGGACCACTACTTTTGTTGGTAGAATTGGCTTTCAGGCCACACTTTGATTAAAGCACATTATCTGGTATGTGACTTTTTGGGTGAGAGAGTAATACTGATATAACAAAAATAAAACAGTTGGATAAGCTGCAGACACAGAAAGAAATATTGGAACCCTGATGAAGGAAAGTTTGTCTGAAATTCTCTTTCATTTTTTTTCATCACAAATACAAACCAACTGATGCTATGTCATGTGGTGTTTCCAAACATTATTTATAAGCCAAATATTTGATCAGTTTTCTATACAGCTACAGAGAGATATCATAGAGAAAGCAAGCCTGTGGACAACAATAGAATAGTTGCAGTGCCTTGCAAACTAGAATTTTTATGTCCAAATTCAAAGAGATTGAGCTCTGCAGGTTTCAGAAAGACTTCAAGAAAATAGGCATTATTGTGTGAGAACTCATCACAAAAGTTTACAATTGGACTGGATAAAGAGCTTTAGGAAAGACAAAAGGCCGTTTTATTTTGTCTATGAAATAATTTTGCTTCAATTTGGTGGTTTTGCAGCTGTAAGAGAACGGCAAGTGCAGCAGTGCCTCTGTGCATGTGCTATCATTTTATGATGTGAAATCTGCTTATGCATGCATCTGAGTAATATTATTGCTTAAGACAAATGGGAGTTTGGGGACAGGGGCTTTGCAAGCACATTTGAATACCTGTGCTGGAATCCAGCTCCAGCAGGTCCAGGGTTCCCTGAAGGATGGACGGTGTTGGCACGAGAGAGATGAGAGAACTTCAAGTTTCTTTCTGATCACCAGGCAGCCATCTCTGCTCTGTCTGATTCTCTAGCTTTATTTATAGTGAAACGTACAAGGAGCAGAAAGAGCAGTGTATGTTTAGTAAATGATTTCTCATAGATAATTTTTACAATTTACCAGAACATGGATTCTGCAGAAGTTACAATTCTAGTAGTAATGATTGTCGTAAAAAACTTAGCTGCAGGCACTCATGCTATCATATGGGAAGGGCAGGTATTTTTTAAGCGTACATTTTTTCCATAGGATGCATAAGACCAAGATATACAAAACCTCAGGAATAGCCCTGAGGAAGCGACCTTTAACCATGAGGCAAAGAGCATTGTTTACTAAAGGTCAGTTTTTTATGAGTAAGGGTCATTAGGCTGTTTATAGCTCTAAGAGAAAGTTTCCAGAAAAACAGGATCCCCAGAAGACATAATGCCTGCTCTCACAGTCCCAAAGACAAATGATACATTTTATCTCAGTAGTGACTTTTGCAACTACGTCCAGGCATAGAAAGTAGACAGTTAATTGCTCAGTTAGGAGGAAAATTATATGTTGCTTGCCTTAGTCTCATTAGGGTGTATCTAGTTTACTCATCTTTTCCCTACCAGGTGCAATCACGCTTCAGGGATAGGGCAGGGGGACAGGCCACTCCTGACACTAATCAGCAAAGCACTCTGAGGTTTGGTGCCCAAGCAGAAATGAAAGTTTCAAGAGGGTAGATATTGGTCGCCGCCTGGTGGCAAGACACCATGCAAACTTGCTGTACCCTCACCAGGAATTTTCATTCAACCGGTGAGTTCAGATAACTCCCAACATACCTGCATGAAATAAGATGGCATTTATTACTTTAATTGTATCTTAAGCATTTATTCAAAATTTCACTAACGTGAAACCCGCTCATTCAGTGTTTCTAATTCTATATTATATTCTAATAAATATATTCTTTGTCAATTTGCCTATAAAGTCTGTGTCAAAGATGAAAATTCTTTATGGATTACAGCAAAGCCTCTACTTGATTACTTTTGTGTTTATTTTGCTGTATGTTTTTGAATGCATTAAATCTGTAGAGATTTCAATAAAGTCTATGTAATACAGACTTTTAACAAATTTCACTAACCACCAATGTTTATTGAATGTTTGGTGACTCCAGAACTGTTAGGTTCTAACAAGATGCTAAAGAAGCACAGTACTGATTAGACAAATGTAAAAATACATGAAGCAATCAGAGATAATGAAGTGCTACATTGTGTGGTGCAGAGCTACTTATCGTAAAAAGCAAAATGAGGGTGCCCGAGTGGCTTAGTCAGTTTAGCGTCCATCTCTTGATTTTGGCTCAGGTCATAATCTCCTGGTCCGTGAGTTCCAGCCCCGGGACAGGCCCTACACTGAGACTGAAGGGCCTGCTTGGGATTCTCTCTCTCCCTTTCTCTTTGCCCCTTTCCTGCTCTCTGTCTCTCTCTCTCTCTGTCAACATAAATAAATAAACTTAAAAAAAGCAAAAAAGATGCAAAGAAAGGTAAAATAAATATGGGACTTGATACCTTCAGATCTTTTCATAAAGGTACTGGGGCATAGAGTTGGCCTTCAAGAATAGATTTGGAGTGGACAGGCAGAAATGAGCTGGGAATGAATTCAGGATAAGGGAACTTGCATAAGAAAGTACATGGAAGGTAAAATAAATATTAGAAAATGGTAGGTAATAATTTGGTAGAGAAGTACCAGATTGTTCTGGGCCTAGAAAGCATGACAGAAACTTTTTATTTGAATCAGAAGGCAAAAAGAGACTACTATAGGATTTCTCTTTTTACTATAAAGTATGTTATGCACAAAAAAGAGTGCATCAAGTGCATAAAGTGGTTTAAAAAGATATTAAAGATCAAAGGAAAAAAGAGACAATCTAAAGAACAGGCCATTAAATATTGAGAACAAACTGATGATTGTCATAGGGGAGTAGGGTGGGAGGTTGGGGAAAGTGGCGAAGAGAAGTAAGAGACACAGGCTTCCAAATATGAGATGAATAAATTATGGGAATAAAAGACACAGCATAAGGAATATAATCAATGGTATTGTAATAGAGTTGAATATTGACAGATGGTAGTCACATTTGCGGTGAGCATACCCCAATGTATAAACTAATAGAATCACTAGATCCTGCACCTAAAACTAATGTAACATTGTGTGTCAGCTATACTCAAAAAAAAAAAAAATTAAAGAGTACACTTACCATGATAAGTACTAAGTAATATATAGAATTATTGACTCCATTTTGTACACCAGAAACTAATAATAAACTGTATGTTAATTAAAATACTTCTATTTTAAAAAAATCCTCAATTTTCCTACACTCAATTTAAGAAACAAGAATACCAGTATTTTAATATCCCTTTATATTTACTCCCAATCACATATTTCCTCCATTGCAGAGGTAACCATAATCTTAAGTTTTGTGTTAGTCAATGATTCTGTTTGTTTTCTTTAATGTTTTAATACTTATGTATGTAATTCTAAATAATATATTGTCCATTTTTGCTTGGCTTTGGACTTTTTATAAATATTATGATGCTACATACAACTTTATGTCACTTTTTTCTTTTGCTCAAAATTGAATTTTGGAAATTCATGCATATTGATGTCTGTATCTGTGATTCATTAAAATTTTATACTAGTCTATTGTGTGAGTATGATGGAATTTCCTTTTCCTGTCAACTCCTGATGGACCACTGGTTTTATTCAGGTTTGGCTGACATGAACATTGCTGTTATGACTTTTATTGTATGTGTCCTTTGATAGTACAGGTTGAGACAAATGCCTAGGAGTATTGTTGGGTCATAAAGTATTCATATGCTCAGTTTTGCTAGATCACGTCAAACTTTTATTCATCAGCAATGTATTCTACTGCTTCATGTTCTTGTCAACACTTGATATTGCCAATCTTTTAAATTTTTGCCAATCTGGTGAGTAGAAATTTTATTTAACCATTATTAATTGCATTACACTGCTTATGAATGAGATTGAGTATATTTTATATATTCATGGGCCAGTTATATTCTATTCTCTGTGAAATGTCTCGTTGTGTTTTCTTATTATTTAAGTAGGTTATACATGATGTGTTATATAAATTATAGGTGATGCAAGTGTTTTCACAAATTATTACTTGCGTTTTAACTCTAATATGTATTGGATGAACAAGTTTATTTTTATGTTTTCACATAAAACATACCAATCTTTTCCTTTGTAATTTCACATTCTGATTAAGAAGTCCTTTTCTACCCCAAGGTTGTAAAGATAGTCTCCTACTTTCATTCAGCATGACGCTTTCTGAAAAGGAAATGGGCAACTCAAGGTAACAATGAGTTTATAGTCGCTAAGATATTTAAGGAGAGGAATATTAAGGAAGAGATTCACGGACTTCCACCAGGTTTTTTGCTTGCCTTTTCTCCAGGAGCATTGCAATGCCAACCTGGCTCTATTTCATTCAAGCCTGCTGACCTTTAGAACTCTAGGCTTTAGAGGCACCTGGGTGGCTCAGCCAGTTAAGAATCTGATGCTCGATTTCTGGCTTAGGCCTTGATCTCACAGTTGGTGAGTTCAAGCCCCCCGCATCAGGCTCTGTGCTGGCAGTGCAGAGGCTGCTTAGGATTCTCAACTCTCTCCCTCTCTCCCACCCTCCTCCACTTGTTCTCTAAATAAATAAATAAATAAATAAATAAATAAATAAATAAATAAATAAATAAACTTTAAAACTCCAAGCTTTAGAGATGTGGTGTGGGCAGGGGCTTTTTCTGGTCTTCTGGGGGAGGAGACAATCACAATGGGACTGAGATGAGCTTGACTGAGAAGGGTAGTCCCACCAGAGTGCAGACAGGTGTGGCTCAGTGTAAGCAAGTTAGGCAGCCAGTATAGGTGCTGTAAGAAGTGATTGAATCTTGAGTAGCTTAGCTTAGTCACAGTCTTTGAGATCTCTGACTTGGAGTAAAATAGAAATAAGCTTAAATTGCAGTTATGTTACTAACCTATTTTATCTTAGGCAATTTATATAAGCATTCTTAGCCTCAGGTTTCCAATTTATAAAATGGAAATAATAACACTTTATTTATCAAGTTATTATGAAGAATAAGTAAGATAATGCACATATTGTTCTTAGTAATATTAGGTGCTCCAGAAACGTTAGTGGTTATTATTTTAATAGGCACAATGGCTGCACAACCTGAAAGGATATCTAACTAACAATTTTACACCCACCCATGCTTTAAGTTTTTGTATATAGCCACCACTTGGTAACACTTATCAAAGGAAAAGATAAAATAAAAGACGTACAGCTAATGGAAAATAATGGGTGTTCTCCAAACATGTATTTTGTCTTAGAATATAGCCAGACATGCGTATTTTACATCTTTTCCTTTGTGTCTGCCTTCCATCCCTGCTGCTAGCAATGCAGCAACCTGGGAGGAGAAGGAGATTGAGAATTGAAAAGTGAGTGTATGCAATGAGAGGAATTAGAGCCAGGGCAAGAGAAGCATGAAGCATGATGAGGATGCAGATAAGATGTGAATAGCTCAGAGCTCCTAACTTCATCAGTATGTCATTTGAGAACATACATAATTTCTTTTTTTTTACTTTCAAAATATATTTTATTTCTTAGTCGTATGTGTTTGGCAAAATTCCCAAGATAATCATTAGCTTCATGTACAGAAATAAAGGAGAGTTCATTAAGAACTGGCATTGACTCAATCACGAGAATGATCAAATTTTGAAACTGGAAAATAAACTCATGTGTTATCAAAACTAAAGAGCTTAAGTGAGCACTTTTCTTTAGAAAGATCTCCCACTGAGTCTCCAGCCCCCTCAGGGGACTCAAACCATCGTCACGCACACACGGACACCACAAACCGCACAATTTCAGAGAAGGTTCTGAGTCACACGCGCACATGCTGGCATTCTGCACTAGGACTTTAAAGCGTCAGCTTCAACGTTTGGTGAAGAACACGTTTTCTTGGGAGATAAAGTTTATGTGAATCCTGTAACCTGCCGAACTGTCAGAGTACCGACTATAAAATTCGTCTTTTATTCTCTACACTTCTGTACCATAGTCATTGTCTTCGTCCTCATTGGCTCTGAAATGCATCTTCCTGAATTCTTGTCCGCTCATTGAAGGACAAGAGGAAGACGCTGGGGCAAGGTCCTGCATGAGCTCCACGTTCCCGAAGAAGCGGCCCACGGGCATCTGCTGGTTGCTGTCCTCGTCCAAGAAGACGCTGTCGTCCGTGGGCATCTGCGGCCTCGGTGCCGGCTCCATCGGCAGTGTTGACCGGCCCCAGGCGGTGCGGCTGCCATGCGGCTCCTCTCCTGGGAGGGGCCCGCGTGCTGGCAGGAATGGGCTGTCTTCAGTTTCTGGGGAGCGAGCGTCGCCCACAGGGGTGCCGTGCCCGAGGGGGGTGCCCGTGGCCTCTTGCTTTGCAGGGGCACCAGCTCCCCTTCCTGGAGGTGGCGCGGGGTCTTCTGCAAACCCCAGAGGGTCACTGTCACAGGGGCGCTCAGGTGGTATTTTGGGCAAAGCAACACTATCGCTTTTGGGGACTCGTTTCTGTAATTCTGATTTCACAAGATGACCTTTGTCATACTTGAACTTCTTGGAAGTTCGCCTGTCGGCCGCTTTGTGTGACGAGGAGGTCTGACATACCGTCCTGGCAGACGTGGCGACGCCGGCTTCCTGCGCAGAGGCCAACCTGGCCTAGCAAAGGCGGGCTCTGAGGCGCGCTGAAGACCGCACTCCACCTGCGAGCTTCCAGCTCCTCATGAGTGTGAGCCTCGCGCTGCAGCCCCCAGCACGGCCCGAACCTCGCGTCCTGGCCTAACGCTTCTCTGAGCATACATAATTTCAAAGGAATCCTGTCAGAAGTTTTAGAGTGACTCATTTTCATTCTTACCACGGTAGATTTCCCAGGATACAGACTAAAGTTGTGTGGGAGAGGCACAAAAAAAATGATAAATGTAAAGAAGTTTATACATTAACCCTTTCTATCCCCTAGCTTCTGAAAAGTGCCTCCACATACAATTGGCTGAAGAGCCTGTGCAGTGGAGGAAGATCAGAGAGTGGTGGAAAGTAATCTCCAGCATTTGAGAAATGAAGCATAAGAGAGCTCTGCCAATCAATGTTTCTAAAATTTCTTTTTCCATTTAACAGTCACCACCAACCAACAAAATACTCCTGAGTCCATTTGAGTAGATGAGCTGTAAATCTTGTCTTTTCTACACTTAAGGACAGAAAGAATTTTAGTCAAAGAACTATGACTGCAGCTTGAATAAAAACATGACCAGAGATAAGGTTCTTTAAAAAGGAAAAAGGAAAACATTAGCATAAAACAATAAAGCAAAAGAAAAAAGAAAGAAATGGACAATTCATTAAAGAGACTATAATCAAAACTTAGCATCCTCTTATAGCTTTCTTTGTAAAAGAGATAGAGTGTGTGAGGCCGGGGACTCATTATCCTCTCCTAGCTAGTAATTCACAGAGAACAGAAACGAAATGGGGCGGTGCTGCCTAGAGAATTGTAAGTCAGAGATGAGCCCATTAGTTAGCACCGCTTACTGTTTACATAATGGGGAGTCATTTGAAAGATTCTCAGTATGTTTTAGAAGCCCTTCCACAGCCCACATACCAAATTCACACTTTTTTTTCATTCTTATACGCTTTGCATTTCAGAAACTCAAACTAGAAATGTCAAGTGGCAGAAATCACTCCAGAAAAAAAAAGGTGCGTCAATCTTCAGATTCAAAAAACGGGGCGGGGGGGAGGGGAAGCAGCAACATTTCAAACATGGCAGATACTTAAATACAACTGAGACCAGCTTGTTTTCTTTTCCTTTAGTGAGGAGAAAGACCAAACTGAACTCATTTTTCAGGGACAAATTGTCGAAAACCCTGTATTTGGGTCTTCCTTCTCAATAATCTTTCCCCCCCTATATTTAGAAAACACTACACAAAAAAGAAACACAAGTGATGCTTATTGTGTTTAGTGAGCATCAGTAGTATGCCAGTTATGGGCTAGATGATGATGATGATGATATGGTGTGCATGTGTGTGTGTGTGTGTGTGTGTGTGTGTGTGTGTATCTTCCTTTATCCTCACAATACACCTATGAGGTAGGTGCCATTGTTATCCTCTTTTTACAAGTGAGGATACTGAACTGAGGATAATTTATTTAACATCCCCAAAATCACACATTAAGAATGTAGGAGAATTTTAATTTTAACTTGGATCTAGCTGACTTCAAAACTCATGTTTTTAATTACATCTGCCTCTCTAGTCTGGCTGGTGCAGACATTAATGCTTGCACATAAGTGACCAATAACAACAGCTTGTCCACTTATGTGTGGTTAAATTTTTTCATACTTCCACAGCATGCTTACTGATGGAAGTGGCTGCCTTCCCTTTCCTCCTTTCTATCAGTTCATTTGTGTGGCTCATATACTTTTTTGCAGTAATCCAGTCTGAAGTCATCCCAATGGGGAGCTTTCTATCAGAAACTAAAAAGGATTTTATCCACTTTCACCAAGCTCTTTCTCAAATCAACTGCCACAAATAAAAATGACTGTCTAAAGGTACTTCCATTAAATAGGAATTGAGTAGCCTGGAAGGATGCATTTGATTCCTTAATAATATAATCTTCCTACAGAGGAGCTCATCTGTATGGAGAATTAGCATCTGATTATATCCTATCTTGTACCCTGTATAAAAGTCTTCCATAGGTGTCATCTTATGTACAAGAATATTAGCACTTTGAGAGCAGGAAATATGTCTTATAATTCTTTTGTATCCCCCCTCTCCTAACTGGTGGCATGGCGCTGCATGAGTACTTGACTTGGTTGACTAAGAAAAAGAATGATAGAAATACTGCATCAGCTGGCTTTTACTAGGTGAAATCACTCCAATATCTAGTGACTTTAATCAACAACCATTTATTTAGTTCATGAGTCTGTATGTTGGTAGTTCGGACTGGGCAGCTGGGCAGTTCCTCTGATGTCTCAGTCATGTGTACGTAATTAGCTGCCAGTTAACCAAGCAGTTCTGCTTTTGGTGGTTGGTTGACTGTTGGCCCTGGCAGCAGGGGTACAATGGGGGGTGGGTAGTAACTAGTCTATGTGTTTCTCATTATACAGTAGATAGTTCTGGTAGGATTATAAAATTTAGAGTAAATGTGTGCAAGAATTTTTGAGGTCTAGGATCAAAACTACCTCAATGTTGTTTCTGTCATATTCTATTGGCCAAAAAAAGTCAAAGGGACAGCTGAAGAATAAGAAATGTCTTATATCCATCTTGATGGGGATAGCTGAAAAGCTGTAATCTACTGGGAATGGTTCAAAATTATTGAGCAACTATTTGTGCAAAGTACTTTTATTTTTTATGTTCTTAAAGTTTATTTTGAGAGAGAGAGAGAGAGAGAGAGAGAGAGAGAGAGAGAGAGAGAGAGAACATGCACGAGCATGTGGGGATGGAGCAGAGAGAGGGAAAGATAGAGAATCCAAGTAGTCTCCACACTGTCAGCACTGAGTGAGCCCGATGTGGGACTGGAACTCACAAATCATGAGATAATGAACCAAACCAAAATCCTGAGTCAGGTTCTTAACCAATTGAGCCACCCATGCTCGTCTGTGCAAAGTACTTTTTTTAAATTGTTATTTATTTTGAGGGAGAGAGAGAGACAGAGGGCAAGCAGTGGAGGGGCAGAGAGAAAGGGAGACACAGAATCCCAAGAAGGCTCCAGGCTCTCAGCTGTCAGCACAGAGCCTGACTCAGGCTGGAACTCACAAACCATGGGATCCTGACTTGAGTCAAAGTCCGATCCTTAACCAACTGAGCCACCCAGACGCCCCATTGCAAAGTACTTTTAAAGCTAAATTCATATTAACTCTGCTAAGAGTATGCAAATAATTGCCCAAATGTACAGGAGTTAGTGACTAATCTCTGAATCTAAATACAGTGATTTTCACACCACTCAACATTGTCTCTCAATTAAAGGCTGAGAGTAAGACAATATATCTCAGTCAAGTTCTCAACATATTATTTTATTTTTCACTGTAAAAAATTATAATTTAGTACATTTTACTTGAATTTAAAAATGACAATATTCTTACTATTGGTGAAAAAGTGAAATAGATTGTTTTGATTCATTAATTGTAATACATATTTTCATTTATTGATATGTTTTTATTGTTACAATGATGGTTTGTATTGTTTATTTTATTTTTTTTAAATTTCTATAACAAACAGTGCTCATACCAACAAGTCCCCTCCTCCATGCCCATCACCACCCTTCCCCTCTCCACATCCCCCATCAGCCCTAAGTTTTCAGTATTCAAGAGTCTCTCATGGTTTGCCTCCCTCCCTCTCCCCAACTATTTTTCTCCTTCCCCTCCCCCATGGTCCTCTGTTAAGTTTCTCCTGTTAGACTTATGAGTGAAAATCTATGGTATCTGTCCTTCTCTGCCTGACTTATTTCGCATAGCATAACACCCTTGAGTTCCATCCACGTTGCCACAAATGGCCAGATTTCATTTTTTCTCATTGCCATGTAGTATTCCATTGTATAGATAAACCACATCTTCTTGATCCATTCATCAGTTGATGGGCATTTAGGCTTTTTCCATGATTTGACTATTGTTGACAGTGCTGCTATGAACATTGGGGTACATATGCCCCCATGCATCAGGACTCCTGTATCCCTTGGGTAGATTCCTAGCAGTGCTATTGCTGGGCCATAGGGGAGTTCTATTGTTAATTTTTGAGGAACCTCCGCGCAGTTTTCCAGAGCGATTGCACCAGTTTACATTCCCACCAACAGTGTAGGAGGGTGAACATTTCTCCACATCCTCGCCAGCATCTATAGTCACTCTAACTGGCGTGAGGTGGTATCTCAGTGTGGTATTGATTTGTATTTCCCTGATGATGAGTGACACTGACCATCGTTTCACGAGTTTGTTGGCCATTTGGATGTCCTCTTTGGAGAAGTGTCTGTTCATGTGTTCTGACCATTTGTTCACAGGATTATTTGTTTTAAGGTGTGGGGTTTGGTGAGTTCCTTATAGATTTTGGATACTAGCCCTTTATCTGATATGCCATTTGCAACTATCTTTTCCCATTCCATTGGTTGCTTATTAGTTATCTTGATTGTTTCCTTTGCCGTGCAGAAGCTTTTTATCTTCATGAGGTCCCAATAGTTCACTTTCCCTCTTGAATCCCTTGCCTTTGAAGATGTGTTGAGTAAAAAATTGCTGCGGTTGAGGTCAAGGAGGTTGTTTCCTGGTTTCTCCTCTAGGGTTTTGATCACTTCCTATCTAACATTTGGGTCCTTAATCCATTTTGAGTTTATTTTTGTGTATGGTGTAAGGAAGTTATCTAGTTTTAGTCTTTTGCATGTTGCTTTCCAGTTCTTCAGCACCATCTGTTAAAGATGCTATTTTCCATTGCATATTCTTTCCTGCTTTGTCAAAGATTAATTGGCCATACGTTTGTGGGTCCAATTCTGGGATCTCTATTCTATTCCATCGGTTTATGTGTCTGTTTTTGTGCCAATACCATACTGTCTTGATTATTACAGCTTTGTAGTAGAGGCTAAAGTCTGAGATTGCTATGCCTCCCGTTTTGGTTTTCTTCTTCAATATTACTTAGATATTCGGGGTCTTTTGAAATTCCATACAAATTTTAGGATAGTTTATTCTAGCTTTGAGAAGAATGCTGGTGCAATTAGGATTGGGATTGCATTGAATGTGGAGATTGCTTTAGGTGGGATGACATTTTAACAATATTTTTTCTTCTGATCCATGGGCATGGAATGTTTTTCCATTTCTTTGTGTCTTCTTCATTTTCCTTCATAAGATTTCTATAGTTTTCATCTTGCAGTTGTTTTACATCTTTGGTTAAATTTATTCCTGGTATTTTATGTTTTTCGTGCAATGGTGAATGGGATCAGTTTCTTGATTTCACTTTCTGTTGCTTCATTATTGGTGTATAAAAATCCAACCGTTTTCTGTACATTGATTTTGTACTCTGTAACTTTGCTGAATCCATGGATCAGTTCTACTAGGCTTCTGGCATAGTCTGTCGGGTTTTCCATGTAGAGTATCATGTCGTATGCAAAAAGTGAAACTTTGACTTCATCTTTGCCAATTCTGATGCCTCTTATTTCCTTTCGTTGTCTGATTGCTGATGCTAGGACTTCTAGCACTATGTTAAACAACAGTGGTGTGAGTGGACCTCCCTGTCGTGTTCCTGATCTCAGGGGGAAAGCTCTCAGTTTTTCCCCCTTAAGGATGATATTAGCTGTGTGCTTTTCATAAATGGCTTTTATGAAGTTTAAGTAAGTTTCTTCTATCCCGACTTTTTTGAGGGTTTTTATTAAGAAAGGATGCTGTATTTTGTCAAACGCTTTTTCTGCATCTATCAACAGGATCATATGGTTTTTATCTTTTTTTTTTGTTAATGTGATGTATCACATTGATGGATTTGCGAATATTGAACCAGCACTGTAACCCAGGAATGAATCCCACTTGATCATGGTGGATAATTCTTTTTATATGCTGTTGAGTTTGATTTGCAAGTATCTTGTTGAGGATTTTTGCATCCGATTCATCAAGGATATTGGCCTGTAGTTCTCTTTTGTTGCTGGGTCTCTGCTTTGGGAATCAAAATGATGCTGGCTTCATAGAATCAGGCCAAAGTTTTCCTTCTGTTTCTATTTTTTGGAATAGCTTGAGAAGAATGGGTATTAACTCTGCTTTAAATGTCTGGTAGAGTTCCCCAGGGAAGCCCTCTGGTCCAGGGCTCTTATTTGTTGGGAAACTTTTGATAACTGATTCAATTTCTTGACTAGTTATGGGTCTGTTCAGAGTTTCTATTTCTTCCCTTTTGAGTTTTGGTAGTGCGTGTGTGTTTAGGAATTTGTCCATTTCTTCTAGGTTATCCAGTTTGTTTTTCATAGTTTTCCCTCATATAATTTTTCATAGTTTTCCCTGATAATTGCTTGTATTTCTGAGGGATTGGTTGTAATGAATCTATTTTCATTCCCGATTTTGTCTATTTGGGAGCTCTCTTTTTTCTTTTTGAGAAGCCTGGGTATAAATTTATCAATTTTGCTAATTTGTTCAAAAGACCAACTCTTGTTTTCATTGATCTGTTCAACTGGTTTTTCAGATTATATAATGTTAATTTTTGCCCTAATCTTTATGCTTTCTCTTCCTCTGCTCGGTTTGGGCTGTTCTTGCTGCACTGCTTCTAATTCCTTTAGGTGTGCTGTTAGATTTTGTATTTGTGCTTTTTCTAGTTTCTTGAAATAGGCCTGGATTTCAATGTACTTTCCTCTAAGGACTGCCTTTGCTGTATCTCAAAGATTTTGGATTGTTGTATTTTCATTTTCATTTGTTTCCATATATTTTTTAATTTCTTCTCTAATTGCCTGATTGGCTCATTCATTCTTTAGTAGGGTGTTATTTAACCTCCATGTTTTTGGAGGTTTTCCAGACTTTTTACTATGATTGATTTCAAGCTTTCTAGCATTGTGATCTGAAAGTGTGCATGGTATGATCTCAATTCTTTTATAATTATTGAAGGCTGCTTTATGACCCAGTATGTGATCTATCTTGGAGAATGTGCCATGAACAATTGAGAAGAAAGTGAATTCCCTAGCCTCAGGATGTAGAGTTCTAAATATATCTGTCAAGTCCATCTGTTCCAATGTGTCATTCCGGTCCATTGTTTCTTTAGTGATTTTCTGTCTAGTTGATCTATCCATTGTTGTAAGTGGAATATTAAAATCCCCTGCAATTAGCACATTCTTATCAATAAGATTGTTTCTGTTTGTGATTAATTGTTTAATGTATCTGTGTGCTCCCGAATTCGGTGCATAGACATTTATAATTGCTAGCTCTCCCTGATGGAGACACCCTGTAATTATTTTATAATGCCTTTCTTGATCTCTTGTTACTGCCATAACTTTAAAGTCAAGTTTTTCCGATAGATGTATAGCTACTCCAGCTCTCTTTTGACTTCAAGTAGCACGGTAGCTATTTCTCAATCCCCTCACTTTCAATCTGAAGTTGTCCTCAGGTCAAAAATGAGTCTCTTGTTGACAGCAAATAGATGGATCTTCTTTTTTTATTCATTCTGATACCATATGTCTTTTGATTGAAGCAGTTAGTCAATTTACATTCAGTGTTATTATTGAAAAATACGGGTTTAGAAGCATTGTGTTCTCTGGAGGATTCATGCTTGTAGTGCTGTCTCTGGTACCTTGGGTATATTGCAACATTTCCCTCATAGAGTCCCCCTTAGGATTTATTGTAGGGCTGGTTTAGTGGTGATGAATTCTTTCAATTTTTGTTTATTTGGGAACACCTTTATCTCTCCTTCTATTCTGAATGACAAGCTTTCTGAATAGAGGACTCTTGGCTGCCTTTTTTTTTTTTTTTCTGTTCACAACATTGAAAATTTCCTGCCATTCCTTTCCGGCCTGCCAAGTTTCAGTAGATAGGTCTGCAACTACCCTGATGTGTCCCTCTTTGTATGTTAAGGCCCTTTTATCCCTAGCTACTTTCAGAATTGTCTCTTCATCCTTATTTTTTGTCAGTTTCACTATGATATGTCGTGCAGAAGGTTGATTCAAGTTATGTCTGAAGGGAGTTCTCTGTGCCTCTGGGATTTCAATGTTTTTTCTTTCCCCATATTGGGGAAGTTTTTGGCTATAATTTGCTCAAGTACGCCTTTGACCCCTTTCTCTCTCTCTTCTTCTTCTTCTTCTGGACTTTCTATGATATGGATATTGTTCTGTTTGTTTTTATCACTCAGTTCTTGAATTCTCCTTTTGTGCCACTGGATCAATTTATGTTTCTGTTTTTTGGCTTCTTCTTTTTCTACAATTGTGTCTTCTAATTCACCTATTCTCCTCGCTGCCTCTTCAATCCGTGCAGTGGCCATCTCCATTTTATTATGTGCATTGTTTATAGCATTTTTTTCATCACAACTATTTTTAAAGTCCATAATCTTTGTAGCAATAGCTTCTCTGGTGTTCCATGCCTTTTTAAAGCCTAGTGATTAATTTTCTGACTTTTGTTCTAAATTCTTGGTCAGTTATGTTGTTAATATCTGTTTTGAGCACTTCTTTAGCTGTCATTTCTTTCTGGAATTTCTTTTGTGGAGAGTTCTTCCGTTTCATCATTTTGTCTAGCTTTCTGTCTCTTGTGAGTTTTAAAAGCTTGTTATGTGCTCTGCACCTGCGAGTACTGCTTTATTACAGGAGTCTTATTGACTGTCCACAGCCTGTCCATTCAAGAAGTGTTCTTTTAATGGTGTCACTTGGTCTCTCTTTTTGTGCCTTTGTTTTATTTCCCTACTCTTAGTAATATTTGGGACTCTCCACCATGTGTACTTTGGCTTGTTTCTTGAGGTAGCCTGTGGAGCCCCTCAAGCTTGCCGCTTTCTCACTACCTCTGGAGGTGGTGGGTAAGCACCTCTTGGATCCTGGATTCTTCAACATATTGTTTTAAACTGTACTTCTTTGGCTGCCATACTTTAAAACTTTGATTTTTGTCCATAACTGTAGATGCATTTTATATTGCTTTTCACAGCTTGGGCTTTGGAGTCAGATTGGCCCAGTCCAAATCCTAGCTCCCCACTTACTAGTTCTAGGTAAATAACATCTTTAAGTCACAACATTCTTATATGTAAAATGAGAACAATAATAATTCCAGTCATAAAAATTTGTTATGAAAATTAAACTAATAGAGTATCTTGTGTTTCTCATAGTAAGCACACAGTAAAAGAATGACACTTGGCACTTAAATAGATATACATGTGCATATTAATATTCACATATGTATATATTCAAATTATATAATATATATGCTTAAGCAACATCTCCCAAATTATATGCTAAATTTTTATTTAATACATAAGAAAACCAGCCTATCTATAGAATAATAAAAATATAAACGATGGGGAAAAGATGTAATAAATAAAAAGTATAAGCTATGCCTTCCTTTTACTTCAGAGTCAGCACTATCAGAATATTGGAACTCTCCCTGTTAGATATGGATCATCAAAAAGAATGCCAAAGTAAATGTAAGTTTTATTTAAATAACTATTTTCTAAAGTGTATTCAGAGAAATGCCTTGGGGCTGAAACTTTGACATTTAGAGAAAGCTGCCTTGTTGAATAAATGTGTATGTCATTACCTTGAAAGGAGGATTCTATCTTTGGAGTGCCTTCTAACTTCAGAACTTTCTATCAGAAGGTCAGATATACTAAGAAATGCACTTGAATGTTGCCTCATTTATGAGGTGCATCATTTTTGGACTATTCAATTTTTAGGCTATGTAAATGATTTTTGTGTTCAAATTTTAGAAAGAAGTAAAATTTTAATCAAATATTTGCAATGAAATGGAAATATTTCATTTGCTGTCTAAAAATGTTATCAAAGATAACCTATCTCTTTTTAGGGAAGGCATTTTTCAATTTGTGAATGTGTTAATCTTGTTTCCACATAACACCTCAGCAAGAAGCATTACAGGCCACCAATGTTAACTTTGTCTCTTGATGCTATGGTATGTAAGTAAATTTCTTCTACTCTTTTAAGATCAGAAACATTATTTTAAACATTTTGACAATAACATAATAAGAGTTCCAGCTATAATATTTGCCATAATTGTTCCTAATAGTTGGAATATTCATTTAAATTTTCAAGTTATAGTTAATAAAAAGTGTTAAAATAGGTTTCAAAATTCCCCTCACTTAGAGCCTAGTTAAAGCACAAGGAATACATAAGCAAATTTCAAATATTAAAGTACACAATTCTGGGCATCTTTAGATTAGGAAAAATCCTACTACTTCACGAAGAACAACAACAAAATAAAAGTGGAGAAAATCATCTCCTGGGATGTATAAGTTGTTTCTTAATCCTTCCATTTTCATCATCTCATTTTACCCTTCTCTGTATAGTTGATAAGGCATATATTGACAAATTTTATAATATTTTTGTATTAATATGAAAGTTAACATGACATTTCTGGGTAAAGGCAAATTATTTTGACTACTAACATGAAACAGATTTGTTATGTTTTGCTGCAAATATCCAACCCCCTTGCAGTGAAATATGATGAGGGGAAGATGTCACCATCCACATAAAGAAAGAGAGCTTTGAAAATAAGAAACTGAGAGCTTATATACAATTTCCCTCCTCCTCCTGAGAGAGGGATATAAACTTAATATCCTTAATGTAAACAAATCTCCTTAGAAAGAAGAGGAAGACCTTAGGTTTTTAAACTTTGTGTTGTAAGTAAATATCTATGGGTGAGAAAGAGAATGTTTCAGGGTTGACAATCCTTGGAAAGTCTCCCTGGCTTTGGGTCTCATCCTCTTTTGAAACATAGGTATTCTCTGAGGAGATAAATCTCTCACTATTTAGTAATCTTTTAGATAACAAGGCGAACATAAAGTAGTCTCAGAAAACCTTACTTATAGAGTCATAAAACTTTTTTCTATGTCCCATAGGTGTCATAACTCCCATTTTATGAACAGGAAAACAAAGACTAAAAAAATTAACTGACATTTCAAAGGCCTCATATTTATTTTTTTATTTATAGTTTGTCAAATTGGTTTCTAAATAACACCCAGTGCCCTTCCCCACAAGTGCCCCCCTCCATGACCATCACCCCCCTTCCCTTTTCCCCCTCCCTCTTCAGCCCTCAGTTTGTTCTCAGTATTCAAGAGTCT
>CM053579.1:41892972-41903003 GCA_028646485.1 Cryptoprocta ferox | reverse complement strand
CGCTCTGGAAAACAGTGTGGAGGTTTCTCAAAAATCTATCAATAAAACTCTCCTATGACCCAGCAATAGCACTGCTAGGGATATACCCAAAGGATACAGAAGTGCTGATGCATAGGGGCACATGTACCCAAATTCATAGCAGCCCTTTCAACAATAGCCAAATCATGGAAAGAGCCTAAATGTCCATCAACTGATGAATGGATTAGGAAGATGTGGTTCATCTATACAATGGAATACTACATGGCCATGAGAAAGAATGAACACTGGCCATGGTAGCAACGTGGATGGACCTTGATGGTGTCATGCTAAGTGAAATAAGTCAGGCGGAGAAGGACAGATACCATATGTTTGCCCTCATAGGTCTAACAGGAGAAACCCAACAGAGGACCATGGGGAGGGGAAGGAGGAAAAAGAGTTGGAGAGAGGGAGGGAGACAAAACACGAGAGACTCTTGAATACTGAAAACAAACTGAGGGGGGAAGGGGAAGGAATGGGGGGTGATGGTCTTGGTGGAAGTCACTTGTGGGGAAGAGCACTGGGTGTTATATGGAAACCAACCTGACAATAAACTATAAAGTTAAAAAAAAAAGTAGGCTTAAAAATTTATTAGATCCATTAATGTGGCCTGGTCACACCCAAAATATATACCTCAGCTTTTCATCTCTTTCCATATCCCTCATTTATTTTACCTTTGTCATTAAGAGAAGAGGACATGGAACCTTGACAACTAGCTCAGGAGTTTTTCTAGACATACATTCTCATAAAAAAATAGAAGAAACCAGAAATGTTGAATTGTTCTTAGGCCATCACAATATTTTGATAAAATCCCATCTTTAAAACTTTAATTTCTGTGCATGTTTTATGGCATGGAAAAAATTGAGATTTTTTTCATGGCTTCATTATCATCTATAATCCTCATTGTAAAAAGAAAATTTACAAAAGCTTTTGTAGTGAAGTAAGAGTCAATCATTGTTACTTTCATTTTACAGAAAAGGTAACAGATGAAATGAGGGAAAATTCCCTCATCCACGTTTTAAAGGAATCATAGCATCAAAGAGTCATTTGAGCTAAAAATACCTTAAAAACGCTTGCATCTCTTGAATAAATTTCTAAAGTTACCACAGATTCTAGCATTCGACTTTATCCTAAAGTTTTCATAATGTGGTTAAGAAAAACACTGCAGTTACATCTGATACTGAATTGCAAATAGAATATAGCTGCAGCACCACCAAAGTTCAGCATCACCAACATTAGATAAAATGACATTGAAATTTTGGGATACTATAAGCCACTTTGGTTCTCTAGTCTGCAATGGGCTTGGGAATTGAGTGAAGGAGACTGAATCTTTTCTAATCTATCCTCACCAAGCCCTGCACTACCCATCCCTCTCCAGAATCCCCTCTTTCTCGAATATTAACAATGTGACGGAGATCCAGGAGTACTGTGGTTTTTGGACAGATGTAGATCAGGTCTTGGGAATTCACAAGGCACACTAATATTTTATGCATTCCTTGGGTAGAAACCTGTGAGGATAATAACAATTTGATTGATTCATGTCAGCTATGTATCAGTTTTCTTAGAATCATGTCTATTCCTTATAACAGTCCAATATGCTAGGCAATAGTAGCTTTATTTATAAAAGACAAAAAAACTGAGTCTCAGATTTTGTAGGAGTTAGAAATCGAAATTAATGTTCCTTTGATTAAGTTACAAATTCCATGCTCTCCGAATGTCTAAATTAAATTCCACCTACACTTATTTAGACCTTTTTTGTTTTTGCTTTTGTCCTGCCTTGGAGGAAAGTGGATGCAGGGTTTCTGGTTATCAAACTAATTTTTTTTTCTCTTTCAATCCATATTCTTTTTATTAATGCTAACAAAAAAGTATAAACTTCACCTTCTTAAACTGCAGAAATACCCCAGTGTGTTTTGCTGGGTAAAATTCAATAGTGGGGCAACGGTTCAAGTGAGTCAATATTCCAACCACTTTAAACTAATCTTCTGTTTCCTTCCTCTTTCTTCTTTCTTTAAAGAAGTAATGTGAAAAGAGGAGCCTGATGTAGCATCACAGAAAAACATAAAAGTACATTTTATTCTTTCTCCATCACTTTCTTGTAACAAATCATCAAAAAGGAAAGTAATTTGTGGAGGAATAATAATTTCCTATCATTGTGGGAGACAATTGTCCACACTAATATCAGAAAGAAAGTGTTTCCTCATTAGGAATGGAGTTGCTAAAATATATTCACATCTTCAGCTGGATATAAATAAAAATGACAAAGATGTTTTGGGACCAATTTTCCCTGCATACCACTAGGCTGCCCTATCCCAAAGCTCAGCTATTTTTTCTTTCCTGTTTATTTATTTCTGAGAGAGGGAGAGAGACAGAGAGAAAGAGAGAGAGAGAGAGAGAGTAGGGGAGGGGCAGAGAGAGACCAAGACACAGAATCTGAAACAGGCTCCAAGCTCTGATCAGTCAGCACAGAGCTCGATGACGTGGGGCTTGAACCCAGAGGCTATGAGATCATGACCTGAGTCAAAGTTGGATGTTTAACCAACTAAGCCATCCAGGTGTCCCCCAAAACTCTGCTATTTTTAATGTTACTGTCAATTTCTTTGTTGACAAAGCTACCTGATTCTTTATCATCTTCCCTTCCTTCTCCATCTTCCCTCTATGTCTCTCATTCTATTAAATCAAATACAAAGGTCTTTAAGTGTGCATTGAAGGCAAGGAAATTCTGCTGCTCTATGGCATCTAACCTTCAACTGGAATTTTTGCTTGGAAAATTATATAGCTGGACCCTGTTGACATTCACTCTTTCTTTACCCTTAGGAAATATAACATTCATTCATGAATTTTAGGGAGTATTTCTTCTCTTGATACCTCAGCCAGGAAAACATCTTGATATGTGAAGCTGTAACCATTTCTTTGCCTAAAAAATTATATAGCTGGGGACCCACTATATGTGCTATGAAATATTATCAAGTAGCAGCACATTTAGCCTCACAGAAGGAATAAAATAAATACATAAATAAAATAAAAATAAAAAAATTTAGGTCATCTCTTATATTTTATTCTAAAAATTCCGTATATGCTATGCATGGAGGACAGGCAGATAACCTGAGAATTGTGACTTATGTTTCCTCTTTGAGGGACAACTGAGTTAAAGAAATTGGTTTCTTTTTGCACACAATTTGGCTGCCCATTAGTGAGAATATTATGCTCCTTCCAAGGGACCTCCCTCTGATAACAAGAAAAGTATTACTAAACAGACATCTGGAAGCAAGATGTGCTCCTCATTTCTTAGTAACACCTATGGCAAAGATGTGAGAAAGAGAGGCATATGTGAAAAGTGGTGATGGAGGCTTAAGAACTGGTTGCAAGTTGAGGGATGTTCCTCTAAACATATCCCTAGAAAAGTGAGGATTGATTTTATCAGCCTTTTAAAAGAAAAAATGTGAGTGATTCAGCCAGCAATATTGAGTTTATTCAGGAATAGCTGAGGAATTGCAAATTGGGAAAAGCAAACTATGGTAAACCATAGGCAAGTCTGGAGAACAAAGAAGGAGAGCATCCTTTTGTAAAGGAAAGAAGGATGTTGGGAGGGGTTGTTTTGAACCAAAGTTTATTCAAAGAAAATGAAAATTTAACATGGTGGCAACTTTCTCATTGGCTGTAGGACAGCACAGCTTGCAGTTGCTCAGGCAAGAGAAAGTCTTCCTTACTCTGCTGGAATATGCAAACTGCAACCAATGGTAAGTACATGAGAGCCCTCCATTCAAGGCTTTCAGACTCCAGTTTTGAGTTGTTTCCTTCACACATTTTTACAAGCTCCATATATAAGATCATAGCAAGAATTAAAGAAATTGTTGCTCACCCTTCAGTTTGCATTGTTCATGATATCAGAGATTTAAATATTTTTCATGTCTGATAAAACTGGCCATGTGCCTAATTTATGAAGTTGACTTAATAAAAAGAAGAGCAGATGGAAAGATTCAGGATTTGGAACCTCTTCCTGAGTTACTCAAGAGAGGTGTTTTGTTTTGTTTTGTTTTGCTTTGTTTTGTTTTGTTTTGAGATGAAGGCCATAGCTCTAATGTCAGATCACATAGCCCATGGTTACAGACTTTAATAGCCAGGGTACAAGCAGCAGCTGCACCCTTGATACAACTCTAAACCCAGAGTGATAACTCATTAATTGAAGAAGGAGAATATGTCACTTTGTAACCTTCTACTGCAGTAACAGAGGCAGCAGCAGCAGCAGCAGCAGCAGCAGCAGCAGGCTAAGCAACCTTTTCCTATGCATTGGCAGACTGCAAAGCCTTGCAGCAATGCTGGGTCCTTTCTGTTTATCAGTGATATTGGATGAACATGGGACCAAGTCAAGTGTGAAGTTTGCTGCTCAGAATGGACCCACTGAAAGCATCAGAGAGCCATTCTGATTTGGGTTCTCAAGATCTGTTTATACTAAAGGGAAACCATTATGAATTGGCTAAGCTGTGTAGAACCTAAGGGTTTCATCAGTAAAATGTGCCGCTAAACTGAATGTACCACAAAGTGGAAGGATTTCAAAAGTAAGCCCATTGGCTGCAAAATATACAAGCTCTCATATTTCTACCCAAACAGTAGTTGTTCCTGGGAAGTATTTTTGGATTGTTTACAAAGGTAAACAAATGTTCTTATTGTCCACGTTTTTTCTAGCCAGATCTTCAAGTTAAAATGCTATAATTAACTCTTCAGGCTCTGGGGCAAATACAAACTAGATAGAAGTATAATGAAACTATTAGCTTACATCCTTATTGCTTGTCATTGTGTTGCATATAGTATCTCATTTAAGTCTCATAACAATCGTCCGAAGGGGATCCTATTGCTCAGATAATCAGGTCTGTCACAAAACCCCACTATGCTAACTTCCTTCAATATACTTAAAGTCTAAAATTCCTTTAGGTCTTATCTACTATCTGAGTAGAGACAACACAGAAAATAGAGTGAATGAGAGGATATATATTGCCATGTTCAATTTTTAATTTGCTTCTAGTGCATATTTTTGATGTGGAAACATTGGGGATTGTAGCAAATGGTCAAGAAAGAACTCTTAAGACATTTGTGGTGCAAATAGGTGGTTTTATTAAAGCACAGGGACAGGACTCATGGGCAGAAAGGGGTGTACTGGGGTTGTGATGGGTGACACATTATATACTTTCAAGTTGGGAGGGGGTTAGAGATAGTTCTGATCCCCAAGGAATTTGGAAACAAGGTTTCCAAGACCCTGAGAACTTTAGCTGTTGTTAGGAAAAGGTCATTTATTACTGTTTAGTAAGGCCTCAGTCATGAGACCCTTCAGATATGTATCAGTGGGCCATATACTTGGAGATGATTGCTAAAATACATTTGGGGGTAGAGATAAAGGAAGTTCCCAAAGGGATTTTTATATGTTAAAGTAGACTTACAGGATCCTGGTGGGCTGGGACAATGTTAAGATAAGATTGCCTTTTGCACTTAGGAAAGTGCCAACATGGAGGCAGCTGAGCTCCCAAAGTAAGGTCATTCTGACTATTTCAAGAACTTGTCAATGGGTTGTAACTAGTAAGGAAATTTAATTTTTTCTTTTGCCTTTGTTTCCCACATCAACTTCCACTGTGTCCTTACAAATATGCCTCTGAAAGGAGGCAAGATCAGGCAAGATCAGCTGCAAAATAAAGTGAGAATGGATGGCCTGAGATGCAGATGCGTTTAGACAAATCCATGTGTTAGCTGCAGTCCTATTGTATGAAAAAGGACCAGTTTCCATTTCCAAATGTGAGACTATAGAGTGTATACATTGCCAATGCCTTGGAGTTTCTAAATTGTGATGAACAATTAGTCTATGCTGAAGAGACATGCAGAAGTATTTCCCCATGTTGTCTCTGCTCAGAAATGTGAGAAATAATCATATTCTCAGATTTTCTAAATTAAAAAAAGTATCATATTGCATTTTGCCTTTCTGGATAGATCTACATTTAGTATAAGAAGCTATAAAGGATGCAAGAATTCATCGAAAATACAACATGGCCAGCCCGAGGCACAAGGAGATTGGACTCAAAAGAGTGGCTTGCAATGCTTGGTTGGAGAAGGGCTTGAGGCGCTGCCATTCTTCTCTCCACAACCACCAAGTCAGGACCTCTGAGAGCAGTCCCATGACCTACCTACACCAAACCACGGCCATCCACAAGGGAGAGCTGCCTTTTTTTCTTACCATCCAGATATATTTTTACTTATCTCATTCTTATCTCTCCCCTAGGCTGTCCATTGTCTTTTGTTGTTCCTTCCCCCCCTTTTTCTTTTCTTTTCTTTACTTGACTTTACATTTCTTTTCTTTTTTTCTTTCATCTTTTGGTTTGCTTGTTTGATTGATTTATCTGTGCGTTTGCATGCTTTTGTTCCCTGTGTGTTTCTCTGTCTGTTTTCCTTTTAAGGGCTACCTCAAGAAACAAGCCAAAGTACACATGGTGGGGAGTCCCAAATATCACTGAGTAGGAAAATAAAATAATCAAAGGTACAACAAGAGAAACCGAGGGACACCATTAAAAGAACACTTCCTGAAATGACAGGCCCTAGACAGTCAATGAGCCTCCTTTAATAGAGCAATACTAACAGATGCACAGTGCATAACGAGCTTTTAAAACTGACAAGAGACAGAAAGATAGCCAAAATGACAAAACGAAAGAACCCTCATTTAAAGAAATTCCAGGAAGAAGTCACAGCCACACAATTGCTCAAAACAGATATAAGAAACATAACTTAACAAGAATTTAGAACACTTGCCATAAAATTAATCTCTGGGCTTGAAAAAAGCACCAGAGAAGCCATTGATACAAAGACTAGGGACCTTCAAAATAGCTGTGATGAGTGAAAAAATGCTATAAAAAAGGTGCATAATAAAATGGAGGTGGCCACTGCACGGATTGAAGAGGCAGAGAGGAGAATAGATGAATTAGAAGATACAGTTATAGCAAAATAGGAAGCCGACAAAAAGAGAGAGCAATTGATACAGGAGCATGAAAGGAGAATTCGAGACCTGAGTGAAAAAAACAAACGGAACAATATCCGTATCATTGGAATTCCTGAAGAAGAAGACGAAGAAGAAGAAGAAGAAGAAGAAGAAGAAGAAGAAGAAGAAGAAGAAAGAGAAAAAGGACATGAAGGGCTGCTTGATCAAATTATAGCTGAGAACTTCCTCAATCTGGGGAAGGAAATAGGCATTGAAATTCAAGAGGCACAGAGAATTCCCCTAAGACGTAACTTGAATCGACTTTTGGCACGACATATCATAGTGAAACTGGAAAAAAATAAAGATAAAAAGAATTCTGAAAGCAGCTAGGGATAAAAGGGCCCTAACATACAAAGGGAAACGTATCAGAGTGTTTACAGACCTATCTCACGAATCTTGGCAGGCCAGAAAGGAATGGCAGGAAATCTTCAATGTGATGAACGAGAAAAATATGCAGCCAAGAATCCTTTATCCAGCAAGCCTGTCATTCAAAATAGAAGGAGAGATAAAGGTGTTCCCAAATAAACAATAATTGAGAGAATTCATCACCAAAAAACCAGCCCTACAAGAAATCCTAAGAGGGACTCTATGAGGAATATGTTGCAAGGAATACAAGGTACCACAGACACCACTACAAACATGAACTCTACAGAGAACACAATGAATCTAAACCCACATTTTTCAATAATAACACTGAATGTAAATGGACTGAATGCCCCAATCAAATGACACAGGGTAGCAGAATGGATAAAAAAACAAAATCCATCTCTCCATCTATTTGTTGTCTACAAGAGACACATTTTAGACCTGAAGACACCTTCATATTGAAGGTAAGGGGATGGAGAATTATCTACCATGCAACTGGTCGTCAAAAGAAAGCTGGAGCAGCCACACTTATATCCTACAAACTAGACATTAAAGTAAAGGCAGTAACAAAAGATGAAGAAAGACATGATATAATAATTACACAGTCTCTCCATCAGGAATAGCTAACAATTATAAATATCTACACACCGAAATCCGGAGCACCCAAATACATAAAACAATTAATCACAAACAGAAACAATCTTATTGATAAGAATGTGCTAATTGCAGGGGATTTTAATACTCCACTTACAGCAATGGATAGATCAACCAGACAGAAAATCAGTAAAGAAACAATGGACCTGAATGACACATTGGAACAGATGGAACTGATAGATATATTTAGAACTCTGCATCCTGAAGCTAGAGAATTTACATTCTTCTCGAGTACACATGGCACATTCTCCAAGATAGATCACATACTGGGGCATAAAGTAGCCCTCCATAAATATAAACGAACTGAGATCATACCATGCATATTTTCAGATCACAATGCTATGAAACTTGAAATCAATCACAGGAAAAAGTGTGGAAAACCTTCAAAAACATAGAGATTAAAGAGCACCACATTAAACAATGATCGGGCCAATCATACAATTAGAGAAGAAATTAAAAAATATAGGGGAACGAATGAAAATGAAAATACAACAATCCAAACTCCCTGGGACTCAGCAAAGGCAGTCCTAGGAGGAAAGTATATTGCAATCCAGGCCTATTTCAAGAAATGAAAAAAGCACAAATTTCAAAGTCTAAAAGAGCACTTAAAGGAAGTAGAAGGGGAGCAGCAAGACCACCCAAAACGCAGCAGAAGAAGAGAAACAACAAAAATCAGAGCATAAACAAACAATATAGAATCCAAAAAAACAGTTGAACAGATCAATGAAACCAAGAGTTGGTTGTTTGAAAAAATAAACAAAACTGATAAACCTCCAGCCAGGCTTCTTAGAAAGAAGAAAGAACACCCAAACATACAAAATCATGAATGAAAATGGATGCATTACAACAAGTTCCTCAGAAATACAAGTAATCATTACAGATTACTATGAAAAATTATATGTCAACAAACTAGACAACCTAGAAGAAATGAACAAATTCCTAAACACACATACACTACCAAAATTTAAACGGGAAGAGATAGAAAATCTGAACATACCAAAAACCAGTGAAGATATCTAATCAGTTATCAAAAATCTCCCAACGAATAAGAGCCCGGGGCTTGATGGCTTCCCAGGGGAATGCTACCAGACTTTTAAAACAGAGTTAATACCCATTCTTCTCAAGCTATTCCATAAAATAGGAATAGAAGGAAAACTTCCAAACTCATTCAACGAAGCAAGCATCACTTTAATTCCCAAACCAGACAGACACCTATCAAAAAAAGAGAACTACAGACCAATATCTTTAATGAACACAGATGCAAAAATCCTCAACAAGATACTAGCAAATTGAATTCAACAGCATATAAAAAGAATTATCCACCATGATTGAGTGGGATTCATTCTTGGGTTACAAGGCTGTGTCAATATTTGCAAATTCAACAATGTGATACATTACATTAACAAAAGAAAAGATAAAAACCATATGATCCTGTTGATAGATGCAGAAAAAACATTTGACAAAATACAGCATCCTTTCTTAATAAAAACCCTCAAGAAAGTCGGGATAGAAGGTACTTACTTAAACATCATAAAAGCTGTCCATGAGAAGCCCACAACTAATATCATCCACAATGGGCAAAAACTGAGTGCTTTCCCCCTGAGATCAGGAACACGACACGGATGTCCACTCTCACGACTGTTGTTTAACATAGTGCTGGTAGTACTGGCATTAGCAATCAGACAACAAAAGGAAATAAAAGGCATCAGCATTGGCAAAGAAGAAGTCAAACTTTCACTTTTCGCAGATGACATGATACTCTACATGGAAAACCGGACAGACTCCACCAGAAGCCTACCAGAACTGATCCATGAATTCAGAGAAGTCGCAGGGTACAAAGTCAACGTACAGAAATTGGTTGCATTTTTATACACCAATAATGAAGCAACAGAAAGAGAAATCAATAAACTGATCCCCTTCACAATTGCATGAAAAACCATAAAATACCTAGGCATAAACCTAACCAAAGATGTAAAAGACC
>CM053579.1:41809572-41892872 GCA_028646485.1 Cryptoprocta ferox | reverse complement strand
CGATGAAAACTATAGAAAACTTATGAGGGAAATTGAAGAAGACACAAAGAAATGGAAAAATATTCCATGCTTATGGATCAGAAGAATCAACATTGTTAAAATGTCCTTATTACCCAAAGCAATCTACACATTCAATGCAATCCCAATCAATATGGCACCAGCATTCCTCTCAAAGCTAGAACAAACTATCCTAAAATTCGTATCGAACTGCAAAAAAACTCGAATAGCCAAAGTAATATTGAAGAAGAAAATCAAAATGGGAGGCATCACAATCCCAGACTTCAGCCTCTACTACAAAGCTGTCATCATCAAGACAGTATGGTATTGGCACAAAAACAGACACATAGACCAATGGAATAGAATAGAGAACCCAGAATTGGACCGTCAAATATATGGCCAATTAATCTTTGACAAAGAAGGAAAGAGAATCTAATGGAACAAAGACAGCCTCTTTAACAGGTGGTGCTGGGAGAACTGGACAGCAAAATTCAGGAGAATTAAACTAGACCACTTTATTACACCATACACAAAATCAACTCAAAATGGGTGAAGGACTTGAATGTGAGACAGGAAATCCATCAAAACCCAAGAGGAGAAAGCAGGAAACCGCCTCCTTGACCTCATCCGCAGCAATTTCCTACTCGACACATCCACAAAGGAAATGGAATCAAGAGCAAAAATAAAGGCAAGAGAATCAAGAGTAAAAATTAAACTATTGGGACCTCATCAAGATAAAAACTTCTGCACTGCAAAGGAAACAATCAAGAAAACTAATAGGCAACCAATACAATGGGAAAAGATAGTTTCAAATGATATATCGAATAAAGGGCTAGTATCCGAAATCTACAAGAAACTCACCAAACTACACACCCGAATAATTAATAATCCAGTGAAGAAATGGGCAGAAGACATGAAGAGACACTTCTCCAAAGAGGACATCCAGATGGCCAACAGACACAGGAAACGTTGCTCAGCGTCACTCGTCATCAGGGAAATAAAAATCAAAACCACACTGAGTTACCACCTCACGGTGGTCAGAGTGGCTAAAATGAACAAATCAAGAGACTAAGATGCTGGTGGGGATGTGGAGAAACGGGCACCCTCCCTACACTGTTGGTGGGAATGTAAACTGGTACAGCTGCTCTGGAAAACAGTGTGGAGATTCCTCAAAAAATTAACAATAGAACTCCCCTATAACCCAGCAATAGCACTGCTAGGGATTTACCCAAGGGATACAGAAGTGCTGATGCATAGGGGCACATGTACCCCAATGTTCATAGCGGCACTTTCAACAATAGCCAAATCATGCAAATAGCCTAAATGTCCATCAACTGATGAATGGGTCAAGAGGAAGTGGTTTATCTATACAGTGGAATACTACATGGCAATGAGAAAGAATGAAATCTGCCCATTCGTGGCGATGTGGATGGACCTAGAGGTTGTCATGGTAAGTGAAATAAGTCAGGCAGAGAAGGAAAGATACCATATGTTTTCACTCATGAGTCTAACAGGAGAAACCTAAGAGAAGACCATGGGGAGGAGAAAGTGGGAAAAAGAATTAGGGAGAGGGAGGAAAGCCAATCATGAGAGACTCTTGAATACTGAAAACAAACTGAGGGCTGAAAGGGGAGAAGGAAAGGGGAAGGGGGATGATGGTCATGGAGGAGGGCACTTGATGGGAAGAGCACTGGGTGTTATATAGAAACAAACTTGACAATAAACTGTAAAAAAATTATGAACTCTAAAAAAATAAAATAAATATTTTTATCTTCTTTTATAAAAGAAGTAATTCAGAAACAAATTTTCATATTCCTAAAAAAATGAAACTTTCCTGTTCATTTTTATGTATTGCTTCTATCTTCCACAAGATTCATTCCTTGAAATGGGCACAACTCAATGGGTTCTTTGTGATTTATCTGAACCATTCTCTGTCTCTGACCTTTTTCTTGCAAAACCGGCTGCCAGCATGAGGTCTTATTTTCTGATTCAAAATATTTAAACTAAGGTTGTTGAATTTCTCTTGTAAGGCGCAATTAGAATACCTAAATTAACCTTAACCTTTCTCACCTGAATTAACACAGAAGCTAAATTTATTAGGCTGATTTGCGCAATTATGGAGAGAAAAAAGGAAAGAGCTCAATAGGTTGAACAGTAAATTCAATGTAGGGGGCATTTTAAAGGTTTGGGATTGATTTTTACCTGGATTCTGGAACTCCCCCAATTATGCATATTGCCCTCAATGTTTCAACTATCTCATCTTTTGAAAGATGGGAGAATTCCAACTAGATGCTTGCAGAACTGCAGCTGTTAGGGCATGCCAGCCAACCTAGTAGAGAAGCCAGGAGGGCATGGAACTAGAAATCTGCATGCTTTTCTTTCCTCTAGCCTAACCATCTGTGTATGGACAGAGAGCATTAAAGTTGTGCAACTGTGCTGTAATGCTCTACAGAAGAGGATCAATTATCTTCAAATGTAATTCATTTCTTTGCTATCAATGGCTATAGCACATTGCTGAAGCAGAAGGAGGGGCTTTGGGATGCAGTCAGAGTGTGGGGTAGAGACATTATCCTGTGTTTTTTACAAAACAATATAAATCCATGATGTCACCATGATGATTTGGGCTTGGTAGGTTCTCTCTAAAATCTACATGCATTGTTTCAATGATCAGTTTTCAGGTGGTAAGCAGTAGCTAGCATGTGTGGTATTATGAATTCTTTGTATCTGCAATGTGAAGCAGCATTTTAAAAAAATACATAGCAATATTGCCATGATAACCTGACTGTTTTTCCCAAAGCAATTTTGTTCAATGGAATAGCCTCCACTTTGGTCCAAAACATTTACAGGAAATAGGGGCAATCTCTGTACTCAACTCATATGTATTCTTAATATGCAGAGGTACAGAACATTTTAGAACAAAAAAAAAAAAAACACTAACAAATTAAACCAAACACAGACATTTACAAGCCTCTGGAAACAAGCAGACATTTCACTAAAAGTGCAACCACTGTGGGGATGACTACAAGCAATTTTCCATCAAAGTCTCATATTGGTTAAACCATTAACATAGTTAAACTGGTGATGTGTCTTCTAGTTTCATTTAGGAAAATGTTTCATTGAAAAATCATGTTATCTGTCTTTGAACCCTCTGGAAAAGTTCCATTAGACATAGTTTTGTGTGCTTGTTTGTATAGTTATTTTTCCTAAACACTTGAGCAGGAAAATTGAAAACTTACCCAGGGATAAGTCAAGATCCAGTCAGAAAAATATTTTATTTTAAAAGTCAAGGTCATAGGTAGGGGCCAAGATGGCAGAGCAGCATGGAAGTTTTTTGCATCTCTTGTCCCTGAAATGCAGCTAGATCAACACCAAACCATCTTGCACACCTAGAAAACTGATCTTTGGATTAACACAACAATCTGCATGACTTGAACCACAAAGCTCATCAGGTACATGGCACAGAGAGGTTAACTGGGGGAGAGAGAAGCTGTGGAGGTTAGGGAACTGTTTTTGCTTGCAGAGAGAGGACAGAGACAGGGGGGAGAGCACAGAAAAAACGCTCCCCACAAAAGCAGCTGGAGAGAAAGCGTGGAAACACCCAAAAGTGAATTAACAAGAAAGGGAGAAAGGAGAAAGGAGAAAGGAGACAGTTTGGATACCATTAAGACTCTATGAACAGTGGAGCTCAGTGTCTGAAACTCCGCATATTAATACCTGTTTGAGCTCTGGTGGGAAAAGTGAATCCCCAGGATCAGACAGTGAGATATGCGGGGTCTTCGACCACATGGGTACAGGCGGTTCCCCTACTGAGAAAACATTTGGGAGAGGCTGTGAGGCCTCCCCACAGTCAAAAGTTCCCAGCAAACCCCAGAGAACAGCCATATTTACTGGTGTTGTAACAAGGACTTTAGTGGTTGTGAAGCCTGGTGCCAGATGTGTGTTGTGATTTACCATAGTCCCTGAAATGGTGCTGTTTCTGGGGCGTGCTGGCACCCAGCTGCAGTCTCTGGGCTTTTGCAGCAGTGGAGTCATGCAAACGTTCCTGGGGGCAGGCCAGCACCAACTTGTTGCTTGGCAAGAACTTCCCCCAGAGGGTCTGAGCAGGTCAAAGCCACAGGGTCTTCAGAAGTGCGGGGTTTAGAAACAGCCCATGTGAGATAAAACTCGGGAGGGAGGTACTATTTGGTAGACTGATGACTTGGTCACAGACAGGGAAGAAGCAGGGAGTAGACAGAGAATGGAGACAATGGAGGGATGCTTGATTGCCAGTCAGTGAGAGCACAGAGTTCTGATACTAGGGAATGGGTAGCTGGTCGACGACATTTTCAACTGTCCTGTGCATGTGCATACACGTGTACACATGCCACAATGATCCACTCCAGTAAGCTAAGCAGCGCTACACCAAGCCCAGTCCAAATGCACCAACCATGCTCTAGATGAAATCCACAAGTGACTCCACCTGCTTAGTTTACAGACAATAAAGTGTTTCATAGTTTTACTTACAGGAGAAACTGGATGTAATTTTCATTCTGTTCAGGGTCCATCTATTCAATTTTTTCTTTTTCTTTTCTTTTCTTATTCTTGAATACAGAAAGAGAAAAAATGTTTATCTGTTTTATAGAAAAGATTTTTCTTTATTTTTCCTACTATATTTTTTACTTTCTTGGTAAATTTTTTATTCTATTATACTTTCATAATTTTATTTTACTTAATTTATTCATTTTTTTAAATTAACATTTCCTTTTTTCTTTTTTCCTTTTTTTCTTTTCTTTCCATTTTTCCTCTATTCTAGCAAGTTTCTTTCAACCACCAGACCAAAACACACGTAGGATCTAGCATCCTTTATTTGACTTTTTTTTGTGTTGCTTTTAATGTTTACCTTTTTATTTTATTCTTTTCTTTCCTCTAAAATGACAAAATGAAGGAATTCACTGGAAAGAAGAAGAGCAAGAAATGACAGCCAGGGACCTAACACAGATACAAGCAAGATGTCTGAACCAGAATTTAGAATGACGATAATAAGAATGCTAGCTGGGGTTCAAAAAAAGCATAGAATCCTTTTCTGCAGAGATGAAAGAAGTAAAATCTAGTCAGGATGAAATTAAAAATGCTATAACTGAGATGCAATCTTGAATAGATGCCACGGTAGCAAGGATGGATGAAGCAGAGCAACAAATCAGCGATACAGAGCAAAAAATTATGGATAATAATGAACCATTAAGAAAAAAGCAAAAATAAGACAATAAAGCACAATATAAGAATTAGAGAACCCAGTGACTCATTAAAAAAGAATAAAATCTGAATATAAGTGTCCCAGAGATGAAGAAAGAAAAAGGAGTAGAAGGTTTATGTGAGCAAATCATAGCAGAAAACTTTCCTAATCTGGGGAAAGACACAGACATCAAAATCTGGAAGCACAGAGAGCTCTCATGAGATTCAACAAATCCCGACAAATCAACAATGCATATCATAGTCATATTCACAAATTAGACAGACAAGGAAAGAATTGCGAAAGCAGAAAGGGTAAAAAAAAAAAAAAAAGTCCTTAACCTAAAAGGAAACCGATCAGGTTTGCAGCAGACTTATCCACAGAAATTGGCAGGCCAGAAAGGAGTGGCAGGATATATTCAATGTGCTGAATCAGAAAAATATGTAGCCAAGAATTCTTTATCCAGCAAGGTTGTCATTCAAAATAGAAGGAAAGATCAAAAGTTTCCCCAGACAAACAAAAACGAAACGAGTTCATGACCACTAAATCAGCCCTGCAAGAAATTTTAATGGGGACTCTGAGGGTAGAAAAGATGAAGGAAAAGAAAAGACCAAAAGCAAAAACACTAGAAAGGACCAGAGAACATCATCAGAAACTTCAACTCTACAGAAAACGCAATGGCAATAAATTCATATCTTTCAGTACTTACTTTAAACATCAATGGACTAAATGCTCAAATCAAAAGACATAGGGTAACAGAATGAATAATAAAACAATATCCATCTATATGCAGTTTACAAGAGACGCACTTTAGACCTAAAGACACCTTCAGATTGAAAGTAAAGGGATGGAGAACCATTTATCATGCTAATGGTCAACAAAAGAAAGCCAGAGTAGCCATACTTATATCAGACAATCTAGACTTTAAAATAAAAACTGTAACAAGAGATGAAGAAGGGCATTATATCATAATTAAGGGGTCTAGCCACCAAGAAGACATAACGATTGTAAACATTTATGTCCCCAACGTGTGATACCCAAATATATAAATCAATTAATCACACACACAGAAAATCATTGATCATAATATCATAATAGTAGGAGACTTCAACACCCCACTTAGAGCAATGGACAGATCACGTAAGTAGAAAATGAACAAGGAAACGATGGTGTTGACTGACACACTGGACCAGATGGACTCAACAGATATATTCACAATGTTTTATCCTAAAGCAGCAGAATACACATTCTTCTCAAGTGCACATAGAACATTCTACATAATAGATCACATAAAGGGACACAAATAAGCCCTCAACAAGTACAAAAAGATCGAGATCATACCGTGTATATTTTCAGACCACTACACTATGAGAACCAAAATCAACCACAAGGAAAAATATTGGAAAGACCTCAAATACATGGAGACTACAGAACATCCTACTGAAGAATGAATGGGATAACCAAGAAGTTAAAGAGGAAATTAAAAACTACATGGAAGCCAATGAAAATGAAAACATCAGAGCTCAAAACCTCTGGGATGCAGCAAAGGTGGTCATAAGAGGAAAATATATAGCAATCCAGGCCTTCCTAAAGATGGAAGAAAGGTCTCAGATACACAACCTAACCTTACCCCTTAAAGAGCTGGAGGAAGAACAGACAATAAAACCCAAAACCAACAGAAGACAGAAATAATAAAGTTTAGAACAGAAATCAATCCTTTCAAAACAAAAAAAAAAAATCAAAACAAAACAAAAAGCAGTAGAAAAGACCAATGAATCCAGGAGCTTGTTCTTTGAAAGAATTAACACAACTGATAAACCTCTAGATAGTTTGATTCAAAAGAAAAAGGAAAGGACCCAAATAAATAAAATCAAGAATGAGAGAGGAGAGATCACAACTAACACTGCAGAAATACAAACAATAGTAAGAGAACATTATGAGAAATTATATGCCAATAAATTGGGCAATGTGGAAAAAATGGACAAATTCCTAGAAACATATAAACTACCAAAACTAAAACAAGGAGAAATAGAAAATTTGAATATGCCCTTAACCATTAAAGAAATTGAATCAGTAATAAAAAATCTCCCAACAAAAAAGAAAAGAGAAAAAAGAGAAAAGAAAAAAAGAAAATCATAAAGGGGGGGCATCACAATCCCAGACTTTAGCCTCTATTACAAAGGTGTAATCATCAAGTCAGTATGACACTGGCACAAAACCAGACACTGAGATTAATGGAACAGAATAGAGAATCCAGAAATGGACCAACAAACATATGGCCAACTAATCTTTGACAAAGTGGGAAAGAATATCCAATGGAAAAAAGACAGTCTCTTTAACAAATGGTGTTGGGAATACTGGACAGCAACATGTAGAAAAATGAACCCAGACCACTTTCTTACAACATACACACACACACACACAAACCTCTCAAAATGCATGAAAGACCTAACTGTAAGAAGGAAGCCATCAAAATCCTAAATCAAAATCCTAAGGAGAAAACAGGCAAAAACTCTTTGATCTCTGCCACAGGAAATTCATACTCAACCATCTCTGGAGGCAAGGGAAACAAAAGCAAAAGTGAACTATTGAGACCTCATCAAGATAAAAACCCTTTGCACAGTGAAGGAAACAATAAGCAAAACTGCAAGGCAACCAATGGAATGTGAGGAGATATTTGCAAATAACATATCAGTTAAGGGTTAGTATCCAAAATCTATAGAGAACGTATCAAACTAAACACCCAAAAACAAAAAATCCAGGGAAGAAATAGGCAAAAGACATCAATAGACACTTTTCCAAAGAAGACATCCAGATGGCTAGCAGACACATGAAAACATGCTCAACATCACTCATCATCAGGGAAATACAAATTAAAACCACAATGAGATACCACCACAGACCAGTCAGAATGGCTAAAATTAACAACCCAGGAACATCAGATGTTGGCGAGGATACAGAGAAAGAGGAACCCTTTTGCACTGCTGGTGGGAATGCAAACTGGTGTAGCCTCCTTGGAAAACAGCATGGAGGCTCCTAAAAAAAAAAAATAGAAGTGCCCTATGACCCAGCAATTGCACTACTAGGTATATATCCAAGAGAGAGATACAGATGTGCTGTTTCAAAGGGGCACATGTACCCTAATATTTATATCAGCACTATTGACAATAACCAAAGTATGGAAAGAGCCCAAATGTCCATTGACAGATGAATGGATAAAAGGTGGCATATATATATAATAGATGTTACTCTGCAATCAAAAAGAATGAAATGTTGCCATTTGCAACAATGTGGATGGAACTAGAGAGTATTATGCTAAGCGAAATAAGTCAGCCAGAGAAAGACAAATATATTACTTCATTCATATGTGGAATTTAAGATACAATACAGATGAACGTAAGGGAAGGGAAACAAAAATAATATAAAAACAGGGAGGGAGGCAAAACATAAGATACTCTTAAATACAGAGAAAAAACTGAGGTTTGCTGGAGGGGCTGTGAGCGGGGGGATGGGCTAAATGGGTAAGGGACATTAAGGAAGACACTTATTGGGATGAGCACTGAGTGTTATACACAGGGGATGAATCACTGGAATCTACTCCCGAAATTATTATTGCACTATATTGTAACTAACTTGGATGTAAATAAATAAATAAATAAAGATGAAAACAAAATAAAAGTCAAGGCCATAAGCATGTGGGAGCTCATGGGCCTCCTTAGTCCCAAACATTATTCCATTTATAGTATATACTAAGAAATAAAAGGTCAAGGAGAATGTTTTTAAAAATATCTCAAACCTGAAAGAAAACAGAAATGATAGTAGTCATGTAAGGGAAATAAGCCTTTTAAGATTATGAATGAATTAGAACAGTCTGTTACTAAACATATAAGGAAATGTCATTTACTGGTCTATTCCCAGTTATATTCTTGTGCTATATATTTACTTAAATGTAGGCCTATTTGATGCATAGCAGAGAAAACGTTTGAAGATATGGGACTTCAAATTCTATTAGATAAAGAGGAAGTGTTAAAAAACTTAATCAGACTCCTAGGCAGGATAATTATATGTACTGTAAATACCTACATTTTCCTGTACTTTAGTTAATTAGTAGTATTGTACTACCATGGATATCTGTCCCTTATGGTTCAGCAAAGCAGAACTTATCTGTTTCTAATCCTGTTTGGTACATTTCTTTTTGTAGCAATACTGTGAAGTATGATAAATTCGAAAAATTACTTTTGATTATTTCCATATATCAAACCTCCTGAATCCTGAGATATATATATTTATTAGTTTACATATATATATTCATTGGTGAGTATGTGTGTGTGTGTGCATACATACATACATATATATATATATATATATAAGTTTTTATTTGAATTCCAGTTAGTACATATACAGTGTAATATTAGTTTTAGGTGTACAATTTAAAAATTCAAAACTTACAATACCCAGTTCCTATCACAAGCACACTCCTTAATTACTCAGCCATAAAAAAGAATTAAATATTACCATTTGCAATGATGTGGAAGGTGCTAGAGAGTATCACGTAAACAAAATAAGTCAGTCAGAGAAAGACAAACACCATATGATTTCACTCATGTGAAATTTAAGAAAACAAACAAGCTATCATAGCTCAATATATTTTTAACTGCTAATTACTTTACAATAGAAAAAAATCCTCACTGGATTATTCGTTTTTCGAGTGTGGAGTTTGGTGAGTTCCTTGCAGAATTTGGATAATAGCCCTTTATCCGATATGTCATTTGAAACTATCTTTTCCCATTCCGTCGGTTGCCTATTAGTTTTCTTGATTGTTTCCTTTGCAGTGCAGAAGTTTTTTATCTTGATGAAGTCCCAATAGTTTATTTTGGTTCTTGATCCCCTTGCCTTTGGGAATGTGTCGAGTAGGAAATTGCTGTGGTTGAGGTCAAGGAGGTGGTTTCCTGCCTTCTCCTCTAGGGTTTTGATGGTTTCCTGTCTCACATTCAGGTCATTCATCCACTTTGAGTTTATTTTTGTGTATGATGTAAGAAAGTGGTCTAGATTCATTCTTCTGCATGTTGGTGTCCAGTTCTCCCAGCACCATCTGGTAAAGAGGCTGTTTTTTTCCAGTGGATACTGTTTCCTGCTTTCTCATATATTTGTGGGTCCAATTCTGAGTTCTCTATTCTATTCCATTGGTCTATGGGTTTTTTTTATGCCAAGATCATACTGTCTTGATGACAGCTTTGTAGTAGAAGCTGAAGTCTGGGATTGTGATTCCTCCCATTTTGGTTTTCTTCGTCAGTATTACTTTGGCTATTTAGGGTTTTTGTGGTTCCATACAAATATAAGGATAGTTTGTTCTAGCTTTGAGAAGAATGCTGGTGCAATCTTGATTAGGATTGCATTGAATGTGTAGATTGCTTTGGGTAATAAGGACATTTGAACAAAGCTTATTCTTCCGATCCATGAGCATGGAATGTTTTTCCATTTCTTTGTGTCTTCTTCAATTTCCCTCATAAGTTTTCTATAGTTTTCATCGTACAGGTCTTTTACATCTTTGGTTAGGTTTATGCCTAGGTATTTTATGGTTTTTCATGCAATTGTGAAGGGGATCAGTTTATTGATTTCTCTTTCTGTTGCTTCATTATTGGTGTATAAAAATGCAACCGATTTCTGTACGTTGACTTTGTACCCTGCGACTTCTCTGAATTCATGGATCAGTTCTAGTAGGTTTCAGGTGGAGTCTGTCGGGTTTTCCATGTAGAGTATCATGTCATCTGCGAAAAGTGAAAGTTTGACTTCATCTTTGCCAATGCTGATGCCTTTTATTTCCTTTTGTTGTCTGGTTGCTGATGCCAGTACTACCAGCACTATGTTAAACAACAGTGGTGAGAGTGGACATCCTTGTCGTGTTCCTGATCTCAGGGGGAAAGCTCTCAGCTTTTCCCCATTGAGGATGTTATTAGCTGTGGGCTTTTCATAAATGGATTTTATGATGTTTAATTAAGTTCCTTCTATTACGACTTTCTCAGGGGTTTTTACTAAGAAAAGATGCTGTATTTTGTCAAATGCTTTTTCTGCATCTATCGACAGGATTATATAGTTTTAATCCTTTCTTTTGTTAATGTGATGTATCACATTGTTGGATTTGCAAATATTAAACCACGCCTGTAACCCGGAATGAATCCCACTTGATCATGATGGATAATTCTTTTTATATGCTGTTGAATTCGATTTGCTAGTATCTTGAGTATTTTTGCATCTGTATTCATGAAGGATATTGGCCTCTAGTTCTCTTTTTTTGTTGGTTCTCTTTCTGGTTTGGGAGTCAAAGTTATGCTGGCTTCGTGGAATGAGTCCGGAAGTTTTCTTCCATTTCTATTTTTTGGAATAACTTGAGAAGAATGGGTATTATCTCTATTTAATGTCTGGTAGAATTCCCCAGGGAAGCCATCTGGCCCAGGGCTCTTATTCGTTGGGAGATTTTTGATAACTGATTCGATTTCTTCACTGGTTATGGGTCTGTTCAGATATTCTATCTCTTCCTATTTGAATTTTGGTAAGGTGTGTGTGTTTATGAATTTTTCCATTTCTTCTAGGTTGTCCAGTTTGTTGGCATACAATTTATCATAGTATTGCCTGATGATTGCTTGTATTTCTGAGGGATTGGTTGTAATAGATCCATTTTCATTCATGATTTTTTCTATTTGGGTGTTGTCTCTTTTGTTTATGAAGAGCCTGGCTAGAGGTTTATCAATTTTGTTTATTTTTTTCCCAAAACAACTTTTGGTATCATTGATTTCTTCAACTGTTTTTTTTTTTTTATTCTATACTGTTTATTTCTGCCCTGGTCTTTATTATTTCTCTTCTTCTGCTGGGTTTGCGGTGGTCTTGCTGCTCCTCTTCTAGTTTCTTTAGGTGCTCTGTTTGATTTTGAATTTGCGCTTTTTCTGGTTTCATGAAATAGGCATGGATTGCAATATACTTCTTCTTAGGACTGCCTTTGCCACAACCCAAAGAATTTGGATTGTTGTTGTTTTCATTTTCATTTGATTCCATATATTTTAAAATTTCTTCTGTATTTGCATGATTGGCAATACATACATTGGTTCTTTAGTAAGGTGGTCTTTAACCTCCATGTTTCTGGAGGTTTTCCAGACTTTTTCCTGTGATTGATTTCAAGTTTCATAACATTGTGATCTGAAAGTGTGCATGGTATGATGTCAATTCATTTATATTTATGGAAGGCTGCTTTATGACCCAGTATGTGATCTATCTTGGAGAATGTGCATTGGGCGCTTGAGAAGAGAGTGAATTCCCTAGCTTCAGGATATAGAGTTCTAAATATATCTGTGAAATCCATCTGTTCCAATGTGTCCTTCGGGTCCATTGTTTCTTTAGTGATTTTCTGTCTAATTGTTCTATCCGTCCCTGTATGTGGAGTATTAAAATCCCCTGCAATTAGCACATTCTTATAAATAAGACTGCTTCTGTGTGTGATTAAATGTTTTATGTATTTAGGTGCTACCAAATTCGGTGCATAGACATGTATAATTGTTAGCTCTTCCTGATGGAAAGACCGTGTAATTATTATATAATGTCCTTCTTCATCTTTTGTTACTGCCTTTCCTTTAAAGTCCAGTTTGTTGGATACAAGTATGGCTACTCCTGCTTCCTTTTTATTGCCAGTTTCATGATAGATATTTCTCCATCCCCTTACTTTCAATCTGAAGGTGTCTCCAGGTCGAAAATGAGTCTCTTGTGGACAGCAAATAGATGGACTTTGTTATTTTATCCACTCTGCTACCCTGTGTTTTTTGACGTTTTTATCCATTCTGCTACTCTGTGTTGTTTGTCGTTTGGAGCATTTAGTCCGTTTACATTCAGTGTTATTATTGAAAAATATGGGTTTAGATTCATTGTGTTCTTTGTAGGGTTCATGCTTGTAGTGGTGTCTCTGGTACCTTGTATTCCTTGCAACATTTCCCCCATAGAGTCCCTCTTAGGATTTCTTGTAGGGCTGGTTTAGTGGGGATTAATTCTCTCAATTTTTGTTTATTTGGGAAAACCTTTATGTCTTCTTCTATTCTGAATGACAGACTTGCTGGATAAAGGATTCTTGGTTGCATATTTTTTCTCGTTCATCACATTGAAGATTTCCTGCCATTCCTTTCTGGCCTGCCATGTTTCATTAGATAGGTTTGTAACCACTCTGATAGGTTTCCCTTTGTATGTTTGGGCCATTTTATCCCTAGCTGCTTTCAGAATTCTCTCTTTATCCTTATATTTTGCCAGTTTCACAATGGTATGTCGTGCCAAAGGTCGATTCAAGTTACGCCTGAGGGGAGTTCTCTGTGCCTCTTGGGTTTCAATATCTATTTCTTTCCCCAAATTGGGTAAGTTCTAGGCTGTAATTTGATCAAGCACTCATTCAGGATCTTTTCCTCTTACTTTGTCTTCAGGAATTCCTGTGATATGGATATTTTTTCATTTGATTGTATCACTCAGTTCTTGAATTCTCCTTTCTTGCTCCTGTATCAACTTATCTCTTTTTCTCGGCTTCCTATTTTTCTATAACTGTGTCTTCTAATTCACCTATTCTCCACTCTGCCTTTCAATTCGTGTAGTGGCCACCTCCTTTTTTTATTCACTTCATTTATAGCATTTTTTAACTCCTCACAGGTAATTTTAAGGTCCCTAGTCTTTGTATCAATAGCTGCTCTGATGTCTTCCATGCCTTTTTGAAGCACAGAGATTAATTTTATGACAATTGTTCTAAATTCTTGCTCTGTTATGTTGCTTATACCTGTTTTGTGCAGTTCTGTAGCTGTGACTTCTTCCTGGAATTTCATTAGAGGAGAGTTCTTCCGTTTCATCATTTTGGCTAGCTTTCTGTCTCTTGTCAGTTTTAAAAGATTGTTTTGCACTCTGCACCTTTATTTTTATATTAAAGGAGGCTCATTGACTGTTCATGGCCTGTCCATTCAGGAGGTGTTCTTTTAATGGTGTTTCTTGGTCTCTCTTTTTGTGCGTTTGGTTATTTTATTTTCTCGTATTGATATTTGGGACTCTCCACCATGTTTACCTTGGGCTTGTGTCTTGAGGTAGCCCTGAAAAGGAAAACGGACAGACAAACACACATGGAACAAAAGCACGCAAACGCACAGACAAGTCAAACAAACAAGCAAACCAGAAGGGGAAGGGGGGAAAAAAAGAAACAAAACCAACAACAGGCAAAGGACAGTCTATAAGCATAAAACCAGAAATCCCAGCTACAAATAAAAATAGGGTGCAGGCCGTGCTGTTGGAAAAGCATCTACAAAGAGATAAGTGACAGGGGTATAGAGGAAGTGAAATTGAACGTTGACCAGGCAGAGAGACTAAGAGGCTCAATTCAGTGAAAAACGAGGAGAATATGGTAGGAGGTGAGCAGAAAAAAAACGAAGAATGTTACCCGAAGAAGCTATATAGTCTGATTATTTTAGAGAGAGAAAGAAAGGAAGGTAGCATCAAGAGAATGGATTAAGTATGACTGTTTAGGCGAGCCAATGTCCCCGTGCCCAGTCCAGCGGAGGGGAGAGATAAGAATGAGATAACGGAAAATATATCTGAATAGCAACAATTGATCTAATCATAGCAATGAACCAATGTTGGTGTTTCCCGGGTTCTGGGGGGCGGGGGATGAAAGAAAAAGGCAGCTCTCCTGCGTGGATGGGCGTTTTTTGGTGTACATAGGTCTTGCCTCCACTGTGGATCTCGTGGGCTGCTCCCCGTGGCCCCGCCTTGGTGGTTGTGGGGAGAAGCATGGTGGCACCCCAATCCCTTCTCGAACCAAGCGTTGCAACCCTCTCTTTTGGGCCCGATCTCCCTGTGCCGCGTGAGGGCCAAGATGTATTTTCCAAGCCCCGCCTCATTTCCAAATCCTCATCTACCTGCTTTAATACCGCCCGAGATGAGATGTACTCCCGCAGGAGGATGGGTTCCTAGCTGGTGATCGAGTAGGCGGAGTAGGGGGGCACTTTCTCCTGGCGCTGTGTGGGATTGGGCCCTGAGCCCAAGGAAAATGCGCCAGCTAGAGAGGAAGGATCTCTCTCCCCATGCCCTGCGGTTATAGATAGGATGATAGAATCCCTCTTCATCCCGGGCTGAAGTTTTTCTCTTCTCTAGAGACAGCTCTATGAGCATTTTCAGCCCCTCTTTCTCTTCCCCTCATCTCTCTGTGGCTCTGCGCACTCTCCTTGGCTCTCCATGGAGGTGGGTTCCCTCCCCTCCAAACCTCCAGTCCTGGCCCATTTTTATCTTCCCCGGTTCGCACTCACTCACGCACCCATGAGGCTGTCTTCTTTGTGGACTCTGTGTCTTTTCCTCCCAGATACTTGCATATCAGAGTATTGTGGCTTCAATCCTTCTTAGTTTGATAGATGCGGGTGGACGAAAATTACAGAGCTCCCTCCTTCTCTGCCATCTTGCCCCTCCTCTTTTTAGATTGTTGCTAGCGTATAGAAATACAAGTGACTTTTGTATATTGATTTTTTTATTCTGAAACTACTGAATTCATTTATTACTTGCAACATATTTTTCTTTTGTGAAATCTCAGGATTGTCTAATATAAGTATATGTTATCTGTGAACATAGATAATTTTACTTCTTCCATTTTTATTTGGATATCTTTTCTTATCTCACCTAATTCCTTCAGTTACAAATTCCAAGACTATGTTGAACAGAAGGGAAGACAGTAGGCATCCTTACCTTGTTCCTGATCTTAGGGGAAAATTTTTCAGTTTTTTTCTATTGAGTAGTTAATATTAGTTAACTATGAGCTTTTCACAAATCGCCTTTATTCTAGTGAGAAATTTTTCTCTGAGTTTTTTGAATAGTTTGGTCATGAATTGGTGTTGAACTTTGTCAAATGGTTTTTTTGTAATCTATTGAGACATTTATATGATTTTTATATTTTGTAATGATTTATGTAGTATATTATTGCATTGAATGATTTCATAGAGTGAACCATACTTACATTCCAGGCATAAATCTCACTTAGCCATTGTGTATGATCCTTCTAATGTGTTGTAGAATTGAGTTTGCTACTATTTTTTTGAGGATTTTTGCATTTAGATTCATCAGGTAATATGATCAGTGGATTTCTTGTGTTGTATTCTATTTCTCTGGCTTTAATATCAGCATAAAAGTGGACCCATAAAATGAGATTGAAAGTGTTCTCGCCTCTTCAATTTTTTGGAACAGTTTGAGAAGGGTTGGAGTAATTCTTTAAATATTTGGTAGAATTCTTAGTGAATCCAGCAGATTTGGACCAGCTTTCTGCTCATACTTTTTGAATATAGAAATTCATTTCCTTCCCCAGATTGGGAAAACTGTTTGTCTGTTATTTCTTTAAATCACCTATCTTTGCCTCTTGGTCTCTTTTCCTTCTTGCACTTTCATAATATGTATATGTTGTTTTGCTTTATAGCAAATCCTGACAGTCAGTGTTCTAGGAGTCAAAGACTTGTCATTTTACCATTTAACATGTTGACTTTAACCAAATTACATGTTTCAGTACAGCACATCTTTCTTCTCTTCCACTGTCTCTGTTCTAGTGCCCCTAGCTTCACAGCCTCTGTGATTCTGTTGCTTCAAGAATGAAGAAGGAGGCTGGAAAGTGTAACAGCTCCATAGGCAGATTTTCAGGCATCCCTCCTGTTTGACCCTCTGCCTCACTCTGGCTTCTGAAATAACTGATGACTCCATAATTTGAGACTTTCTGGAATTCAGTAGCCCAAATATAATGGGTTCTGGTTGGCATTTCCCTCTGAAAACTCTTAGATATTAGAGTTCTTTTATCTCTTCAGTCATCACCTCTCACATGTCCATTCTATATCCTCTTCAAATATGTGGACATCTCTTATCTATTACTATAATTTCCTTTCTCATTACTTATATGGTTGTGGATATATCCTCTTAAAAATCTAATTTTCGCAATTTTTTAAAAAAATTTTATGTTTTTTATTTATTTTTGAAAGACAGAGAGAGACAGCGTGAACAGGGGAAGGTCAGAGAGAGAGGGAGACACAGAATCTGAAGCAGGCTCCAGGCTCTGAGCTGTGAGCACAGAGCTCGACGCGGGGCTCGAACCCATGAACCGTGAGATCATGACCTGAACTGAAGTCGGACGCTTAACTGACTGAGCCACCCAGACGCCCCTAATTTTCGCCATTTTAGTGGGTTTTCTAGGGGCAATAGAAAATTAACACAATCTCATATGTTTAAGTAAAAGATAGATGGGGTGCCTGGGTGGCTCAGACAATTAAGCCCTCAACTCTTGATCCCTGCTCAGGTCATGATCTCACAGTTTATGAGATGGAGCCCACATCAGGCTCTTCACTGACAACACAGAGCCTGTTTGGGATTCTCTCTCCCTCTATCTTGTCCCTCCCTTTCCCATGCACACACAGTCTCTCTCTCTCAAAAAGAAATATTTATAAATAAACAAATAAATAAATAAAGATAGAAATTGATTTCCTTTTCAATTTATATTATTCAGGTATAACAACACCATAGCCAACACAGAATTCTGCATATGGTTGCTTTGGTAGCAGCTGATAAGGGTACAACTGGTCAGATTATGAAATAATTGATTTGGTTATTTATAATGGTCCAGATAAATGGATCTGCCTTGATACTATTTACTCATTTCAAACTATCCTTCTAAAGACATTGTATTGTATTGCAGTATTCTATTGTTGCTACAGGTGACCAAAACAAATCACCCCTATGAGCTACGTAGGCTTAATTTTAATTTTATTTTTAAAACAGATTTGACAAAAAAACCCTTCTATCTATGGCTGAATAATAAGCACTTATATACCCTTATCAGATTCTTTTATTAGCAAATAAAGCACATTATAAACTGTCCTCAGTACAATGTAAGAAAAGTAGCACTTACAGGTAATTTTTGAGTTGTCCAAATGACTAACAATTACCTTTTGCTCTTCTTATTAAAAAAGAACAAAACTGATACAACAGGTATTTTTCGTTTCAATGTCTGGTAAAATCATTCATCAAACTTTCAAAAGGATATTTGCATTTAAATTAAGTTAACCTTATCTATTACTGAATTTCTTAAAATTATATTTAAATAAGATTTAGTAAACAATTATGGTTTTAAATTCAATTGATCCTTAAATGTAATTTCTATGGCCTTCTAAAGAAAGGTTAAAATTAGGAACTAAGAAATGGCTAATCTTTTTTCCTTATCTTACAGTGAGCATGGTGACTTAAGGAAGATAATCAGCTGAATATATTTACTTTTCTCAGTATTCTCCCCTCTCTTAGATGGTTCACCATCTAAATATGATATATGGGAACACTGATTTCTATAATAATATATACTTTCTGAAATTTGAACAAACAATATCATTAAAAAATTAAAATAGAGTCTTCCATTTTTGAGAGCAAGTCATAAAAGTATGTTTTAAATTATGGTGCTGTGATGGTTTTGTGTCAACTTGGCTGTGTCACAGTGCCCAATATTTGATCAAACATTACTCTGGATGTTTCTGTGAAGGTGTTGTTTTTGGATAAGATTAATATTTAAATCAAGGATTTTGTAGTAAATCACATTAACTTGGATAATGTGGGTGGATCCCAATCAATTAATTTGTTGATGGCCTTAAAAAAAAGCACAAAGCCTGACCTCTCTCAAGCAAAAAGGAATTCTTCCAGCAGACTGCTTTTAACTCAAACTGCAACTCTTCCCTGTATATCCAAATGTATGTTTGTGCCTGTGTGTGTGTGTGTGTATGTGTATGTGTGCATGTGTGTACACATCTTTTTGGTTGTGTTTCTCCAGAGAGCCCTGACTAACATAGGTGCCTTTTGTTGTACTTAACTTCTCTTGGCCCCTGGCTGGCTCAGATGGTGGAGCATGTGACTCTTGATCTCAGGGTTGTGAATTCAACACCCACATTGGATACAGTTTACCTTAAAAAAAAAGTTTAAAGTTACCTAACTTCTATGATCCTCAGTTTACTCATCCATAAAATGGAGCTAACATATTTATATTGCAGGGTAGTTGTGAGAATGAAATGAGACATATGTGAACACACTTTACTGAATCATAAAGAACTATTTTGTCTCTTATTGTTTCAGGTTGTCAGTATATATATATATATATATATATATATATATATATATATATATATAAGATGCAGTGAAATATCAGTACCAGTAATCCATACCAGAGTACAGGCCACTAGAACATTATTGAATACATGGCCTTCTGGCATCTTAGTCATGAACTTTCATCTAGCTCTTGCCTCAGTGCCCTAGGATTCCTTGACACTTCCCTTTTGCACTGCAACAACAAGATGCCCCAAATTAAATGAACTGTGCATCATGTCATCTTGCCAGACAAGCCTAGAAATAAAAATAAACGTGCAAATAAGCCACAAACAGAGCAATGTCCAAATTGTGGAATTATTAGGATTATAAATCACTAAATTGTATACAACTGGTTGGAAAGTCATAGAGCAGTCTAGAAAAGTGGTCAGAACTAAGGCCAAATAGATCCAAATCATATGTAGAAAATACTTCTCTAGCACCGCTCTTTAATTTTGAAATAAATTGTGGTAAATTGAAGAAAGAGCAGTGGACTTAGATCCAGAAGACTTATGGTTGAACTGGTTCTCCATTTCCTAGCTAAAAGAATTTGAGCAAATATTTTCATCTCTTGAAACAAGAGTTTTCTTAATTGGATGACTGTGGTGAGCAAAAAATGAGATAAGGCTTTATTTGGCACCTACCAGTACATGGTACATAGTAGGTACCCAATACATGCTTTTTGACATTATACAGAATATATTCTCACTATTAACAAATATATAAAAATACAGAGAAGTATATAAAAAATTCTCCATTACCTCTAAAAATATTTATGCCCCAACACTTTTATGGTAGGAATGTTTAGCGTGAGATGGGGATGTCTATTACCTTCATTGCTGTGATGGTATCAGGACTGTGTGTATACATCTGAACTCATCAAAATATATATTAAATACATGCAATTTTTGCATATTAAGTATACCTCAATAAAGCTTGAAAAGAAAAAATAAAACATTTTCTCCGATCTCATGCCTTCTCAGATAAACAATGCTAAAAGTTACTCAGCTTTTTTACCCTCTATACTTACACAAAATTGTACAAACATGTATATATGTAATGTTCTTAAATTTTGTTTTGACAAAAATGAAATTATATTATATGCGTTACTTTACTTAACCATGTGACATTGACATCTTTCTGTGTCAATACATATAGAAATTGTCTTTCTTTTCAATAACTAAATCATATGGATGCACTATGTTATTTTTTCCATAACTAAATCATATGGATGCACTATGTTATTTCTAACTGTACAATCTGTATTTCTTCACAGCTGCTATATTGCCCTTAAATCCTGGCAAGAATGACCCCTGTTGAGGAACTTGTGCTTTCAAGGGCCTCACTTTAAGCACTCCTTCTGCCCTTCCACTCCCACAGAGTAAACTGCATATGTGGTCAAGGGGAGGTTCACACCAAATTCATGCAACATCTTTTAGATAAACTTTGTTATTCAGCATCCCCAAAGTCCCTTCCCATCTTCTCTGAGCCCTCTTCTGGTCCTGCTCTAGCCTCTACCCTAGATCTGTTCTCCCATTGTGTATACCACTGGGACAAAGGTATTCAAGGAGAAACTGCGTGCAGAAGTTGAGAATGGACTATAAGTGAGGGTTTGGGAATTTCTATGTGTGCATATAAGTTTTCTTTTGAGTGGAACAAAGAAGGGGAATGGATCATATACAAGGGCTCTGGATAATAGCTCTTTCTGTACTTTGATGTTTTGGTATAGAATTTTGAAGAGCCCCCAAATTTTAAATTCATACTTGGTCTTTCAGGTCATTGTGAAAGTGTATTTATCAAGAAAAGCAAATAAAGGGGCTCCTGGGTGGCTCAGTCAGTTAAATGTCCGACTTCGGCTCAGGTTATGATCTCACGGTTGGTGGGTTCGAGCTCCACGTCAGCCTCTGTGCTGACAGCTAGCTCAGAGCCTGGAGGCTGTCTTCGGATTCTGTGTCTCCCTCTCTCTCTGCCACTCCCCTGCTCATGCTGTCTCTCTCTCTCGCTCTCAAAAATAAATATAAAATTAAAATTTTTAAAAAAAGCAAATAAAACATTTTATTAGTCATTTAAATATTTAGACATATGGGATATAGGCAGCCATTTTTTACTCTTGCCTGAAGCCTCAGAAATATTGGTAGAGTGCTTGCATAATTAATATACAGGCTTGTATTACACATATAATTTTACTGGTTCTTACACTATTTGAGACATTGAAATATGTCTTGTAATACTTTATATTTTCCAAAGAGATTAGCATAAAATTTTGCATTCAACAGTTACCTAATAAATGTTTGTTGAATGAATGATCTTTCCTAATACCTATTATGTTAGTTTGAACCCAATAGACACTTAATATACGTTGCTGATTTAAAAAAAAATCAGTATTTTTCATTTGTGAAAGTTTTTACTTTTGCTTAAGCAGTAATACTTTAAACAAAAACACACATTTCAGCATCTTTTTTGAAGATATCAAGAGAACTGATTTTTTTAAGTTTATTTACTTATTTTGAGAGAGAGAGAGTGCATGCATACACACGGGAGGGGCAAAGAGATTGGGAGAGAGAGAATACCAAGCAGGCTCCATGCTATCAGCAGAGAGCCCGACATGGGGCTCAAACCCACGAAACCATGTGATCATGACCTGATCCAAAACCAAGAGTCAGATGCTTAACCGTGTGAGCTATGCAGACATGGCCTGATTTTTTAAATTTAAATTCAAGTTAGTTAACATATAGTGTAGTATTTGTTTCAGGAGTAGAATTTAGTGATTCATCACTTACATATAACAACCAATGCTCATCCCAAAAAGTGCTTTCCTTAATGACCATCACCTATGTGACCAAGCCTCTCCACCAGCTTCTCAGCCACCAACGCTCAGATTTTTAATGATAAGGATACATGACCCTTTTAGAATTCACTTAAAATTGTATTTAATTATAGGGTCCCTGAGTACTCAGCCAGTTGAGTGACTCTTGATTTTGACTCAGGTCGTCATCCCAAGGTCATGGGATTAAGTCACAAGCTGGGCTCTGTGCTGAATGTGGAGGCTGCTTAGGATTATCTCTCTCTCCCTCTGCGCCTCTCCACGGCTCATGCTCTCTCTGTCCCTAAAACAAAAAATAAATTATATTTGATTTTAAATAATAAATTAATATTTGTGTGGAAAACTTGTATCTATGGTTGCACTGCCATTGAGGTTATGCTTTCCAACTTGACTAAGAGAGTGGTAAATCAAAGTATTTTCACAGGCATAGAGTGAGTTCCAACAGTGTTGAATCAACATTCCACTTCCGGCTCACTGTTTCACTAAACATAGCCTATTCTAAAAATTTCGACAGCTACAGTCATAAATAACAGAGAATAAATCCACATCGTCCATCCTAGGCTACTTTAGTGAGTATTCAAAAAGGAAAACAAGAAGTTTTCAAGATCCCATAAAAATAAACAAACACAGGTACAAAAACTTTTGCTACCACACAGATAAAGAAAGCTTCATGTAATTTCTGTCATCTATTGTGATTCACTACCTACCTCTATGAAGCCTGTTCACCTATCTTCATATTTACTTTCCTATCAAATTGCTTTTCCAATGAAGAGATAAACCACTCTTTAAGGGCTTAAATTTGTCTATTGCTACTATTGTGGAGTAGGGAAGTGAATAAGACTACACACTATGTGTATACAAGGACTGATACATCTCCTTCAAATTCCATGTCTCCCTCTCTCTCTGCCCCTTCCCCGCTCATTCCTTCTCTCCACCCCCCCACCCCTGCTCTCTCTCAAAACTAAATAAACATTAAAAGAATGTCAGGAATACACCTATTGATTTCTTTAGTACCTTTCATGTCTAATTCAATGTACTCATTCTCACTTACCAAAATCTCCCATATGGGAATTCCAATTCCCAGATTAGTCAGGTATTATAATTATCTGACAAAAATGTTCAAGCAGCTATCATAAAAATGCTTCAATAATTAATTAAAAACACTCGAAAAATTTTTTCAAGTTAAAAAATCTTAGCATGAAAACAAAATTTATTAAAAAGAACCAAGGGCTAATTATGGAACTGAGCATACACTCATCAAAGTTAAACAACAACAACAACAACAACAACAACAACTAAATTATGGCCTCAGTAGTAGAGTGGAGAGGGTAGAAGATAGAATCAGTGAACTCAAGACAGATCAATTGAATTTACCCAAACTGACAACAGAGAGAAAGTAGACTGGAAAACAAATACATAAACAAAGTCTTAAGAATTTGTATGTCAGTAACAAATAAGCTAACATTAATATCATTTGGAGTTCCTGAAGGAAGGAAAAAGAAATTATGCCCAAAAACATACTGGAGGAAATATTAGAAAAGTTAAAAAACTTGGCAAAAGATAAAAAAAAAACTATAGATTCAAGAAGCTGGTAAACCCAACAAGGGTAAAGCCAAAGAAATCGATGCCAACACATGTCATATTTGAACTTTTAAAGACAAAGAAAAAATACCTTAAATGTAACCAGAGAGAAATAATATATTACCTATAGGGAAACACTAATTTAAATGGCAGTGAATTATTTTCATTTGAAACTATGGGGGTCAGAAGGTGACACACCATTTTTAAAATACTATAAGAAAAGTTCTGTCAGCTATGAATTTTATATTCAGCAAAAATATCTTTAAAGAAAAGAAGGATTTGAAATAAAGACATTTTTAAATGAAGAAAAATTAATTTGTTGGCAATAAACCTACCAACATGAATGACTATATGGAAGTATCTAAACAGAAAGGGCATAATAACAGAAGAAGGACTAGAACTTCAGGGGGAAAAAAAGTATATTGGATTGAGTAAAACGAAGAGTAAGTGGAATAAACTATTCTTATGATTTTCTTAAATCATATTTAATGATTCAAATAGAAATTATAACACCATCTGATATGGTTCTCAGTCTATTTAGAAGAAATATTTAAGATAAATTAATTTAAAAATTGGGGAGGTATAAGTCAAAGTACATAAATAGAAATAAGTTGTTCATATTTTACTGAAAGTGGTAAATGTTAATACTGGTAGATCGTGATGAGTTACATATGAATATTTTACTAACTAGAGCAAACTTTTAGAAAACCATAAAAAAAGTATGCCTTAAAACATTAGAAATAAATCAAGATGATATAAAAAATGTTCATGCAGCTCACAGGAAGGCAAAACAAGCAAACTAGAAGAAAAAGAACTAAGGGAGACAAAAATCAAGCAATAATCTGGAGGTTTTTGTAAACTCATATATCAATAATCACATTACATGTAAATGACTTAAATGTACCAATTAAAAGAAATAAGCAGAGTAAAAAAAAAACCAATATAGAACATAATTTTTTAGAGGAAATTTACTTTAAACATAATAACATAAATAAGTTTAAAGTAAAAAAGATTTAGGGGCACCTGGGTGGCTTAGTCAGTTAAGTGACTGACTCTTAGTTTCAGCTTAGGTCATGATCTTGCAGCTGTGGGATCAAGTCCCATGTTGGGCTTTGCCCTGCCAGTCTGAGGCCTGCTTGGAATTCTCTCTCCCTCTCTCTGCCCCTACCCTACTTGCGTGTTTTTTCTCTCTCTCTCTCTCAAAATAAATAAATAAACTTTAAAAAGATGTAAATATATATACTATGATGCAAACATTAATATAAAAAGTAATAAGTGTATTGATATCAAACTAAGTAGATGTTAGAGCAAGAATATGATTAGAGACAAAGAGGAATATCTTATAATGATAAAAGATTAGTCTACCATAAAGACTTAACCATCCTAATTGTGTGCCCACCAAACAACATGGATACATGAAACAAAATACATGAAGCAATATTGAAAGAGCTGAAATGAGAAATAGAAAAATCCAAAATTATAATCATGGACATAAACATACTCCTCTCAGTGGTTGATAGAACAACTTAAGTGAAAATGGATAAGAATGGAAATACCTGAATAATATAATGAACCAGTAGGATCTATCAATATATGTATATATATGATATTAATATATTAATATATTGTGATATAGAAATATTATATATTAATTAATATAATTATATTAACACTATAACATTATAAATGTGTTACTATATAATTATTGTATATATAACATATTAATATATCATAATATATTAATAGCATATCTATGCACCACTACATGTAACAGCAGAATACACTATTTTTTCAATAGTCCACAGAAAATCCATGAAAATAGTCCATATTATGAGCCATAAAAATGAAACTCAACAAATTTAAAATAATTGAAGTAATACACAGTGTGTTCTGTGACGATTGTAATATCAAATAAAAAAATAACAAGAAAATCTACTAGCATTTGGAAATTTAAAAATATACTTCTAACTGATCTCTTGGTCAAAGAGGAAGCTTCAATGAAGTAAAAATAAAACATATAATTGAATAACAATGAAAATTCAACATATCACTATATGTGGGATGCCTCTAAAGCAGTTCTAACAGAACAATTTTACCACTAAATCCTTATGTTGGAAAACAAGAGATGTTTCTAATAAATAATCAAGATTCTATGTAAAGAAACAAACAAAAGAATAGGAAAATAAATCTGTACCAAGCAAAAGGTAGGGAATAATAAAGACAGGATCAGACATTAATAAAATTAAAACAGGAAAATGAAACAAGGAAACAACTGGTTCTCCAAAAATAAATCAGTAAATTTGATTACCTTTTAGCAAGACTGACAAATACAAAAAAAGAGAGAGAGAGAAAGGGAGAGAGAATACACAAGTTACCAATCTCAAGAATGATATAAGGGATATCATTTTTTAATCTTTATTTATTTTGAGAAAGAGAGCATAGAGAGGGTCAGAGAGAGAAAGGGAGAGAGAGAAGACCACTCAAGCTCCAACTTCTCACCACAGAGCCCTATGCAGGGCTCGATCTCAGGAACTATGAGATCATGACCTGAGCTGAAATCAAGAGTTGGACATTTAACTACCTGAGCAACCCAGGCACCCCAAGCTAGGGGATATCATTAAAGCTTCTGCAACCATTAGAAAGATAATGAAAGAATACTATGAAAAATTTTACACTTATAAGGTCAATAACTTATAAGAAATTGGACCAACTGCTTGAAAACCACAAAGTATTAAACTTCAAACAGAATAAAATAGACAATTTGAATAGTCTTATAACCATAACAGAAACTCAATGTATAATTATAAAGCTCCTCAAAAAGAAATTCTTGGGAACAGATGGTTTCACTGGAGAATTCCACAAAAGTATTTAGAGGAAAATTAACTTCAATTTTGTACAATCTATTCCAGAAAATAAAAGAAGAAATACTTCCTAATTCATCTTTTGAGGTCATTAGTACATGGATAAGAACTACACAAAGATAGTACTGAAAAAAGAGATCTATAAAACAATATCCCTCCTTAACATAAATGCAAAGTTATGCTTTCCATAATTTAGCTATTGTTGATAGTGAGTCCAAATGTCCATTGATTGATAAATGGATAAAGATGTGGTGTGCATATATAATGGAATATTACTCAACAATCAAAAAGAATGAAATCTTACCATATGCAGTAACATGGTTGGTACTAGAATGTATTATGCTAAGCTATGTAAGTCATTCAGAGAAAGAAAAATACCATATGATTTCACACATGTGGAATTTAAGAAAAAAACAGATGAACATAGGGGAAGGGAAGGAAAAATAAGAGCAAAATATAGAAGGAAGCAAACATAAGAGACTCTTAAACATAAAGAACAAACTAAGGGTTTCTGGAGGGGAGGTGGGGGGATGGGCTAAATGAGTGAGCTGTACTAAGAAGGGCACTTAGTGGGATGAGTACTGGGTGTTATATGTAAGTGATGAATCACTAAATTCTACTTGTGAAACCATTACTACACTATATGTTAACTAACTTGGATTTAAATAAAATTTTAAAAAGCAATAAAAATGCTTTATTTTTTAAAAAATGCAAAGTTACTCAACAAAATAATAGCAAATTGAATCCACTAATGTACAAAAATAATTATACAGAATTATACACCCTGACCAAGTGGGATTTATTCCAGGTATACAAGTCTTATTTAATATTCAAAAACTGATTAATCCTCCATCTCAACAATGTAAAGAGGAAAAACCATATGATCTTTTCTTGTTTTTTTATAAAACCATATGATCTTTTCAATTGAGGCAGATACTTTAACAAAAAAATACATATGGCAAATAAGAAAATAAAAAATGACAAATCCACGTACTCATGACAAAATCTCTCAAACTATGAATAGAGTGGAGCTTCCTCAACTTGATAAAAATATCTACAGGAATGCCCCCATCCAAACCAAGAACCAACCAACCATCCAAACAAACCCTACAACTAACATAGTACAAAAACCTTTTATGGGGCTCGCTCTCTTTTTTCTCTCTTTCTCTCTCTCAAAATAAACAAACATTAATAAGAAAAAACCCTCAGAATTAATATGTGATTTCACCAAGTTTGTAAGATACAGAATTAACACACATGTAAAAAAAATAAGTAACTTGCATTTGAAAACTAAAATCAATCCATGCAATACTATTTACAATAACTACAAAGATAAATGAAACTGTTAGGCATAAAATAAAAAAAAAACACAGGATATTTATGCTGAAAAGTATAAAATGCTGATGAAAGAAATAAAAAATAAGTAAATGGAGAGATATATCATGTTTGCATATTGGATAATTCAACATAGTAAAGATATTAATTGTTCCCAAATTGACCTGTATACTAATACAATTTCTATCAAAATCCTAACAAGGTTTTGTTTTGTTTTGTTTTGTTTTGTTTTGTTTTGTTTTGTTTTTCAGATAGGGACAAACATAAAATTTATATGGAAAGCATCCAATACATATGTACATTCAATTGCTACATTATAAATATATAATGGGAGGAATCACTCTACCCAATATTAAGGCCCACTATATAGCTATCGTAATCAAGACAGCATGGAATTTTTACAGTGACAGACACATAGGTCAAAGGAACACCCCAGAAAACCTAGAAATTGACCCACATAAAGATGCTCAGTGGATGTTTGATAAAGATGGAAAAGCAACTCCATGGAGGAAAGATAGCCTTTTCAACAAGTACTCCTGAAGCAACCAATTAAAAATTCCATCCCTAATTCAAACATTTACTCAAATGAGTAAGAGACATAAATGCAAAGTACAATACTATAAAATATTAAGAAACAAACATTGGACACAATTTTTTTAATTTAGAGCTAGGGAAAGAGTACTTAGATGTACCAAAATTATGATCCATAGATCATAGTTGTCAAAATTAACAACTTTTGCTCTGTAAAGTACCTGTTAAAAGATTGAAAATACAAGGTACAGACTGGGAGAAAATATATACATACTGCATATCCAATCAAGGACTAGTATCTGGAATATATAAAGAAACTCTTAAAATGTAACAGTAAAAAAAAAGTCCAAATAGAAAATAAGCATAAGATACAAACAAATAGTTCATCAAAAAGGATATACAGATGTCAAATGAGCACATGAAGAGATGTTCAACATTTTTATCTGTATTAGTTAGGGCTCTCCAGAGAATCAGAATCAATATGAAGTGTGTATATATAGAAAGAGAGTTATTTTAAGAAATTGGTTTACACAGTTTTAGTCTGGCAATTCCAAAATTGGCAGAGTAGGCAAAGAAGCTAGAGACCCAGGGGAACAAAAACAATGTTGCAGTTATAATCTTAAATGGTGACAAAATTCCTTCTTGTTTCAGGGAGGATAGTCTTTGTTCTATTAGTTTCCAACCAATTGGATGAGTCCCACCCACATTATGGAGGGAAATAAACTTTACTTAAAGTCCACTGATTTAAATGTTAATCTTATTCTCCCACCATCCCATCACTGAAAAAAGAAAACAAAAAACTTCTTACAAAGATATCTAGAATAATTTTTGACCAAAAATGTGGGTATTATGGTCCAGCCAAGTTGGAACATAAAATTAACCATCTCATTACCCAATAGGTAAGTGAAAATTTGCAGCACAATGTGATATTAATACATATATCAGACTGGGTAAAATAAATAATGGCAGCATTTAATCTGGCCAGGATGTAGAAAAACTGGAACACTCACCCACTGCTGATGGGAAAGTAAAATGGTATAGTCATTCCAGAACGCAGTACAGCATTTTCAAAATAATACTAAACATGCAATTACTATATGACCCAGGAATTTAAGTCTTAGATATTTATGCTAGATAAGTGAAAATTTTGTTCCGTCAAAAATCTGTACACAAATATTAGAGCAGGCATGTGCATCGTAAGAAAACAAACAGAAAACAACTCCAAAGCTTTCAACAGGTAAATAATTAAAAAAATGGTCTATATCACAAAAACACATACATCAATGAAACAGAATAGAAAATCCAGGGACCCACAACTGTATGGTCAACTAATCTTTGACAATGTATGAAAGCAGACAGCAACATCCAAAAGAATGAAACTGGACGACTTTCTTATACCATACACAAACATAAAATTCAGAATGGATGAAGGACCTAAATATTAGACATGAAATGATCAAAATCGTAGAGAAGAACACAGGCAACAACCTCTTTGACCTTGGCTGTAGCAACTTCTTACTAGATGCGTTTTCAGAGGCAAGGGAAACAAAAGCAAAAATGAACTATTGGGACTTCATCAAGATAAAACAATATTCTGGACAGAGAAGGAAACAATGAACAAAACCAAAAGGCAACCTTTGGAATGGGAGAAGATATTTGCAAATGCCATATCAGATAAAGGGATAATATCCAAAACCTATAAAGAACTTTACAACTTAACAACCCAAAACCAAATAATCTAGTTTAAAAAAATGGACAGAAGACATAAATAAACATTTTTCCAAAGAACACATACAGATGGCTAACAGAAAGATGCTCAAATGACTCATCATCAGGGAAATACAAATCAAAACTTCAATGAGATATCACTTCACACCTGTCAGAATGGCAAAATCAACATCACACGAAACAACAGTTATTGGTGAGGATGTGGAGAAAGGGGAACCCCCTTGCACTGTTGGTAGGAATACAAACTGATGCAGCTACTCTGAAAAGCAGTGTGGGAGTTCCTTAAAAAGTTAAAAATAGAACTACCCTACCATCCAGCAATTGCACTACTAGGTATTTACCCAAAAGATACAAAAATATTAATTCAAAAGGATACATGAACTCTGATGTGTATAGTAGCATTATCAAAATAGTCAAATTATGTAAAGAACCCTAATGTCCATTGACTAATGAGTGGATAAATAAGAGGTGCTATATATATACAATGGAATATTACTCAGCCATAAAAAAGAATGAAATCTTGCCATTTGCAAGGACATGGATGGAGCTAGAGAGTATTATGCTAAGTGAAATAAGTTAGACAAAAACAAATACTATATGATTTCACTCATATGTGGAATTGAAGAAACTAAACACATGAACATAGTGGGAACAAAAGAGAGGAAAACTGGGAAACAGACTCTTAACTATAGAGAACAGACTGATAGTTACTAGAGGAGAGGTTTGTGAAGGGATGGGTTAAATTGGTGATAGGTATTAAGAAGGGCACTTGTGATGAGCACTGGGTGTTTTTCTTTAATATTTATTTTTGAGAGAGAGAGAGACAGAGTGTGAGTAGGGGAGGGGCAGAGAGAAAGGGAAACACAGAATCTGAAGCAGGCTTCAGGCTCTGAGCTGTCAGTACGGAGCCCAACACGGGGCTCGAACTCACAAACTGTAAGATCATGACCTGAGCTGAAGTCGGATGCTTAACCAACTGAGCCACCCAGGCGCCCCTGACTGTCTTATTTAAATGATGAATCACTAAATTTTACACCCGAAACAATTATTACAGTGTATGTTAACTAACTGGAATTTAAATAAAATCTTGAAAAAACAAGAAATAAGAAATATTAAGTGAAACAACCAGAAAAAAAACAAATGTGGCATATACATTTTATGAAATAATAGTCAACAGGAAAAAGTAATAAGCTATCAATATATGCAATAACTTGGATGAATCTCCAAGGATATTCTGAGTAGAAAAAAAAATCAACCCAAGAAGATTATGTACTGTATGATTCCATTTGTATAACATTTTTGAAAAGACAGTGTTTTAGAAATGGAGAACAGATTTGTTTTTTTTTTTTTTGTTCAACAATCTGGTATATTTACTTCAATATGCAAACTAAATCACAGCAAAATATAAATATGTGCCTATACTTTCCTATGTTTTAGATTTAACAGTGCAAAAATGGCTCTACTGGGCTTTACTCTATATTAGAATGATTTGATAGTTTAGCCAGAGCATCATATTCCGAGGACATAAATATAATTTATCCAATTCTGAATTTGATATTAGACTGTAATTTTTGTGAAAGGAAGTGACATTATTTGACCTCACAATAGGTACATTAGGAATGAATGTTACAATTGTGCTTATACTGTTATAATAATTTATATTTAACTTTAGTAAGTAATTTCTTTTTTTTTTTTGTATGGTGGCTACATTTTTATTTATTTATTTATTTATTTATTTTTATTTTTATTTTTTTTTAAACTTTATAGTTTATTGTCAGGTTGGTTTCCATATAACACCCAGTGCTCTTCCCCACAAGTGACCTCCACCAAGACCATCACCCCGCTTTACCTTTTCCCCTTCCCCTTCCCCCCTCAGTTTGTTTTCAGGAATCAAGAGTCTCTCGTGTTTTTTTTCTCCCTCCTTCTCCCTAACTCTTTTTCCTCCTTCCCCTCCCCATTGTCCTCTATTGGGTTTCTGGAGAACAGATTTGTGACTGCCAAGGATTGGAGAAGAGTGTGCAGGAATGCAAGAAGGAGATGCCTGTGATTATAGAAAGGCCACATGAAAGATCCTTGTGGTGATGGAACTCTTCTGAAAGTTCACTGTGGTGAAAATTCACCTATTTATTTACAGAGTATACAATTATATTGCACTAAGCACTTATCCGCCGCCCCCAACTCATACATACAGTACAAATGGGGGGATCTGAATTAAGACTGGTGGATTGTATCAATGTCAACAACTCGATTGTGCCGTCGTACTATAATTTTGTAAGACTTTGTTTTTAAGTAATCTTTACACCCAATGTGGGGCTAAAAACCATGACCTGAGATCAAGAGTTTCATGCTTTTCTGACTGAACCAGCCAGGCACCCCAGTTTTGTAAAATATTACCATTAAGTGAAACTGAGTAAAATGTACATAGGATTGTTCTGTATTATTATTTTTTTTACAAAATGCACATCTACAATAATTTCAATATATAAATTTTAATTAAAAAAACACAAGGATATTTTCAGATAATCAAAGACTTAGAAAATACGATAAATGGGTATATTGCATGTTGTGTGAATTACATTTTGATAAAACTATTTTTAAAAAGTATTGGAATCTGGAAAAATAAATTTACTCCAGGGCTTATTATAATTGTCTTATATATAAATTCAAATGAAGACTTAAAGAAAAGAGAAAGCATGGTGGTGAGTATTGAAATCCTCTAAACTTATAATTAAATCATATTAAGAGTTGTGACAAAACAAAGCAAATTTCAAAAATAGCTTTTGACTGCAAGTTTTTAAAATATAAATTTAATAATTGTTATATTTCCAAAATTTCCAAGGTATATTAACAACAAAAAAAAAACAGAGGAATTTTAAGGAAACAAGTAGATAAAGTGTTTGCATTCAAATATTCTCCATTTTAATATCCACATGTTAAACAGCCTTTCATTATAGATAGAATATAATGTGTTCATATTTCAAAAAAGCATCTCTACTGCCAAATCACAAAAGAGGTTTTTGAAAAACAATAAAGAATCCATAGTTCTTATATCAGAAATAGGAGAAATGTAATCTTAGGGAAAAACAAATTCAACATGCATAAAATAAGATTACAAAAGTAAAGCTCTAACAGAGAAATTGTGAAAAAAATGTAAATGGGTTTAACTGTCTCATTCAAAGACAAAACTCCAAATTTAATAAAACACAAATATCAATTATAGATCTTTATAAAATATGTAACTACAAAAAATTGCCTTAGAAAACTAAGATTCAATGACTGGCCCATGCCATAAAGGAGAACACAAATAAAATAGCTCACAGGTCACAATGGTTTTTAAACATATTAGTATTTGAGGCAAAATATGGAAACATATTTTGGAACAGTGGAAAGGGGGGTGCATGTTTATAATGAATGAGTTATGATCTAGGGCAAAACACACAAACACAAGAGCTGAAACAAATTCAATAAATTACAAACAGTGGAAATTGTAAAGGATACATGATCTGAATATAATGTAAGAAAATTTAAAAATTAGCAACATGATACAAAAAATTGAATATTTCAAAACACTTCCCAAAATAGCTTGTGTGTATGAATGTGTGCATGTATGCATGCGTGTTTGCAATCAAAATAAGTATGGATAAACTCCAAGCTGTTATACGTATAGGGGTGGGTTTACATAGGCCTTACTTTTCTACTTTACAAATCTGAAATGTATGAATTTTAATATCAGCTTGTGTTATTTTTCTATTGATTTCTACTTTATTAATTTAGTTTTAAATTTTCTAGCTTCTTGAGTTGTTGGTGTAGTTTGTTTTCTCAAATATTTTAAAATCATATGTTTTAAAATTTAATTTGTTTTTATGACAACGGTAACACACATTGTAACATGTCAAGCAATTCAGAGGTGTGTATAAACATAATAGTCTGCTCCTATTCCCCACCCAGCACAGTATTGCTTGATTCTCAGCATGAGATGTTTCAAAACTAAAATCAATGTATTAGCTGTGTTCTTGTCTGGAGGCTTGGCTATGGATGTATTCATTTCTGAGCTCATTTATGTTGTTGGGATAATACAGTTTCTTGAGGTTGTAAGATCAAGATTCGTGTTTTCTTGCTGTAGCAGGAAGTTTCTCTCATATTCTAGAATTCATTCACATTACTTGCCATATGGCTCCCACCATCTTCAAAGTCAGAATATTGATGCATTTTTATGTTTTGAATATCTGACTTCTGTCTTTGACTCAGATGTAAAGGGCTCATGTGATTAGCTCAGTCCCTCTCCCACCAATACTTCCATTTGATTAACTCAAAAGCAACCCAATGAATTTAATCACATCTGGAATATCTCCTTTGCTGTATATGTAACATAATTATGGGAGTGATTCCCTATCATATCAACAGTTTCAATAATCAACAGGAGGAGATTATGCAGGGTAAAAGTCATTAATAGTCATTTTAGACTTTGATCTACTATGTATAGATTCTCAAGTGGAATTGCTGGGTCTGTTTTGGACATTGATCATTTGAACTTTATTTTCATTATTTCCTCACCTTCTCAGAATCAGAATCCATTGGAAGGAGGTTAAGAATAGTTTTTTTTAGTAAATTTTGTGGTGTTTATACCAAGTAATTTACACCAAGTGATAATTACATTTCTACTATAAATTAATATAAATACTCAGGGAACATTATAGACTCAGAATACATTTAAATCTCAGCTTTTCTACCTAATAGATTTGTGATCAAAGAAACATTACTTAACCTCATTTACAATATAAAAATAAATCTTCATAAAGTTGTTTAGAATATCAAATGAGAGGTTGGGTTAAAGAGTTTAAAAATGGCCTCATATTTAATAACTGTTCAATAAATGTTAGTTCTTTTCTTCTTTGTCTCATTGTCCTTATATATTCAAGAGATGGACATGGACATGTACTTCAGCTCAGCAAGTGGGACACACTTTTCTGGGTGTGAATCCATAACAACTGATATAAGCACATTAAAAAAAAAGTAGTTGTTTTCTTTTTAATATTCTTCTGAGCAGTGGTAACCTGATCTGACTGTCATTGCTACAAGGTGTGTTAAGATTCTTGATTTTAAACAATATATTATAAATTCTTGGTAGTTTAAGAAGAAGATAATTTAGTAAAAACCCATCATACGGATTTTCATATGTGTATTTGCCATCTGTATATCTTCTTTGATGAGGTGTCTGTTAAGGTCTTTGGCTCATTTTTTAATAGGGTTGTTCATTTCCTTATTGTTCAGTTTTGAAGTTCTTTGTATATTTGGGTACCAGCCCTTTATTAGATATGTCTTCGGCAAATAATTTTTCCCTTCGTGTGGCTTATCTTCTCAATCTCGTGACATTGTCTTTTATACTGCAGACGTTTTTAATTCTAATTAAATCCAGCTTATCGATTATTTCCTTCATGAATTGTATCTTTGGTGTTGTATCTAAAAGGGCATCACTGCACTCAAAGTCATCTAGGTTTTCTCTTATATTATCTTCTAGGAGATCTATAGATTTGCATGTTCATGACTCAATTCATGAATCTTGAACTATTTTGAGTTAATTTTTGTTAAAGTGGAAAGGTCAGTGTTTAGATTCATTTTTTAACATGTGGAGGTATAGTTCCAGCACCACTGATATCTTTGCTCCAATGTAGCAACTTTGTTCTTTGCAAAAGATTCATTGACTAAATTCATGGGAGTCTATTTCTGAATGCTCTATTCTGCTATTTGATCTATTTTCTAACATGGTATGACATTGGCATAAAATGCAGCACATAGATTAATGGAATGGAATAGAATCTTTGTGGAGTATCTGAGTGGCTCAGTCAGTTAAGCATCCAACTCTTGATTTTGCCTCAGGTCATGATCTCATGGGTTGGATTCTGTGCTGACAGCAAGAAGCTTGCTTGGGAATTTCTCTTTCCTCCTCTTTCTGTCTGCCCTCTCCTGCTCGTGCTCTCCTTTTCTCAAATAGATAAACCATTTTTTTAAAAAAAAGAATAGGATCTTTGATTTAAAACAATAGATTTAAACTGTGTAGGTGAAATGGAAAAAATTAAGTCAAAAACCATCATATGACTTACAGAATCAATGCCTAGAATAGTGAGGATCAGAATACAGACAGAAACAAAGGGAACATACCCAGAGCCAGGCTTTCATCACAGGAACAGTCTCCAAAGGTCACTGCTAATGGAAGAAACACTTGCTGCTACCTCTGCTAGAATCACTGCTGTAGAACACTTCTATACTTTCAAATTCAGTGTAGGAGCTGTGGAAAGTTATGAGAGCATTCAAATTTCCAGTCTAAATAAAGTTCTTATGTCTTATCTTTCATAGACCTGGAAAGGGGAACATTTGCTCGCATACCTCACTGTCAGATTCTGTTGTAGGATGTCATCAAATTCTGTCTTTTATATTGCTTTCCTGCAAATTTGAAGCAAGTTAGACACTAAGAATAGATAAAGACAAATATCTACTGTATGGAAATTGGTATTAAAAGATTAGATATCATCTGCCACATTAGCAAAAATGAAAGTCTTACAAGACAAAGTATTGGTTGAAATATAGGGAAAGAAGGATGCTCATAGATACTCTGGTAGGAGTTCAAATTGATGCAATAATTTAGAATTGTTATTTAGTATTATCAAATAAAGTTGAAACAATGCCTATCCGATAAACCAGGTATTCTGATCATAGATGTATATTTTAGACAAACTCTTGTAATTGTGTACTCAGAGACTTGTAGAAGAATAAAAATTATAAAAGTTAAAAGTTGGAGAATAGATAAATAAATTATGGTTTATTTTATTGCTGAATAACCTGATGCACTTACAGTGAATGAACTTGATCTAAATGTATCAATAATGATAGTAATAAAAATGTAATTTTGAATGAAATGCTAGCTGGAGAATGATATTAGAGTGTGATGGCATTGGTATAGTTTTTTAAAATATAGCATGCAACATTGCATTGCTCACAGATACATATATAAAATAAAAGTTAAAAAAATATTTGGTGAGAAACCTGGGTGGCTCAATCAGTTAAGCATTTGACTCTTGGTTTGTTTCAGCTTAGGCCATGATCTCACAGTTCGTGACATCGAACCCCACATTGGGATGGATCTCTTTCTCTCTGTCTGTCTCTCTCTCTTTCAAAAGGAAAATAAATAATTTTTTTAAAAAGTTATAAAAAAACAATTGGTAGGTGTGATGGTAATTTCATATGTCATCTTGACTGGGCCATGGAGTACAAGGTATATGATATAACACTATTCTGGGGATTTCTGCAAGGGTGTTTTTGAATGAAAGTAACATTTAAATGCAAAGATTGAGTAAATCACATTGCTCTTCCTAATATAGGTGGGTATCATTTAATAGTCGGAGGCCTGACTACAACAAAATCTTCGACCCTTTTTCAAATAAGAGAGAATCCTTCCTGTCTGGTGAACATTGGCTTTTCCTGCCTTTAGACTCAAACTGAAACATCAGATCTCTCTGGGTGTTGAGCCTACTGGCCTTCTGTCTAGACCTAAACCATTAGCTCTCCTGGGCCTCCAGCTTGCTGACTCACCCTGAATATCTTGGGACTTGCCAACGTCCATAACTGCATGAGTCAACTTCTTGTATTAATTCAATCAAAGGATTAATCTCTGTATCTATCAATAAAGATAGAATAGAGAGAAAGAGAAAGATATAGAGGGATAGAGATAATAGAGATAGAGATTAGAGATAGATATATTATTGGCCTTGTATTTCTGGCAAACTCTACTATATATATATATATTCTCATTCATGAGAGAATGAGAAGCCAGCAAGGTAGGGAGGAGTATGGGATTGGTGAGGATGAAAAGGAAAACCAAATTTATTTCCATGATCTTTGCTTTTAAAATTTTAAAAACAATAAATAAAATGATAAAACAATAACATTTTAATAACAATTTAATAATGAAATATTTTTATATTATTTTATGCATAATTCTATATTTTAATGCGTTCCTTAATACCCAGTTTCTGTATAAAGTATTTTAATTGATATCAATTATGAATATTCCATCATTTTTATCTTTCAACTGTGAGTTATTTAGTAATGCATTTGGGAATTTAAAAATCTTTAAATGTTACTTTCTGATTTATTTACGTCATAATCAGAACTGTGGTGTGAATGTTACTTATTATTTGAATTCTGTTAGGAATTTTGTAACCTCGTATGTAGTCAAATTTGTAAATCCTCCTTGTGTATCTGAAGATAGTTTTTGTTCTCTATTTGTTGAGTGTTTGATAAATGATTTTATTGTTCTAATGCTGCATGTTTACTAAGTTTTCGTGTGATTCATTAGTTTCTAATGAAAATCTATGAAAATCACTTGCTGTCTTTTTACGATTTTGGTGTGAGGGCATCCATAGATCCAGAATTATTCTTATTGTTCTGTGAACACTAGGATGTTTCCTATATGCATGGTCAAAGAAATTTCACCATTTTGACCATACTCCAAGTAGTAGAATAAAAGAAAGAAGAAGGAGGGGTCTGCTAACTTTACAAATACATTCCGGGGGTCGCCTGGGTGGCTCAGTCGGTTAAGCGTCCAACTTCAGTTCAGGTTATGATCTCACCATTCGCGGGTTTGAGCCCCACATCAGGCTCTGTGCTGACAGCTCAGAGTCTTGAGCGTGCTTCAGAATCTGTGTCTCCCTCTCTGTCTGCCCCTCTCCCACTCACACTCTGTCTCTCTATCTCTCAAAAATAAATGAAAATGTTAAAAAAGAGAGAGAATACATTCTGGGAATTTCACACATCGCCTCTCATTATATGTCTTTGGCTCAAACTTGGTCCTATGCCACACACTGATATAAATATTGAGAACTGTAGACCTGACTACCTTATTCTTGGTGGTCATGTATTGAGCTCAAGTTGGTGATAATGACACTGAGAGAGATGGGAATCTAGGATTCAGGAAGCAAGTAGAAGCTTATATCAGTCATGTCAGGAACATACTTCTGAAACAGATTAACGTCAATTATTTTAAGAGTCTTTGTCCTTCATCTCAAAATTCAAATTCAGGGAGGGAGCATATAATTGCACAGCATGTGCTTATTCTTTGGCTAGGGGTGGAGTGGAGATGGGTGCTGATTACTTTCCCACAAGATTGCTTCAAATGGGGAAAACTAATTGATCAAAATGAAATTAGAGTACTCTTTGGAAGAATAAATTCATGCTAAACAATAAAAAAACAGCAAATATACACTATAACAACAAATATGAAATTTATTCAGCCATAAAGATTCATTTATTGAGCTACTGCTATTCACCAAGGATTATGCTATAAACTACAATTATAAAATGAATAAGGTGCCACCCCTATCTTCATAAAAGTCATTATCAAATGCAAGAGCTCAGAGTTCTATAATATAATATATACGGAATTTTATAAAGATAGATAATGTGGGGGTGGCTCAGTTGGTTAAGCATCCAACTCTTGGTTTTAGCTCAGGTCATGGTCTCACAGTTTGTGGGATCAACCCCCATGTCAGGCTCTGCACTGACAGTGCAGATCCTGCTTGGGATTCTCTCTCTCCCTCTCTCCGTCTGCCCCTCCCACACTAACAAAGACAAATATAATAAATAAATAAACATTGAAAAATTAAAAAAGATAATGTGAATGAATTTGTCTTGCATACTACCTCAAAATAAGCTTTCTAACAATATTGTAAAATCTATGAGGCAAAAACCATTCTGAGTTTACTAAAAAAATGCAGTTGACTCATTTCCTCAGCATTTTTTGTCTCTGTAAGTCATAAATAATTATAGATATTTCTTGAGATACACACACTCTATATTTTGCAACAGTAATTATTTTTTCTTCTTAAAGTTTTTTTTAAATAGTTTGAGTCACAAGTAGTTGCAAAACTAGTACAGAAAGCTTTTGTGTACCCTTTCCCCAGCTTCCTCCAATGATAATAATATACATGATCATATTACATTGCACGGAAATCTTTTTAAAAACTTATTTTTCCTGTCAAGAGTATGCATATGTACACATATACCTGTGTTAGTCAGGGTTTTCCAGAGTTACAAGACAAATAAGAGAGGATTTGTGATTATAGAGGCTGAGGTATGTGACAATATGCCATCTTCAAGCTGGAGAACGAGGGAAACCAGTGGTATGATTCAGATCGAGTCCAAAGACCTAAGAACCAAGGGGCTGCTGGTAGAAGTCTTAGAGTCCAAAGGCCCCCAAACCAGTAGCTTCAATGTCCAAAAGCATGAGAAGATGAACTTTCAACTCCAGAAGAGACTGAATTAGCTCCTCCACCTTTTTGTTCTAGTCTGACCCTCAAGTATTAGATGATGATTGCCCACTTTGGAGAGGGTGAATCTTCTTTACTCACTACTGATTCAAATGTTAATCTTTTCCAGAAACACCCCCATAGACACACTCAGAAATAATAATGTTTTACTAGCTTCTAGGAATAATCTTAGCGTAGTCAAATTAACACATAAAATTAACCTCTGTGACCAACTTAAATTACCTTAAGTGGCATGGTTAGATATGTAAGAGCTGCATATTACATTTCACAGATTTAAGAATTTTTGAAAGAGAAGAAGTAAGCAAAGTTTAGTTGTATAGCTTATAGTTCTTCCATTTAACATGTGCTCATGTGTGTGTGTGTGTGTGTGTGCACACTTGCATGCATGGGTGTCCCTTTAGGTGTGGAGATAGAAGGAGAGATAGAGAAAAGGTTCATAAGCACTAGTAAATGGCTTGCATAGTCTTCCCTAAACTTTAGAAATAAATCCATTTCCTTTCCTAGGTTTTGGAATAAGTATTAGATTCCTTTTCTAACACCTGAAGTATGATACTTAAGAGAAAATTATTCTAATTGGAACACAATAGGCACATATGGTATTACCTGCATAAATTTTATTTGTTCCTGGTCAACAGTTTGTGTGTTACCAGATACATCAGGAAAATAATTGTTTCTCCTTGAACCAATGTGTATAGAGGAATATTGTTTAGTGACTAAACCCTTTGTAGGAAACCACCTACTCTGTTATAGTAAATTAGGGCCTGTGGCAGTAAATAGTAAAAATGGCTAATATAATCACATAGGTACTTTTATACACATTTGACTCCCTAATCCATTTACTTAATTATGTATAAGGGGGCAAGTGTAACTGGATGAACAGTGATCACATAGACTCTTCTCTTGAAAAAAATGCTATGGGATAGTAGTCAAAAAAAATCCACTTTCTACTGGAAATGGGCTGACCAAAATTAATATTAAGCTTCGCTCCCCTCCAACCCTATAAAAATTTGATCTGGACTAAGGGAAAGAAAAGTGATCATTTAAATGTTTTTCTGGATGCTTCAGTGGTCAGAAGGTAGACTACAAAGGTTGATGGTTATGTTCTTTGGAACAGGTATAGTAATGAGGCCCATTCCTTATTGATAGACTTCTGGTATGGATTATAAATCTCTATGTTTATGTCTATGTCTATATCTATGTCGATCTCTATCTCCATTTCTATCTCTATCTCTATCTATACTGTCTATCTATATCTAATTTACCTAAATGAGCATAAGGAGAGGTGACACTATTTTTTTAATGTTTATTTTTGAAGGAGAGAGAGACAGAGCATGAGTGGGGGAGGGACAGAAAGAGAAAGGGAGACACAGAATCTGAAGCAAGCTTCAGGCTCTGAGTTGTCAGCACAAAGCCTGATTTGGGGCTCGAACCCATGAGTTCTGAGATCATTACCTGAGCCAAAGTTGGACACTTAGCCTACTGAGCCACCCAGGTGCCCCGAGAGGACACATTCTGAATAATGATGTACAATGTCTTCTGTACTATAGGAAGAATATATCTATGTTAATTCTTTTTCTTCTTTTATACTTAATTGTCAAGGTGGTTTCCATATAACACTCAGTGCTCAACCCAAAAAGTGCCCTCCTCCATGTGCATCACCCCCTTCCCCATCCCCCACCCACATCAGCCCTCAGTTTGTTCTCAGTATTCAAGAGTTTCTCATGATTTGCCTCCCTCCCTCTCCCCAACTATTTTCCCCCATCCCCTCTCCCATAGTCCTCTGTTAAGTTTCTCCTGTTCCACTTATAAGTGAAAACATATGGTATCTGTCCTTCTCTGCCTGACTTATTTCACTTAGCAGGACACCCTCTAGTTCCATCCATGTTGCTATGAATGGCCAGATATCATTCTTTCTCATTGCCATGTAGTATTCCATCGAATAGATAAACAACATCTCATTGATCCATTCATCAGCTGGTGGACATTTAGGCTGTTTCCATGATTTGGCTATTGTTGAAATTGCTGTTATGAACATTGAGGTACATGTGCCCCTATGGATCAACACCCCTGTATCTCTTGGGAAAATTCTTAGTGCTACTGTTGAGTCATAGGAGAGTTCTATTGTTAATTTTTTGAGGAAACTCCACACTGTTTTCCAGAGTGGCTGCAGCAGTTTACATTCCTACCAACAGTGTAGGAGGATGCCCGTGTCTCCACATCCTTACCAGCATCTATAGTCTCCTGATTTCTTCATTATAGCCACTCAGACCGTTGTGAGATTGTATCTCAGTGTGGTTTTGATTTGTATTTCCCTGATGATGAATGACGCTGAACATCATTTCATGTGTCTGTTGGCCATCTGGATGTCCTCTTTGGAGAAATGTCTGTTCATGTCTTCTGCCTATTTCTTCACTGGATTATTTGTTTTTCGGGTGTGGAGTTTGGAGAGTTCCTTATACATTTTGGATACTAGCTCTTTATCCAATATGTCATTTGCAACTATCTTTTCCCATTCCGTAGGGTGCCTATTAGTTTTGTTGATTGTTTCCTTTGCCGTGCAGAAGCTTTTTACCTTGATGAGGTCCCAATAGTTCATTTTTGCTCTTGATTCCCTTGCCTTTGGAGATGTGTCAAGTAAGAAATTGCTGCAGTTGAGGTCAAGGAGGTTGTTTCCTGCTTTCTCCTCTAGGGTTTTGGTGGTTTCCTGTCTCACATTCAGGTCCATCATCCATTTTGAGTTTATTTTTGTGTATGGTGTAAGAAAGTGGTCTAGTTTAACTCATCTGCAAGTTGCTGTCCAGTTCTCCCAGCACCATCTGTTAAAGAGGCTGTCTTTTTTCCAGTGGATACTCGTTCCTGCTTTCTCAAAGATTAATTGGTCATATATTTGTGGGTCCAATTCTGAGTTCTCTATTCTATTCCATTGGTCTATGTGTCTGTTTTTGTGCCAATTATCATACTGTCTTGATGATTATAGCTTTGTAGTGGAGGCTAAATTCTGGAATTGTGATGCCTCCCGCTTTGGTTTTCTTCTTCAATATTATTTGGATATTCAGGGTCTTTTGTGGTTCCATACAAATGATAAGATAGTTTGTTATAGCTTTGAGAAGAATGCTGGTGCAATTTTGATTGGGATTGCATTGAATGTGTAGATTACTTTGGGTAATAATGACATTTTAACAATATTTATCCTTCTGATCCATGAGCATGAAATGGTTTTCCATTTCTTTGTGTCTTCTTCAATTTCCTTCATAAGTTTTCTATAGTTTTCATTATACAGATCTTTTATATCTTTTGTTAGGTGTATTCCTAGGTATTTCATGGTTTTTTTTGTGCAATTATGAACGGGATCAGTTTATTGATTTCTCTTTCTGTTGCTTCATTATTGGTGTATAAAAATACAACCGATTTCTGTACGTTGATTTTGTACCCTGTGACTTCTCTGAATTCATAGATCAGTTCTAGTAGGCTTCTAGTGGAATCTGTCGGGTTTTCTATGTAGAGTATCATGTCATCTGTGAAAAGTGAAAGTTTGACTTCATCTTTGCCCATTCTGATGCCTTTTATTTCCTTTTGTTGCCTGATTGCTGATGCTAGGACTTCCAGCACTACGTTAAACAACAGTGGTGGGAGCGGACATCCTTGTCGTGTTCCTGATCTCAGGGGGAAATCTCTCAGTTTTTCCCCGTTGAGGATGATATTAGCTGTGGGCTTCTCATGAAGCTTTTATGAAGTTTAACTAAGTTCCTTCTACCCCGAATTTATTGAGGGTCTTTATTAAGAATGGATGCTGTCTTTTGTCAAATGCTTTTTCTGCATCTATGGACAGCATCATATGGTTTTTATCTTTTCTTTTGTTAATGTGATGTATCACATTGATTGATTTGCGAATATTAAACCAGGTCTGCAACCCAGGAATGAATCCCACTTGATCATGGTGGATAGCTCTTTTTATATGCTGTTGAATTTGTCTTGCAATTATCTCGTAGAGGATTTTTGCATCCGCATTCATCAAGGATATTGGCCTGTAGTTCTCTCTTTTGGCTGGGTCTCTGTATGGTTTGGGAATGAAAGTGATGCTGACTTCATAGAATCAGGACAGAAGTTTTCCTTACATTTCTATTTTTTGGAATAGCTTGAGAAGAATGGGTCCTATCACTGATTTAAAAATCTGGTAGAATTCCCCAGGGAAGCCATCTGGCCTAGGGCTCATATTTGTTGGGAGATTTTTGATAACTGATTCAATTTCTTCACTAGTTATGGCACTGTTCAGATTTTCTATCTCTTCCCATTTGAATTTTGTTAGTGTGTGTATGTTAGGAATTTGTCCATTTTGTGTTTAGGTTGTCCAGTATGTTGCCATATAATTTTTCATAGTATTCCCTGAAAATTGCTTGTATTTCTGAGTGATTCGTTGTAATAAATCCATTTTAATTCGTGGTTTTGTCTATTTGGGTGCTCTCTCTTTTCTTTCTGAGAAGCCTGGCTAAAAGTTTATCAATTATGCTTATTTTATCAACAAACGAACTGTTGGTTTTTTTGATCTGTTCAGTGTTTTTTTAGATTCTATATTGTTTATTTCTGCCCTGAATTTATGCTTTCTCTTCTTCTGCTGGGTTTAGCTGTACTTGCTTCACTGCTTCTAGTTCCTTTAGGCGAGCTGTTAGATTTAGTGTTTGCGCTTTCTCTAGTTTCTTGAAATAGGCCTGGATTGCAATGTACTTTCCCCTTAGGACTGCCTTTGCTGCATCCCAAAAAGTTTGGATTGTTGTATTTTCATTTTCATTTGTTTCCATATATTTTTTAATTTCCTCTCTTTTTACCTGATTGGTCCAATCATCCTTTAGTAAGGTGTTCTTTAACCTCCATGTTTTTGGCGGTTTTCTAGACTTTTTCCTGTGATTGATATCACGTTTCATAGCATTGTAATCTGAAAGTATGCATGGTATAGTCTCAGTTCGTTTGTATTTATTGAGGGCTGCTTTATGACCCAGTATGTGATCTATCTTGGAGAATGTGCCATGGGCACTTGAGATGAAAGTGAAATCCATAACCTCAAGATGTAGAATTCTAAATATATGTGTCAAATCCATCTGGTCCAATGTGTCATTCAGTTCCATTGTTTCTTTAGTGGTTTTCTGTCTAGTTGATCTATCCATTGAGTAACTGGAGTATTAAAGTCCCGTGCAATTAGCACATTGTTATCAATAAGATTGTTTCTGTTTGTGATTAATTGTTTTATACATTTGGGTGCTTCCAAATTTGGTGTGTTAATATTTATAATTTTAACTCTTCCTGATGGATACACCCTGTTATTATTATATAATTCCCTTCTTCATCTCTTGTTACTGCCTTTACTTTAAAGTCCAGTTTGTCCAATATAAGTATGGCTACTCCAGCTTTCTTTTGACTTCCAGTAGCATGACAGATATTTCTCCATCCCCTTACTTTCAATCTGAAGGTGTCCTCAGGCCTATAATGTGTCTCTTGTAGATAGCAAATATATGGATTCTGCTTTTTGATCGATTCTGCTACACTATGTCTTTTGATTGGAGCATTTAGACCATTTACATTCAGTGTTATTATTGAAAAATATGGGTTTAGAGGCATTGTGTTCTCTGTAGGATTCATGCTTGTAGTGGTGTCTCTGATACCTTGTGTTCCTTGCAACATTTCCCTCATAAAATCCCCGTTAGGATTTCTTGTAGGGCTGATTTATTGATGATGAATTATTTCAATTTTTGTTCATTTGGGAAAACCTTTATATCTCTTTCTATTCTGAATGACAGTCTTGCTGGATAAAGGATTTTTGGCTGCATATTTTTTTCTGTTCATCACATTGAAGATTTCCTGCTATTCCTTTCTGGCCTGCCAAGTTTAAGTAGATAGGTCTGCAACTACTCTGATATGTCTCCCTTTGTATACTAGGGTCCTTTTATCCCTAGCAACTTTCAGAATTCTCTATCCTTATATTTTTCCCTTTGACTATGATATGTCTTACAGAAGATCAATTCAGGTTACGTCTGATGGAAGTTCTCTGTGTCTCATAGATATCAATGCCTGTTTCCTACCCCAGATTGAGGAAGTTCTCAGCTACAATTTGTTCAAGTACCCCTTCAGCCCCTTTCTCTCTCTCTTTCCTTTTTGGAATTCTTAAGATAAGGATAATGTTCTGCTTGATTGCATCACTCAATTCTCGAATTATCCTTTTGTGCTCTTTTATCTCTCTATTTCTGGGCTTCCTCATTTTCTATAATTGTGTCTTCTTATTCACCTATTCTCTTCTCTGCCTCTTCAATCCATGCCTTTGCCGCCTACATTTTATTATGCACTTCATTTATAGCATTTTTTTAATTCATCACAACTATTTTTAAGGTCCATAATCTTTGTAGCAATAGCGTCTCTGATGTCTTCCATGCCTTTTTCAAGCCCAGTTATTAATTTTATGACTATTGTTCTAAATTCTTTGTCAGTTATGTTGCTTATATATGGTTTGAGCATTTCTTTAGCTGTCATTTCTTCCTTGACTTTATTTATGGGAGAGTTCTTCCATTTCATCATTTTGGCTAGCTTTCTGTCTCTTGTATGTTTTAAAAGCTTGTTATGCGCTCTGCACCTGCGAGTTTTGCTATATTAAAGAGGCTCATTGACTGTCCTTGGCCTGTCCATTCAGGAAGTGTTCTTTTAATGGTGTCCCTTGATCTCTCTTAATGTGCCTTTGGTTGTTTTATTTCCCTACTCATAGTGATATTTGGGTCTCTACACTATGTGTACTTTGGCTTGTTTCTTGAGGTAGCCTTGAAAAGGAAAACAGACAAACAGGAAACAAAAGCACGCAAACACACAGAGAAATCAAACAAAGAAGCAAACCGAAAGGAAAAAACAAAGAAACCACAAAAGACAAAGGTCTGTCTAAATGCATAAAATCAGAAATTCCAGCTAGAAATAAAGAGCAGGGAGGAGGCAGTGCTGATGGATGAGCATATACAAAGATGAAATGACAGGGGTGGGGAAAAAGAGAAATTGAACATTGACCAGGCAGAGAGACTAAAAGGCTTAATTCAGAGAGAGAAAAAGGAGAATGTGGTAGGAGGCGAGGAGAAAGAAATGAAGATAATGTTACTCAGAGATACTATATAGTCTGATTATTCCAGAGAGAGAGAGAAAGGAAGGTAGGGATGGAGGTGTAGAATATGCATCAAGAGAATGGTTTAAATGTGACTGCTTAAGCAAACCAATAACCAGAACTCCCAGTCCAGTGGAGTGGAGAGATATGAATGAGATAAGGGAAAATATATCTGAGTAGCAAGAATTGATCTAGAGTTAATCACAGCAATGCATTAATGTTGGTCTTGACCCAGGCTCTGGTTTAAAAAAAAAAAAAAGCAGCTCTCCAGAGCAGATGGGTCTGGTTTTGTGTAGGCAGGTCCTGCCTCCTGCTCCCTGAGGCTCCGCCTTGGTGGTTTTGGGGAGAAAAATGGTGGCGCCCCAGTCCCTTTTTGAACCAAGCATTGCAAATCACTCTTTTGGGTCCGATCTCCCTGTGCCCTGGGCACATCCAAGGTGGGCTGTGTTCTATTTCCCTAGCCCAGCCTCCTTTCCAGATCTTAGTCCACATGTTTTAATGATACCGCTGAAAATGTAATCCCGCGTGCCAGGCAGCTTCCTAGCCAGGGATCGAGTAGGGAGGGTAGGGGAGCAGTTCCTCCTGGGGCCGACTGGGACGGGAGCACCCAGCTCAAAGAAAGTGATGCAATTAGAGATAAGATCTCTCTCTGAATGCCCTGTGGTTATAAATGGGATGATAGGATCCCTCTCCATCCTGGGCCGAGTTCTTTCTCTTCTCCAGGAACAGTTCTATGAGCAGTTTCAGCCGCTTTATCTCTTCCCTTTATCTCTCTGCGTGGGGACTCCTTCCCCTCCATGCCTCAGGGTCCCGCCCCGTTTTTATCTTCCCCACTTCACAATCACGAACTTATGAGGCTTTCTTCTTAGTGGGCTCTGTCTCTTTTCCTCCCAGACTCTTGTGGTTCAGTGTCTTTTGGCTTCAGCCCTTCTTTTTTTGAGAGATGTGGGCAGGAAGTACGGAGCTCCTTATTTCTCCATCATCTTGCCTCCTTCTCTATGCTAATACTTAATATAAACCTAAGCTCTCCTGACTTTAAGAATTATGATTTTTCCTTGGTGAGTATACGTGTGTGAGTGAGTGAGAAAGAGAGAGAGACAGAGGCAGAGGCAGAGACAGAAAGAAAGATAGAGAGACAGAAAGAGAGAGAGAGAATATCTAAACTTTGGATGACCATAGGACATAAGATTAGAGGAGAAACTATCTTCATCTTCCACTCAGAAAAACTTCAAGCAAGTGGATCTTTGAGAGCCAAAGTCCATCTTTGAGTATTCTACTATAGAGTTCATTTTCCTTCCCCAAACGTGTTTATGACTGTAGTTTTTATTCATAACTCAGGCTTTGGAAATGCACTGCTCTATGTCATTGGATGCCATGGATTGCACTTGATGCTGGTGTTTATGGGGATGGATCCTCAAGAAAGTTTATCCCCTGTACTTAGAACGGGATTTCCCAATGATTTAAAGGGTAATTGAAAAGTGGTACTGTAGATTTTTTTTAACTTTATAGTTTATTGTCAAGCTGGTTTCCATATAATACCCAGTGCTCTTCCCCACAAGTGTCCTCCACCCTGACCATCACCCCCCTTCCCCTTTCCTCCTCCCTCTTCTGCCCTTTTAAGAAGAGAAATTTCTCAGAAGAGAATAGAAAGATTAAATCTTAATAGAGGGGAGCAAGGCTGGGAAGTATTGGGGTTCATGAGTAAAAACTACATGAAGAACTTAAGATATTTTTCCCTTGGGGGACCCTGGGTGGCTCAGTCAGTTGAGCATCTGATTCTTGATTTCAGTTCAGGTCATGATTCCAGGATTGTGGAATTGAGCAGTGAAAATGGAGCCTGCTTGAAATTCTCTCTCTCTCTCTCTCTCTCTCCCTTTGCCCTTCTCCCCCTGTCATGTTCTCTCTCTAAAATAATTTTTAAATATATTTTTCCCTTGAACTACTGGTAAAATCACATTTAGCATAGAGTTTTACATTTTTTCTGACATTGTATTTTTTTATTCCTTGGAATATATTATTAAATCTTACTGTTGTATGTTTTAAATTCTTACCAACACTATACCATGCAGATGTAACAAAGACAAAGGTGGCCATTACCACATCACTGTCCCATACAAGCAAATATATTGGTAGCAGAATAATATCAAGAAGTAAATAACCCCAGAGTTCCAGACAGTGATGTGCACCAAAGGAAACAGTGGTCTTCAGTGAATGTAAAAGCAACAAGGAAGAACATATCAAATTAAGAAATAGCAATCAAGTGAATGATTCATAAACAAATGTGAGACAAAACTATTTTTCCCATATATGCTAGATGAAGGTAAACCTTGGGGTTAGGGGAACATTATTTTGACTTTATATTACTACATCTTTTCCTTTATATTAACGCATTTTCTTCAATAAACTTAGCTTTATTAAGACAGTGACATTAACAGTAAAGGATCTTTCTGTTCTTTGAAGCTTCCCACAGTCAAGAATAAAATAATCTGTCTTGTGAGAGTCAGTGAAACTGGCCCTAGTGCTGTTATCCATGCAGTGGAAACTTGTATCAAGCACGAGCTAGAAACCAATGTGTAAGGCAGGGTCTAAGGTTGCCTACTTTCCTCAGAACTATTTTTTTAAGTTCCCAGTTATGAGTTCATAGAACTAAATACTGACTATTGTGACATTAGCTCTGAACATGTACTAAATGATATTCAGATGGCTAGCAGTTTACCAGTAATGGTATTCCTTTTTGTCTGATGCAGAAGTCCCCTCCCTTACTACCCGTTTTGAAATACAAAAGGATTGACTCACTCTTTTCATTAGTCTTTGATCATTATTATTGCATTCTGCATTGACCATTATTATTGCATTCTGCATTGCCATTTAGAGTAAAACCAGGGTTAATAAGAGTCTAATGAGTTAGACATTTAATTCAGTTTTTTTCTATAATCTGTGTTTATGAAAAAGAAGCAAATCACAATAAAGGAAGTACATATTAGAGCTTTGTTAGTTTTTTTATTTGTTTCTTAAAACAAATAGCCCTCTTGTCCTGGATAGATCCAAATAATTTGAGTTTCTGTACCTTTTGTATATAAGAAAAGAAAATCCTATGAACTGAGTATGCAATTGCTTACGTAATACAACCAACTACCAGTCATTTCACTATTCTATTATCCCTTTAGGCCCTTCTCTCTCTCTTTTTTTTTAAAGTTTATTTTTATTTATTTTGAGAGACAGATAGAGAGCAAGCTGGGGAGGGGCAGAGAGAGAGGGAGACAGAATCCCAAGTAGGCTCCATGCTGTCAGCACAGAACCAAATGCGGGACTTGAACTCACAAACCATAAGATCATGATGTGAGCAACAGTGAAGAGTAGGATGCTTAACCAACTAAGCCACCCAGGTGCCTCTCTTTTATGAATCCCCTTTTAATACTGAGAGAAGGTGTCTTAAATTGGTTGTTTTCTAACACTCCAATTAATAGTTATCAACTGAGTTGACATCTAGGTGACAACAGATCCTGGCTAGAAAATCGGCAATTGGGTAAGTAGAATTAGAAGAGCATGCCAAAAAGGAGAAGATACTAATGGGGATCAAGGGTGTAGGAATATAGCCAAGGACAAATTTGGCTTCCTTCACAGTTTTTGTTGCCAGCCAGGCCTTATTTATATTAGCAAGGGTTAGTGTTAACAAGGATTAGCCTAAGGCAATAGAACAATCCCAACCCATTAATGAAAATATTTAATTATGTTGATTAGGTTGCAGTTACTAAGGTAAAAGAATGGACACATGACTTTTAGAAAGTGATTCTCAAACCAGTCCACAAGAAAATTGAATTCATAATTCAAAATGAAGCTAAACTAACATTGCCAGTTTTGTTGGGGCATGGATATGTAATCTCTAAGTTTTTGTTTTTTTCCCTTCCCTTCCCTCTCTATTTCATGCATCAAGTAAGTTTTCTAATATTAATTACCTGATATGTTTACATAGAAAATACTTAACAAGTCCTACAAAAACATATTTAATACCCATTTTTATATTACCTTAAAAACTCCAGAACAAATGAGTCCTAGAAAAAAATACATATATAATACAAAGAAAGAATTTATCACTCTACATTTACAACATTTTTCACATCCATTATTTTATTTGAGATAGAACAAATATGTCATCATTCCCCACTTTTCAGATGGTGATACTGAGCACAGAAAGGTTTAATAACTTGTTGAAACTCACTCAGCTAATAAGTAACAGAATCAGAGATCAAAGCTCAAATCATCTTACTCCAAACGCATCTTCTTTTCATCACGCTTTGCTTTTTAGGTTAATGGTAAGAGCTAATATGAGAAAGGGACTTTATTTTTTTTTAACCAATGTTATTTTTTCCTAGGTTGGGCTAGAGAAATATGCAGTTATCAGAGTGAAATGATACCCAATGAAATCTGCTTTAAGGCCTTCATTAAGTCACCTTAAACATGTTCTGTTTTGAAAGGCAGATGGTGGGGGGGGGGTGGCAAAGCAATGATCTTTGGGACTAAAGACTAAACTGGAAGTATTATCAGAAAACAACATCCACATTAATTATTGTCTTATCTTTAACCTTATCACAAAGGTTATGTTTTACTAGGGCCCTGTCCTTGATTTCCATTGTCATCTTGTGAAAACATTACCTATCCTATTAGAAATCAAGCCTCTTAAATTTATACTTAATTATGAAAGTCATGCACACTTTCATTTACTGACAGCTACTGATGCTTCTAATGAAGTCAGGTGACTGCAGTTCAAATAAACAAATGATTATGGTTGACAGCAAAAGTGTAAACAAGGTCCTAATTAAATTAATGAATATGCTAACTGCTGTGGTTGTTCCCTAGGACACAGCATGTATTTAGTTATCATGATTCCCACACAAAAGGAGAAAAATAAATGTCTGTGGTCATAAAGTCAAAGTCCATAGGTTGGTAAATAGTAAAAGATTAGGAATAACGTGCATTTTGTCATTTTATAGACTCTTTCTACATGTAAACAGATACTTATATTAACTTTTAACTTTTTATGCAAACTGTTCAAAACAGAATTAAAGAGACATTCTTTCAGCCTTACACTAAACTTGCCACTCAGTGTTAGGAACAAAGCTCATTACACAACTCTATTCTCATATTCTAGTAAAACTACTGGGTTTTAAACAAAAGTGAAATCCTCTGGGCATATAGGTTTAAAAAACATGCAATTTATAATGGAATACAAACTTGATTATCATCAGATTTTTTGCAATACTGTCTGCCACAAGTAAATGAGGTGACATAATTAAGGTATCCAAGAAAGAAAATATGAGCCAAAATTTGGTATCCAGAAGAACTTACTTTAGATTTAAGGGCTCATAGAAATAGAAAAAAAATCCTAAAACTCATAGACAATTATAAAAGACCTCAAATAGTCTAAGTATTCTTGAGAAACAACAAACCTGGAGGCATCATACTTCCTGATTTCAAAGTATATTACAATGCTGTAGTAATCAGAATAATATGGTACTGACATACAGACAGACACGTACACCAGTGGAACAGAACCAAAATCTCAGAAATAAACCCATGCATATGTGGCAACTAACATTTGACAAGGGAGCCAAGAATATTCACTAGAGAGAGGATACTCTCTTAAACAAATGGTGTTAAGAAAACTGGATAACCACATGCAAAAGAATAAAATCGGACCTCTATATATATATATTCCCCAAATTTAAATCAGAAAGCAATAAGGAGTTAAAAACCTTGAACCATAAAACTCCTAGAAGAAGCATATTTAAAAATTATTTGATATTACTCTTGGCAATGATTTTTTTTAATTTTTAAATGTTTATTTTTGAGAGAGAGAGAGAGAGAGAGAGAGAGGCAGATAGAGTGGGAGCAAGGGTGGGGCAGAGAGAGAGAGGGAGACACAGAATCCAAAGCAGGCTCCAGTCTCTGAGCTGCCAGAACAGGGTCCAACACAAGGCTCAAACCCATGAACTCTGAGATCATGACCTGAGCTGAAGTCAAATGCTTAACTGATTGAGCCACCCAGGTGTCCTTACAATTTTTTTTTGGCACCAAAAGCACAAGCAACAAAAGCAAAAATCAACATGTGGGACTACATGAAACTAAAAATCTTCTGCACAGCAAAAGAAACCATCAGCAAAATGAAAAAGCAATCTACAGAAAGGGAGAAAATATCTTCAAGTCATATACCAGATAAGGGGTTAATATTCAAAATATATAAACAGCTCTTACAACTCAATAGCAAAAATTAAATAAAAAATATAATTTGAAAACATGCAAAGAAACTGAAGAGAGATTTTTCCAAAGAAGACATACAAATAATGAATAGGTACATGAAAAGGTGCTCAATGTCACTAATTGAGGAAATAAATGTGAATCAAAACCATAATGAGATATCACCTCACATCTGTTAGAATGACTATTATCAAAAAGACAAAAGAGATAGTATGAGGAGGATATGGAGAAAAGAGAACCCTGGTGCACTGTTGGTGAGAATGCTAATTGGTATAGGCACTATGGAAAATAGTATAAAAGCTCCTAAAAAAATTAAAAATAGAACTACCATATGATCCAGAAATCCCATTTCTGGGTATATATTTACGGATGAAATCATTATCTTGAAGTGGTATCTGCATTCCCACATTCACTGTAGCATTATTCACAATAGACAACACATAGAAACAACCTAAGTGTCCATCGACTAATAAGTGGATAAAGAAGATGTGATATATAAATAGAGTGGAATATTATTCAGCCATAAAAAAGAAGGAAACCTTGCCATTTCCAACAACATGGATGGACTCTAAGGGCATTAGGCCAAATTAAATAAATCAGACAATGGAAGACAAAACTGTATGATCTTAATTATATGTGAAATCTTAAAAGGCCAAATTTATAGAAACAAAGAGAAGAAAGGTGATTTCAAGGGCTTAGGGTAGAGGGAAATGAGGAGATTTTGGTCAAAGGATACAAGTCTTCAGTTATAAGATGAATAAGTTTGGGTGATCTAATGGATGTCATTTTGGTTATGGTTCTCAATACTATTTTGTATACTTGAAAATTGCTGCAAGGGTAGAGCTTTAATGTTCTCACCCTAACAACAATGACAAAATAGTAATTCTATGAAGTAAAGGATGTGTTAACTAATCTTATTGTGGTAATATATTACCACATTGCATACTTTAAAATAATGCAATGTTAAATGTCAATTATATTTCACTAAACTCGAAAAATGAAAATTGTAAAGGGAAAAAATGTCATTCACATGCAAGAACTCAAAAAATATCTCTCCCAAGATCATTTTCTAAAAAATCTAGAGAATAAGCTTCAAACAACCGAAATGACTAGAGGTTATGGCAACATAAAAACTGGTAGTGACCAATACTTATATAATAACTGTGGAATTGAGACTAAATGAATGCTATAACAGGAAAAGTGTGTATTTAAATGGTTATGTTTTATATCAAAATAGATATGGCACAATTATAAAACATGAAAAGAGACAGGGAGAAAGCATATGCAAAAAAATTAACTATTTTCAGTAACAATATTGGGACAATAGATTTAGTCATCTAAAGACATCTAAGACAATGATAGCATTGTCATTCTGGGACTGTTTTGTGTGGTAACAGATCAAGACAATGAACAATTGCATTATAATTGAATTCTTTCATCCTCTCTGGTTTTGAGAAGCAGGGTTTTTCATGTAGAAAGAAGGAGATTTAGATGTAATATATTGAAAGATAAGGAAAAATCCCATACTACTGTATTAGAACTGCAAGTATTAATATGGATTCATAATTATATACAGAGATTGGACATTATATATACAAATATAAGTTATATATAAAATTATTGTGAATGGTATGCATGTTTTATGTATATAATTTTATATATTACATTTCATATGTTATAAATATATCATTTATATATAATGTATATATTCTATAAAATATATATGCACAATTATAATTTTACATGTAATTTATATATGATGTATATACATATAGTAATATTCTGATTTTGTTATTGTAATGCCTGGAAACAATGGCTAACCCTGTAACAATGGTCTTGAATTACTAGTTTACATGAAAATAAAATAGGCCATTTTAGAAAAATAGCTGATTCTATTTTTCTACAGAGAAAAATCTGGGGTGAGAAAAGTACATGATAAACTTATAACGTGATTATATCAGATAGCAAAGAAGCTATAAAAAACTACTTTGGTCTCAAACTGAACTCATGAGCAAAATTAAAGAGGCTCCCAAGAGTGCAGAAATGGACAGATTTAAGCTTCAATAAAAATGATAATTAAAATGACCTGAAACACATCAAATATGTTTAAATATACAATTTCATAATGATATTAACATACAGTAATTAGTAACCTAAATAGGATGATAGTTAACCAATTACATTTTCTGGTAAAGAAAGGGAATAAAACACAAGGATTTATTCTACCTTTCCCATATAATTTTTACTATTGGGTAACTCATTAGTGTATGTAGAAAAGTGTTTATGAAAACATTCCAATTAATAATTAAGAGACTCTTGAATACCAAGAACAAACTGAGGGCTCAAGAGGGAGGGGGAAAGGGGAAGGAGGGTGATGGTCATGGAGGGGGGCACTTGTGAGGAAGAGCACTGGGAAACCAATTTGACAATAAACTATAAATAAAAAAATAATTAAAACAGAAATGATAGATTAAAATATCACCATATTCCAAAAGCAATTAATTAATAAATGTAGGCAGTGAGCTTTACTTGTTAGGAGCTTGAAGGGTTCCTAACAATAGTAAGAGAGATAGCCAGGGGTCACATGGGTGGCTCAGTTTATGAAGCATCCGACTACTGATTTTGACTCAGTTCATGATTTCAGGTTTGTGAGTTAGAGCCCCAGGTCAGGCTCTGTGTCGGTAGTGCAGAGCCTGCTTGGGATTCTCTCTCTTACCCTCTCTCTCTGTACTCCTTCTGCTGGCACGTACTCTATCTCAAAAATAAATAAATAAAACTTTTTTAAAAAAGAAATATAGCCATACCTTATGTGTCTCCTGAGAAAATAATACAGTATGATCCTATTTTTAAATGAGAGATAGAGGGGCGCCTGGGTGGCTCAGTCGGTTAAGCGTCCAACTTTGGCTCAGGTCATGATCTCAAGGTTTGTGGGTTCGAGCCCCGCGTTGGGCTCTGTGCTGACAGCTAGCTCAGAGCCTGGAGCCTGCTTCAGATTCTGTGTCTCCCTCTCTCTCTGACCCTCCCCTGCTCATGCTGTCTCTCTCTGTCTCTCAAAAATAAATAAAAAACATAAAAAAATTAAATGAGAGATAGAGACAGAGCTTCAGCCAGGGAGGGTCAGAGACATGGAGACACAGAATCCAAAGCAGGCTCAAGGCTCTGAGCTGTCAGCACAGAGCCAATTGCAGAGTTCAAACTCACAAACCCAGAGATCATGACCTGAGGTGAAGTTGGGTGCCCAACCAACTGAGCCACCCAGTTGCCCCACAGTATGATCCTACTTTGCTAAAGGAATCAAATTCGAGTTTATCAAACTGTGGATCCAGTTGCCAACTTGCAGGAAATATCAAGGAGAGAGGAATATATTAACCAGCACCATAAGAATGCAATCAGGATAATTGAAACTGTAGGAAACTCTAGGTAAAATGGCCCAAGTTGGTAACCGATAAATCACAAGAGAAAATTTTTTAAATGAAAAAGAAATTTGTAGATTAAAAAATACCCAAAGGCTATATCAATTGAAAAAAATGAGAATGATTAAACTATAATATCTAGGGATTCACGTTTGTATCATGAAACTACAAAGAAGTGTGAGGGAATCATTTTACTTTTCTGGTTACTTGGAGTATAGGGGGGTTGTGGTTAAGTAAGGACATACAGGGGGTGGATTTTTAAGTGGCTCATGAAATACTGTTTTTGGTCCTAGATGGTGGTTATAAAGGTGTTTGCCTCATAATATTTTATTGAGCTACATTTGTATGTGTGTATGTATGTGTGTGTTGTATTTATGTTTTATTTTCCAGGGAAAATATTTATTCAAAAACCATTGCAGTCTATGTGAGTGAAAGATCAAAATATGATCAAATTGTGATATCTGGAAATAAATTTGACGTAGCAAAAAATCTCAAGCCAAAATTAAAGTAGCAACCTCTAAGATCAAAGGAAGAGTTTTGAAGGGACAGGGCACATGATCGGTTTCCCAGGGGGGTAAAAAAAAAAAAAAAACTGAACCAGAGACAGAGACAGGTTAATTGGAGAGTGCTCTTGGGGTCTCCATCCAAGAAAAGGAAGGGAAAAAAGTAAAATTGGAAATGAGAAGTTGGGCAGTGGTATAGTCTCAGGGAAGTTCTTAGCTGACTCCATGGGAATTCAAAATTAAATGTGGCTCTGCAAAGCTGTGGCAGCTTGGAAAAAGGGATCAGAATTTTCTATTCCTCCCCAATGGATGATAAGTTTCTCTGGGATGTGTATAGATTGAACAGAGCCAAGGCAATTCTGAAGAGAGCTAAAAGCTGAGAGACATCTGCTCACAGCAGTCCTAGAAGCTGGAGGAATAAGTTTTTCAAGTGCAAAAGGGATCTGGGTGGTGCAGCACTTCATCTTCTACTATTTGCTGCCCATTTCCTTTCCTGATTCCTTCTATACAGATCTATCTTTTAACTATTTTATTCACATTACAAATACAAGGTTTTAAATCTCAGCATACTTGTGATTTGGGGAAATCTTGTTCCTATTTCACAAATAGTAAAAAGTGATTTTGGGGTGCCTGGGTGGCTCAGTCGGTTGAGCATCCGGCTTCGGCTCAGGTCATGATCTCGCAGTTCGTGGGTTCGAGCCCCGCGTCAGGCTCTGTGCTGACAGCTAGCTCAGAGCCTGCAGCCTGTCTTCAGATTCTGTGTCTCCCTCTCTCCCTGACCCTCCCCTGCTCACTCAGTCTCTCTCTCTCTCAAAAATAAATAAAACATTAAAAAAAAATAAAAAAAAAAGTGATTCAGAAAAGTTAACATATAGAGTAAGCCTGGGTTCTGGGCCACCTTTGGACCAAGCATGTTACCTTCATTATTTCATTTGATTATGTCAGTAAGCTTATGACTTAAGCACGCTTCATTTCCTCATTTTACAGATGAGGTAGATGAAGTCCCTAAAAGTTAAATAATTTGCTCCGCTGATCAGTGGTGGGGCCAGAATTCTAATTAGATCCGTATTAATCCAACACTCTACTCTCAATCAATATAGTATGCACCTCTACAGAAATCATCTAGACTCACAAAATAAGGAAAAGGATGATCCAGGAATTTAACTCTGATTCCCTGTGTTCAATCCTTCTCCCATAACTCCTCCAAACATATATATTTTTTTCCCTCAAAAGGCTTTATCGAAGGAATTAATGGTTACTCCTTTTAGCTAGCAAATAAGGGTTTTCAATCACTTAATCCAAAGAAGTCACAAATGTAAACATTGTATGTGAACTGTTGAGTTAATGGGGACACGTGTTTGGGGGAATGGATGCCTTTTGGGCCTCTCAGATGCCGCCAAGCACACTATACCAATTCTTCCTATGTGGAGATCAAGTCTAAAGGCCATAGAATGATAAATGGATAGAGGGTATAATCAATAAGAACAAACTAAAAGATCAAAAGTCTAATGTCTGGATGATATTAAGATCAAAGATCAATTTTTCTAAGGTAAGAAAAAGTCTACATTGTGTAGAAAAGATGAAAGCAGACATCACCTGTCCTGGAGCATTAAGAAGTAAAAGGCAACTTTTTAAAGACTCAAAGAGATCAATTTTGGGAAAATAGAAAGGAAAAATTACTCTAAACTGCAGGTAGTAAACCACTGAAGCTCATTAACCTTAAAAAGAAATATAAACTGTCATAAATTAGATGGTTTTCATCAATTTGTGGATGAGAAATTCAGAATATGAGAAATGAGCAATGGCCCTGAGTATGGATTGTGGAGGAAAACCCTTTCCTTCCTCATGTTGTCATTTGGTATATCTTTCTGAAATGCAGTTCTGCAATATATGGACTATGACTTTGATTCATGGTACATGCAGGCTTCCTTTATCTTCTCTGAAACTAGCAACTCATGTTCCTCAGGGCAGTTACCAGTGCTTGGAATGTTCTTCCCTCAACTTTTGTAAAACTCGCTCCTTCTCATTCTTTACTTCTCAGGCTACAAATTACCTCCAGCTCCTACTTCAAATCTGTCATTATCACAGTCTTTAATCAAGTTGTGTATTAATCTGTTTACTTATTTATTATCTGTTTCTACAATTAGAAGGTAAACCTTGTAAGGACAGGACACTTAGAAAGTTTTGTTCACAACAGTAGCTCCTGCATTTAACCTAGTGACTATTATAAACACATATAATTATCGAGTGGATGCTGGGGCTGCTGGGTGCCTCAGTCGATTGAGTGCTTGACTCTTGATTTCAGCTCAGATCATGATCTCGTGGTTTTGTAAGTTCAAGCCCATCATCGGGCTCTGTGCTGCCAGTGCATAGCCGGCTGAGGATTCTCTCTCTCCCTCCCTCTCTCTCCCTCCCTCTGTCTCCCTCTCTCTCTGCCCCTCCCCCACTTGCACTGTCTCTGTCTCACTCAAAAATAAAGAAATAAACTTAAAAAAATAATTATGAGGTGAACGAATGACTAAATATATAAATGATTCAAAAATCTCATTTTGAGTAAAATATAAATGCTTCCCCTTAAAATAAGGTGCCATCACTTGGGATTTTTTACTTTTATTTTTTTTATCAATTTTATTTTTGAGATGTGCTCTTTCTTGTACTTTTTATGGTAAGCTTCTAAGAAATTATTTAATAATCTAGCATGGACACCAATATACACACATGAGAAAAAGAAAGAAATCTTGCCTCTTCTGTTCCTTATGGAGAGTCTTGATGGGGATGACAAATATGCATGCATTAAGTATGAATATCTGGGGGTGCCTGGGTGACTCAGTCCACTGAGCATCCAACTCTTGGTTTTGGCTCAAGTCATGATATCATGGTTCATGAGATCAAGCTCAAGGACTTACATACACAGCATGTTACTGCAGAGCATGCTGTACTTCATGGCAGTCTCTTTAAAGTGCAATACCTGGAATGCCTAGGAAATCTGCTTCCCCTGAAGAATCCTCCCTGAATTGGAATAGACACCCCATTACTATGGTCGCCAGAATGCATGCATCATCTGGTAGCAAAAGAGGGGTTTGTAAAGTGATAGTCCCTTCAATTTAGAGCAAGTAATTAACTAAAAAGATAAATGAGTAAGTGAACTAGATAGATGAAGTAAAATAAAGATGATTCTAGTACTTTGTAATCAAGTCTAGAGATCTAAATATTTGTGACCTGTAAAATCTGGATATTTTGATTATTCAAAGTGAATTCCAATATTCTGTTCTCCCTGGGATTAAACAGCTTTTAACATTGCAGTCCCTCCAGGTTACTGCTCACTATAGACAACTCACGGTTTTCCAACTTAACAGAAGTATCACTTCAGGGTTAGTGTTGATTTAGACATGAATATTGAGGGAGAAAAGGCCTCAAAGATCTCTTTGTAATTTCTTCAGTAACAATAGGCTAGACATGCTCCTGTGGGTTCATTTTTTCTGTAGATTCTACAGCCCCACAATGCACTAAGAGGTATCTCAGCACCTTAATGGAGTGCAGCCAGTGTGCAACAGTGAGAATAGGGCCAGTCAGGATATTTTAAGCCCTGATGCTGGGGAGTGTTAGCAACTGATAATGTAAAAATGGATCATTAAGAGTCAGCTGGAAAAAATGTACCCCCTTAGCGTTGTCATTGGGAATGAAATGATAGCACCAATCTGCTGAAGACCAACTACATTAGGAAAAACTTTAGAAAAAGTCTGATGAGGGGCACCTGGGTGGCTCAGTGGGTTAAACATCCAACTTCAGCTCAGGTCATGACCTCCTGGTTTGTGGGTTCGAGCCCTGTGGCAGGCTCTGTGCTGTCAGTACAGAGCCTGGAGCCTGCTTTGGATTCTGTGTCTCCCTCTCTCTCTCTGCACCTCCCCAACTCTCTCTCTCTCTCTATCTCTCACTCTCGCTCTCGCTCTTGCTCTCTCTCTCTCTCCTATAAATAAACATTAAAAAATTAAAAAAAGAAAAAGTCTGATGATGGGAATGGGATACAAGAGGATAAGATATAGAAAAGGGAGTTGATTTCTGAAAGACATCTGTGTTTTGTTATCACTGCCTTTAGTAATTTGCATCACAAATTTTTATTTCAAATATGTTATTCCCTTAAACCTAAATTCTTAAGTCTATAACAAACTAGGATATCATTTTTCATAAATTCAAAAATCAGTACATTCTTAGTGGATCGTCTTTTAGTCAAACTAATGTGAAATGCAGGCAACTATCCTCTAAATATGACAATTACAGGCACACCTGCCAACACTGGACAAAACAGATGAGAGTAACTAGGATATTTTTGCCAACACTTTTCTTTTGCTGATACACAGCTCTGCTGTCCCTTTCAGAGAATCACTTCAACCTTTCACAAAAAGGCAGGAGGCAAACAAGGACTTGGAAGAGTAATAAAATAAACACAGTAAGCAGCTGGGTATCAATAAGAGTTCACTGCTAAAAAGAATTTTGTAATCAAACCCCAGTTAATTCCTCTTTCAATTGAAATTTACTTGAGAAATTTTTTCATTCACTTTATCCTTCAAATAAACCATATTCTATAGAGCATGAAGAAAACAGTAACCAAGATGCCATGTAGTAAATACCCATGCCACTGATAAGACTAGTCAGAAGGTTTTGATTTTTTTAGTAAGAACTCAAGGTATGAGGACTGCTCCAGTGTGGTGCAGTGCTTGAGTATGAACCTATTCCAGAATGTTGCTAAGATGTCAAATGCCACCAGAGGCAACACTGTGACACTAGAGACACAACTTTTCTAAATCACTCTCAAATGACTGATTCATTAATGTAATCCAAACAACACAACAAAATAGGAGCAGCATAAACTGCTTCAGTCCCCTACAAGCTTTAACTTCCATCCTTTTGAAAAGCTTCACACATATAAAACTACATTTAGAAACTTGCTGAAATTATTTTTATACTTACTCCAGTGCCAGATAAAACCCTGGGTTCAGAGAAAACTTTTACCTCTAAATATTCATAGACTTCTCACCTTATGGGGAAACCAATATTGGATTGAGGGCAAAGAGCTCATACATGTGAAATGAAATTAATTACATCAGGGTAACAATCATGATAAACACTCTTGTCCCCTCTACCATTTCTATACTGCCATCTCTGGCATATTAGTGATGAGCTTAATTCTTCTCTTTCTCTGTTCTCTCTCCACATCCTCCTAACACACACACACACACACACACACACACACACACACACACACACACCTGCACCATTGGAAAGTAATGTGTTTTCTCTAAAGATCAAGGCAGCTTACTATTCTTTTTTGGCTGAAGTAGGACAATTTTCTCTCCAAAGAACCTATCCACAGCTTCTAGTTTAGAACTTATCTCTCTACTGTGCAGAACTTAAACTTCAAATGGATTGGTGCTGAGGGGATGTTGCTGCACCTTCCAGGGAGGTAAAATGCCTACTAAGTTATTAGCAGGAGGCATGCATTATTCTTTCTCTTCTGTTACCATATAAAAGGGAGCTGAAATTTCTCACTTTGGTTTACAATTGTATAACTTACTATCTAGACCATGGGGAGGAGAATCATAAAGATTTTTTCTTACTCAGCTGATGAGGAAAACAATGATGATGATAATGACAATGAAGACATCAGAGACCAAAAGTCTTCAAACCACTATATATGCAGCATGATTTAAGCCACACAGAGGGTAGGACAAGAATGCATATTGCCTATCTCATGACTCTCTTCTTTTGTCTCTAATAATGATCTGCTTCCATTGGTTCTTAAATTGGCTTGCTCCCTGGGCTTGGTATTAAAGATAACAACTCTTAGTTTTTTTCTGAATTTTTTCTGAATATTTGCTACCTGTCTCAGATGCTGCCTCTGAGATTGTGTTCTAACTTCACATCCATGCCATGACCTGGTATGCTTCTAGCCTCTTGCTCTGTCAAATTATGCTCATCAGACTAAGATGCTAGATCCTTTTGCTTGTACTGATGACAGGCTCTGCTTGGGGAAGTGTTTTCAAGATGCAATAATGTCAACCATATGCATATGGTTAAAGGCTTCTCTTTATAAAGATGATACAGAACGGTGTTTCCTGAAGTTGTATGCATTCCATTTCAGTGGTATTTCAAGTTCACAGGACACTTCCCTGAGAATTATTATGTCTACATCCTTGGAGCCCAGAGCTCTATAATCAATTGCTATTGTGAAAAAAAGATATATTATAACACTCTGAGGGAGTCAGCTAACTGTGTTGTGACTTTTCTGTTACCCCACCTATAAACCATGGGGTTCACACATGTCACTTCAGGAAGGTATTGTGGGAGTTAATGAACTAGAGGTTGTAAGGGGGATTTAGCCTGTCAGATGAAAGGTGCTGTTTAAGTATAGAGCATTCCAATTTTATGTGTCCTTATTCTTCAAGGCCAAAGCAACAAATCGGGAAGTCAGGGTACTACTATGAAAGGGCAGAGGGCACTATCAGTACATTCTCAATGTAAAGCGTGAACAATCTCCAAAAGTAGTGGTTTGGGGTTTTTTAACTTACAGTTCAGTGGTGGCTCCTTTCTCTGCTGCAGCTGCCACATCCCATTCATGATAAAATTAGTTTCACTTTGTCCAATTTGTTCTTGGTTCCCTTGACACAACATGCATTCCTTTAAAATCCCTTCTGGATGAAACTATGGTACAGAAATATAACGTGTACAAATACATCAGCTAAAATGGATAAGAGAACAAACCTGCAGGGCAAGCAGTGCCTCTGGCATGTTTTTAGCTGTTTCTTTTCAGATACACAAACAAGAAGACATCGGCAGCTAAGATACATTAAAGGGTTTTTGTTATCACGTCAATGAGGGAAGGTACAGCAAGGGAAATGAGGAAAATATAATATGGCACCTCTAAGTAGCATTTTTGATATTTGTCACATAAAGAAGAAAAGCACTTGGATTATAAGTCCTTTGCACCCATTTTAATTGGATTACCAGTTTTTATTGTATGTTGAGTTTGATAAGTTCTTTATATATTTTGGATACTAACCCTTTATTAGATATGTCATTTGAAAATATCTTCTCCCATTCAGTAGGTTGCCTTTTGGCTTTGTTGGTTGTATTCTTCACTGTGCAGAAGCTTTTTATCTTGATGCAGTCCCTATACTTTCTTTTTCATTCTGTTTCCCTTGCCTCAGGAGAGCTATCTAGAAATAAGTTGATATGGTCAATGTCAAAAAAAATGGGCAGAAGACATGAATAGATGTTTTTCCAAAGAAGACATCCAGATGGCCAACAGACACATGAAAAGATGATCAACATAACTCATCACCAGGGAAATACAAATCAAAACTACGATGAGATATCACCTCACACCTGTCAGAATGGCTAAAATTAACAATACAGGCAACAACAGATATTGAAAAGGAAGTGGAGAAAGGGGAACTCTTTTGCAATGTTGGTGGGAATGCAAACTGGTGCAGCCACTCTGGAAAACAGTTTGGAGGTTCCTCAAAAGTTAAAAATAGAACTGCCTTATGATCCAGCAATTGCACTACTAGGTATTTACCTAAAGAATAAAAAAAAAAATACTATTTAAAAGGGATACATGCACCCTGATGTTTATAACATCTACAATAGTCAAATTATGGAAATAACTGAAGTGTCCAATGACTGATGAATGGATAAAGAAGATGAATGGAATATTGCTCAGCCATAAAAAATAATCAAACCTTACCATTTGCAATGGCGTGGATAGAGCTACAGTGTATTATGCTAAGTGAAATATGTCAGAGGAAGACAAATGCTATGTGATTTCACTTATATGTGGAATTTAAGAAACACAACTATGGAGTACAAACTGATGGTTACAGAGGGGACGTGGCTGGGGGGATGGCTTAAATAATAGATGGGGATTAAGGAGTGCACTTGCTGTGATGAGCACAGAGTGTCATATGGAAGTGTTCAATCACTATATTGTATATCTGAAACTAATATAACACTATATGTTAACTGAAATTTAAATAAACACTTTTAAAAAAGTCCTTTCTAAAGGCTCTCATTCAGTTCATATAACATTGTAACAATTCTGCAGGGCTCATTTTATTTGACTTGGGGTTTACTTTCTGCTGAGCTGCTTCCCCTACTGACCACATTAATTCTCATCTGCTTTGAGTTCAACCATTTCTGTCCTGTACTGGTTGCTATCAAACAGGTCTGCCAAAGCACCTAGAGTTCACTGTTTTGGGGAACATTTATTTATTCATATTTTAAATTAGTGTGTTTTGAATATATTCTTGACTACCATCATTGAAGAAAAGTTCTCATAATGAGATTAGCTGTGAGGGATTTAGAATGCATTTCATTTTGTTTGTAATTTCAGCAGACACTTCTCACTTTCCATAATAAAGCTGGTTTTCCTAACCAAGGGATAAAACCATAAATATTCAGAAGTTTGAAATATATATATATATATATATATATATATATATTTGAATAATGAAAGAAAAACCAGCAGTGTGAAAACAGAAGTCAGGGAACTATGTTTCATGCTTTTCCCCCCTCTGTGCAGGCTTCTTGCATTCTTTACTTAGCCCTACCCTTCTTGTAAGAATAAGAAACATAGAAATAAAAGAATCCCTCTTGATTTTCCCTGACTCTGAGACACCATAAGGCTTACAAGATGATACTTTCTCCATAATAGCCAGCCAGTCTTGTAAATCAGTTGTGTGATTAAGAACACTTGTATCCTTCTAGAACTGTTTGTTAACTAAGTTTTACAAGCTGAAAAGCATGGGCTTTTAGGGTACTTTGTGGTGTTTTAAAATTAAAGTAGTTCCGCCTGATGCTGTGAATACAGCTACAAAAACAAAACAAAACAAAACAAAACAAAACAAAACAAAACAAAAACAAAGAAACAAAACACACTTTTCTCTTTCCTTTGCCCAGGAGCTGCAATGTTTCCGAAGCCTTTGTCACTTTCTACTTTATGCACCACTTCCTCTGATAGTGTATACTCTCTTTCATATTCTTTTTTGAAATACTTTAATGTTCAGCATTCATTCACATTTTAATGAGAAGACAACAAAGTTTTGCATGGTTTTGAAGACTGACAGTATTTACTTCTGATTATACATAGTTAAACCACTTTGGTTACTGCCTACATTTGGTCTCTGCTTCAGAGGCAGGGGAGATCCCCATAGTGTTACATCTCAAATCTTCAGGTACGTGGTCTGCTTTGAGAAAAGATTTCAGGCCACTGTGATGTGTTTGGAATAGCATAGTGAAACTTGTTTCTTTTGTAAGGCATGGGACTTGGAGAACCTGAATTTTCAATGAGTCAAAATATCAAGAAAGAAGATGTTTCTTTAATTTTCCTTTGCACTAGTTAATTTGCAGAGGTGCTGATTTTTCTATTCATATTTATAAAGCTGGAGACACATTTCTGAAATGGCACAAAAGAATCATCAGAGAGAAAACTGTCTAACAGGAAGGAAGAGAGTCAGATATATCCTAACAGGTAAATTCTAGCGGGTCTTTTGGTTTTGTTCTGTTTTGCTTCCGTGACTATTCAAGTTTGAGTCTACAAAGACACCCTGTTGCTTTTAAAGCGTTGATCAAAGTCCTGATGAAGTAGCACATTTGCTGCTTGGTGTCATAAATGAAACATCAGCAAGGATCTGTTATGTTGTGTGTGTAAGTTCTTTGCTGAATTTAACTCCAATTTGAGCATCGTGTTATTGGCTTGGAAATGTTTTCTTTTAAAAATGAGATATAAAGTAGTTATGATTTGGCAAATAATATATATGAAATAAATGAGAGGTTTCATTCACAGATCATGAAATAAACTCAGGTACCTATTTCCACTAAGGAGTCTTGTCATTGAATAAAGAGGTTGAAAAGTTCTGGGGTGGTTTATATTTCAAAATTTAAGCTCTATAAGAATGTTCGAGCTATATAATGTCCTTTCTGATCTGGAAGTAAGCATATGATGAAAAAATAAGTTATTGTAAAGTGCAATTATTAACTTTCAAGTGAATCATTTTTGTGATATGTCAATGCAGAATGAATAAACCTTTTAGAATTTGGTTTTGAAGGAAAGAGTTTTACTTGGGCCCAAGTGCCCGGGATACACAATCATCACAAAGAAGAGAGTGCTCCAGAGAAGGAATGTTTAATACAAGGATATAGATGGGTTTTTTTTGTTGTTGTTGTTGTTGTTACATTAAGAGTTGCAAATCAACATTAAGGGTTCCAAATCATCATGATGAAGAACATTACAGAAAATTACAAACTTTATCTTATGCTTTTAGTATGTACAAGGTTACAGGCTTCAGAGGTATGGGAATGGAATTTAGGGAGATTTTTACTCTTATCTTTAGTTTGACATGTTTCTTTCAGGTTACTTGCTAAAGAAGAAAACGTACAATGTATGCTCAAGGCATAAATAGAGCTCATGCTTTGAAGTTTGGTGAGGTCAATATGACCTTGATAGAAGTATAGCTTCCCCAGGAGCCCAGGAACAGGGCTCACAAATACTAAAAGTTGAAAATTTCCTTTATCAGATACTACTGTGAGTTTATGAACATGTTCTAGGGTCTACACACTGTGTCCAAGAAAGAGGATATAAAGGCAAACCTTTAACTCCATAATAACAATGGCCAAACTTGGAATCTGCAGAGAATTTTTCTTATTCAGTTCACACTGATGTTTATTTTTTCCTCCTCCTCTGATTTCCTCCATACCTTCTCTCATTTCCTTCATTCTTTCCCTTTCTTATTGTTACATGCCGATACCTAACTTCACTCACTGCCTTCTCAACTCTATTGAGAGTATTTATTCACCTCAGTTAGAGGATGTACATAAGCAAAAAGCATTATGTGGATAGGCAAATACATATAATTAATTGTTCATTGTCAGCATTCTAACAAAACACTCACATTTTTTCTATTTTGTATACAAAGTCTCTGTCATTATAACCCCTGAGGTGTACCAGCTGTAGTCTATGTGTGAGGGTCAATGATGAGAACAGATTGAGGGAACACAACCTATTTTAGCTCTATTAGTATGCAGTTGAATGCTGCCAATAAGATCAGTCATGGAAATCTTTAACCATAGTTCCTGGCATATGAAAGCATGCAATAAATGGTAGTAGTTTTTCCTGTTATTGCTGTTGTTTTTTTTATGATCATTATGTTTATTCACCTACACATAACATTTTTTATTACAGAAGTCCTTGTAGGAAAAAAAAGTCTACTTTTTTATAGACATACCAGTATGCTACATAAAGTTACTCTCTCTTCTCAGCCATTGAACATGCCCCCTCATAGTTCTTTATTAGTGAAATTCCTGGAAATCTGTATGCACACTATACTTTTCCTTTCCCATCCTTAGTTTTGCTCTTTTATCCTATTTTCTCACCATAGGCTTTACCATGTCAGAGGTGAGATGACAGGTACAGATGATAAAGAAGCTGCCCTAAGTCCTCAGACTTAAATATTATCTATTTCTTATCAAACTTTCATTTAGAGGAGTTAAAACATTTACAACATCTTTGATGTATAGATTATTTTAAATTAAATAGTAAAGGGGCACCTGGGTGGCTCAGTCAGTTAGGCATCCAACTTCAGCTCAGGTCATGATCTCATGGTTCATGGGTTCAAGCCCCACATCGGGCTCTTTGCCGACAGCTCAGAGCCTGGAACCTCCTTCAGATTCTGTGTCTTCATCTCTCACTTGCTCTCTCTCTCTTTCTCAAAAATAAATAAACATTAAAAAATAAATTAAATCAATTAAATATTAAATTTAAAAAATAATCATTTTGATGTTAAAAATATGAAAATGTGCTTAGTTCTTGTTTTTCTATGAAAGATCCTCTTAATAACTAGAATATCCTGGCAAATATGATCCATAGGGTTTATTCAGTAGAACCAGAAAAACAGGGTCCCAACAGGAAAATTAAGGTCACTATGGGATTCAAATGAATTCATACTACGAATTGCATTTATTATTTCATGTTACTCTGTTTCCAACCACAGTTGAAAATGTGCTAAGGAATCCATAACGGCTTCTGGAGAATTATATCATCTACATATAAGCCCAACAATTTTTTTAGCTGAAAATGTCACCTTACATTTAGCACAAGTATTTCTGCAACAGAGAAAATGTATCATGATTACAGAAATACTGTACCTGTAGTAAATAATCAGAGGGACATCAGAGTGGAAGGGTTTTGAGTGCATTTCTGCAGATGTCTAACTATGAACATTAGTATGCTTTTCCTGAGTACTCCTCTCAGGAAAAAAACATTTATTTTTCCCCAGAGATTGGTATTTGGACCATGTTTTACACATCTTGAAAAGTAAAGCATTAGAGCAACTATAGAAAATGATTGGACTTCAAGTAGGAGGACATTTGTGATACCTACTAGGCCTCAGAGTAGTTATGCCTTCTCAAAAATCGTATTAAATTGGTCTGGCTTCAACTAGGTGGCTTAGACTCTAACCTCTAGAAAATTCAAGGCTTTCCACCTTTTGACAGGCCTTATTCCTATTATTCAGGAATAAAATTCAACAACAGAACCAGGAGATGTGGCTTTCAGTTCATGGGATAAAGTATTCTAAATAGAACTTAACTAAAGCCGGAAATCTTTTGAGTCTTGCTCTTGAATTTCTTTGAATTGTCCTCTTCTTCCTTCTCTCTTATGAGAAACTGATGTAATAAGATGAGCCCATGAAAAAAGATGCCCTCCTAATTTCCCACTGCTGCCTTTAGAGTAGACTGAGATCCAAGGAAGGCCCCCTAAACAGTAAGACAGGGGGCCACAAGGCCACTGGATTTACGTTGTCATTGATTTTCACCAATAATTATTGTGTACCAACTCTGTATCAACAACTTCTGTAGGCACTGAGAGACAGAAGTGAATGAGATCAACAGGGTCCCTGTCATTCTGAAACTTAAAGTAAACTTAAGGGAATAGGCAACTCGAATGCGTCTAGTCCAGTCCTAAAACTTGAGGAGAAAAAAAAAAAGGAGTTCCACTCTCACATTTTTTCTTAAATTAGAATTTCAAGCCAAATTTTCAGGTAGTAGTATTTTTTTTTGTATTTTCCTTTTAAGGAGGAATTTTTGTAAGAGAAAAGCTAGATATCTCTGTAACCCTAGGCCAGTGGTCAGAAATTTGGGAATTTTGGGTCTTGGCTTTTACCTTCTGAATATTGTGACTCTCATTATGGGTTCTGCACCTGCTGAAACTGGAAAGAAAAAAATGGGCACCTCTTTTTCATTTAATAATGATGTACAGAAGAGCAATGGTTGAACAGAAACACCTCATTTTTATGATACCAGAGACCTCTCCCTGGGGGCCAATATTATTCTCTCAATCAGGATAATACAGAGAACAAATGTTTAATTAATTTTTAACACTTTAAGACCACTTATTGTCATACAAGGAGAATGGGATTTTATAGATGAGTTTTCTGGAGTTTTATTTTCTGTTCCTTTTCTTCTTCTTCTTCTTTTTTTTTTCTTTAGCTTTTTACTTTTTTTTTCCTGAAAAGTGTATTTTGAAAGATTAAAAAAGGTCAAATATGCACTTAATTTTATTATAACATCAATCTTCTATTCTATTGCCCTTACTTTTCTTCCCTCCCTCCCTCCTTTTCTTCCTTCCTTCTTTCTTTCTTTCCTTCCTTTTCCTTGTCTTCTTTCTTGTATTATTTGGTTATTTTATATTTATGTGTTTTTGTATCAGAGGCACCCGACTAGAGATTCTTTTTTCTAGTACATTCTTATAAACCTTATTCATGTGCAATAGTTGTAACATTAGTACAGGCTCTTGCTTCTTTGTCGTCACATATATGAGGACCTTTGCTCCCATATCTGCCATGTTGCAAACAAAAATCTTGTTTTTCAAAGCATGGAAGTTTTATTCCTTTAAGTTTCCTCACCCTATACAGACTGATTTTTTCATCAGACTAGTAATGTGACACTGTTTTCTGAGGAATTTTGATATTAAAATTTCCACAAAAAATAATTTTCTCAAACTCAATCATTACATAACGTACTGCATGACTTAATTTGGCTTTTTTCCTATTTGGCTTTAAAAAGGAGTAAGAACATGACCTCTCTCAATTGCTAATGTAAAGAGTATAGTTTTGATTTGGGTTTTAATAGATGCACTTGTGCATTTACAAATAGTTGCAAAAAATTAAGTAAATAAGAAGATAAAATAATCTCCACATACAGAAATGGAGTTTCAACTTCTTGTCATTCATTCATTCAATGACCTTTTATTGTATTATGGGGCTACTCTGTTCCCGTACTTATTCTAAACATTAGAAGAAATACAAACAGGAGAGAAAAAAGAAAGAAAGGAAGGAAGGAAGGAAGGAAGGAAGGAAGGAAGGGAGGAAGGAAGGAAGGAAGGAAGAGAGTGAGAGAGGTAAACAAATAATAATGATTGCACAGTGTAAGTACAATGATATAGAAGTAAGAACAGTTTTACAAATCATGGGTGGGTGGGGGACAAGAGGAAGAGGAGGAACTTGGGGGATTTTTATAGGAAAATATTTAGGTAACATCAATATAATTAGCTGATTTAATTGGTACATATGGAGTTCCTCATTCAATTCCACACTGATCCACTCTAACCTTTATTGAATTAGCACTAAATATATTAAAAACTATTAACCAAATATTTTCATGTTAGAAGTTGTAAGTTATCTTGTACCTACAGAGACCTACAAAATCATAAATAGCCCAAGAGGTGGGAACCAACAATCTCATATTAAGTCTTTGGTATTAAAATATATCATTGGAGTCTAGAGGTAGTACAGGCTTTAGTTCTATGACTTCCTCAACTCTCAACACCACTAATACTCTACTTTTACCTATGGGGAAACTTCTGTTAGGATTTGACAGGATTAAATTATGGGAAAGGGAGGGATATAAGATGATTATTTGCTTCGAAACCCCAATAGCTTCCTTCCTCAAAAGGATGTATTTAGCATTTAAAACAAGTAAAATGTATTATGTATTGTTTCTCAGGTGCACATGTCACATCCAACATAAACTTGAGATTTATAAAACCAGAGACCATGAGTAATACTTATTTTTGCCCCTCACTGATTCAGTCATAGTCCTTTTTATATAGTAGACTTGAAAAAAATCTGTTGGTTTTTAATACCTGGGGAAAAAAGATAGCAAACCAGGAAATATGGTATAGGAGTAAATTGATATAAATATGTGTTCTAAAAGCACAAAGATTGTAATGATCAACACACTAGACACAGACATTTCCCCCTTCCCTGACAGGAAACCTAGTAACTTTAAGGGGTTCAGGTAAACACAAAGAAGAATGAGGCATGTATGGAACTCTCCTCACCAAAAACAGCAGTCGTCTCTACTGGACTACCTTCATGGATACTGGGACTGGAAGAGCCAACTAAAAGTGAGCTAGACCTCTCCCTTTGATATTACTTAACTATGTGTCTTCCAGAGACTTAATGTAGCTCACAAGTAGTTTACTGGTGGGTAAAGAAGCATTTACCTGAGGTAAATGGGATTTCGCTCTAAAAGAAGCAGCATTTGAGTTGGTCAGAGAGTTCATTATATCTACTGCCTCTGCCAGAAAGCAGTGGTAATACACATACAGATACAAGTATTGTATATAATTCTTGTTAAGCCATCTTGGTGATTAGACTATTTCTCTTCTGATTACTTTTTCTGCTAAAAAAAAAAAAAACTTTCTAGCTTTTGCTAACACTGACATCATGAGTGCAAATAATAGCTTAAGGAAGATAACTTTAACATTTTTATGATGAATAGAATACTGAAAGGGCTTGGAATCAGAAAAAATAAATACGTAAACTGATGTTACAGGGAGCACTCACATCAAGTATGGTTGACACTGTGGACAGTTATTCTGGAGGCTATAGTGTTTTGGGAAATCTTCTAATTGATTCATTGTAGGAGCAAAGTCCCTAATCAGTTGTAGCCCACTAGTTTTTCTTCTATGAATGGGTATGATACTTTCCCATTTCATGCATAGGACTTTATAAAGTTGTCACACACACACACACACACACACCCAAAAAAAAAAGATTCTCCAGCATAACAAGGATATCTTCCTTCAAAATTGGCTGTGAAAACATATGTGCACACGGCATTGTTTTACTCATTTGCATATTATAAAGTTAGAGATGTGTTCCTCCACAAATAAAAGGCACCATTATAGAGTAAAATATTTCTTATGAATTTAGCAAAACTTTTTAAAAAATATGTTTATTTCTTTTGATGGAGACAGAGCACAGAGGAAAAGCAGACAGAGAGGGAAAAAGAATCCCAAGCAGGCTGCATGCTGTAAGTGTAGAACCATATATGGGGCTCGATCTCATGAACTGTGAGATTATGACCTGATCAGAAACCATGAGTCAGACACTTAACCAACTTAGCCACCCAGGTGCTCCCAAAAACTTCTAAATGTGAGACAGGAAACCATAAAAATCCTACAGGAGATAGCAGGCAGAAACTTCCTTGACCTCAAATGTAGTAACTTCTTGACATGTCTCTGGAGGCAAGGAAAATAAAAACAAAAATAAACTATTGGGACCTCATCAAGATAAAAACATTCTGCACAGCAAAGGAAACAATTACAAAACGAAAGCAACCTACAGAATGAAAGAAGATATTTGCAAATGACACATCAGATAAAGGGTTAGTATCCAAAATATATAAAGAACTAACCAAACTCAACACCCAAAAAATAAATAATCCGGAAATGGGCAGAAAACATAAATAGAAACTTTCCCAAAGAAGACATCCAGATGGTTAACAGACACATGGAAAGATGCTCCACATCATTCATTATCGGGAAAATAAAAGTTAAAACCACAATGAGATACCACCTCACGCCTATCAGAATGGTTAAAATTAGCAACTCAGGAAACAACAGATGTTGACGAGGATGCGGAGAAAGAGGAACCCTTTTGCACTGCTGGGAGGAATGCACACTGGTGCAGCCACTCTGGAAAACAGTATAGAGGTTCCTCAAAAAATTAATAATAGAATTACCCTATGACCCAACAATTGCACTATTAGGTGTTTATCCAAAGGATCCAAAAATACTGATTTGAAAGGGAATGTGCACCACAATGTTTATAGCAGTGCTATCAACAATAACCAAAGTATGGAAAGAGCACAAGTGTTCATCAACTGATGAAGAGATAAAGAAGAGGTGGTATAGGGGCGCCTGGGTGGCTCAGATGGTTGGGCGTCTGACTTCGGCTCAGGTCATGATCTCACGGTTTGTGGGTTTGAGCCCCACATTGGGCTTTGTGCTGACAGCTCAGAGCCTATTTCGGATTCTGTGTATCCCTCTCTCTCTGTTCCTCCCCTGATCATGCTCTGTCTCTCTCTGTCTCAAAAATCAATAAACATTAAAAAAAAGAGGTGGTATACACACACTCAAACACACACACACACACACACAAACACACAATGGAGTACTACTCAGCAATCAAAAAGAATGAAATCTTGCCATTTGCAAAAATGTGGATGGAACTAGAGGGCATTATGCTAAGCAAAATAAGTCAGTCATATAAAGACAAATATCATATGATTTCATTCACATGTGGGGTTTAAGAAACACAACAGATGAACATAGGGGAGGGGAAGAAAAAATAAAATAAAAACAGAGATGGAGGCAAACCATAAAAGACTCAGATACACAGAACAAACTGAAGGGTATTGGAAGGGAGATAGCTGGGGGATGGGTTAAATGGGTGATGGGCATCAAGGAGGGCACTTTTAGGGATGAGCACTAGGTGTCATATGTGAGTGATTAATCAGTGGGTTCTACTAAAACCAAAGCTACACTGTATGTTAACTAACTTGAAATTAAATTTAAAAATAATAAAAATTTTTAAAATGTACACATATTAGGTTCACTGAAAAAATTAAGATTAATCATAATTCTCAAATAACTTTACAAAATAAAGATACTAGAATCTATGTAAATTGCTTTATGAGCCTAGTTCTTAATGTTTTCTTGATTTAATGATAGTGTTTATTCAACCTGAGCTGGTTGATACTTCTTAGATAGCTTAGGCCTCTTTTTTTGGAAACACCTACTTAAATTAATGCAGCAACCTTGTTTCAGGATTTTCATTGATATAATATGAATTTCTAAGCTCTTGCTTTCCTCTAGATTTAATTAATGTATCTAATATCTGGAACTATAGGCACATACTAGCACATCTATTTATATCCATTCCTAACTTCCTCAAAGTTTCTAATTTTAAATCTAAGAAAATGCTCCTAATTTTATTTCTAAGGTAAGCAAATATATATATATATATATATATATATATATATATATATATAGGGACTTTTGTTATCACTTCTACATAGTAACCTCTTTCAAGATAATTTTAGGCTCCCTGCTTAACATAAATTTTACAAAGTGAGATAAAAAGATATCTGTGTTATACTAGAATAAACATTGGCCTTGAATTCAGACACATGGGTTTGACTCTTGGCACTTGACTCTTATACTAACTTAGTGAACTTGAGCAACTGTTCAACCTTTCTGAGACTCTCATTTTTCATTTAAAAATGAAGATAATAACAGTTATCTCTTTGGGATGTTGTGGGGATCAAAAATATACAACACACAATTAGTGGTGGATTCTTCCTCTTAACTAAACCTACATGTTCACATATGCCAACAAAGATTTTGTTTGGCCTTTGGTTCTTTCCCATCCCCCTTTTACTATCCAATAAAACTTTACACAAACTGTTTTTCTTAACTCTTTTTTAAAAAAAAATTATGTTTACTTATAATTTAGACTGAGAGAAACAAAGCATGAGTGGGGGATAGGTGGAGAGAGAGGGAGACACAGAATCCGAAGCAGGCTGCAGGCTCCGAGCTGTCAGCACAGAGCCTGATGCAGGGCTTGAACCCTCAAACCACAAGATCATGATCTAAGCTGAAGTCAGACACTTAACCGACTGAGCCACCTAGGTTCCCCATAGACAAACTTTTAAATTGCCTATATCTTCTCTCTTCTAAAATTAGAAAACACCGCATCAGGCTCTGTGCTGACAGCTCAGAGCCTGCAGCCTGCTTCGGATTCTGTGTCTCCCTCTCTCTCTGCCCCTCCCTTGCTTTCTCTCTCTCTCTCTCTCTCTCTCTCTCTCTCTCAAACATAAATAAACATTAATACATTAAAAAATGAAACTAGAAAATACATGTTATTAGGTGCCAGAGAAAAATAAATTATTACATCATGGCAAATACTACTTTTTTAATTTTATCACAATAATTAGTTTAATTCTATGAACTTTAGTGTCTATGATGTACAAAAACGCTGTGCTGGGCACAGGAAAAAAATTAAGTTATTTCTCTGTTCCTGAGGAACTTGTGATCTAGTGGGGGAGACTGACATCTGCACCGTGACTCTGGCTCAAGTTTGACCGGAATAAGCATTATCACATGGGTTCAAATGAAGTTTTTAGGACTATGTGCCTTCATCCATTTTGAATTTGTAGTGGTACAAGCCTGAGAAAGGACAGAAGCCAAGCTTCTGAATCAGAAGACACACAAATTGCTATGAGGAGTTAGGCAAATATAAGATTGCATCAGTTTCTTCCTCCAATCACTGATTTACTATGTAATTAAATTGTCTATACAACAGAACATTTTTAATGCCATGCACTGTCCCATCAATTTTAGTACAATATTGTTCCCCTACCGTATTCCCCTCAATGTCTAAAGCCACGCTGCTTTTTTTTTTCAGTAGACATCTCTGTTGATGCCTGTTCTAGGTGGTATAGAGCATTTCTGCAGTGAACTGTCATTGTACTACACTCCTACCTGCCCCTATAGTCACTATTACCTGAAAGAGAGGATACCTAATTCAGAAAGCTAGTGATAGCCTTAGGGACACCTATAGAGAAAGTCGTTAAATCTGAGCAGTAATCCAGGGAGCAGTAGTGGGTGGCATTGGGAATGTTACGGCTGTCAGCTGTTTAACTGCATTGGCAATCTCCAGAATTGGCTTGGACTCCATAGGTTCCAGAGAGTAGAGGTTCTTTTTTGCCTTCACAAAATTTTTCATGCTACACTTAAAAAACAGCATACACTACACTCTATGTACTGTACACTAAATATAGTGTATATTACATTTAAGAAAATGGTTAAATTCAATTGTCTTGTGTAGTTCCCCTTTCCGTTCATGTATCGGTAATCTACTGCTTTGACTTTTTCTCAGAAGGAAGGGTGCTTAGAAATTGTGTTTTACTTTGGTTTGGATTTCCCTCTAGGAATTAATTTGATAATAAAAGTAGTTTTTTATATATACCATTCACATGTATGTAGAGGCATTGAACCATTATGTCAAGAATTTGTATTATGCTTTTTTTCAAACTTAAGAAATTATTGTGGAAACCATGTATCTAGATAATATACATAAATGTTTATTTGTAGATATGTATGCATTTCCACATGTATTGAAACCAATGTTCATTTTTTTCAGCCTAGAAATATTTCTCTTCCAAAACCTGATAGTATGCTGGTAGTATGTATTAGTCTCCATGAACGTGGTTACTTATATTATGTCCAGAAACCCACTGGTGAGTGGCTATATGAGCTTTCACTTTTCATCTGTTGATGATTTTTGGCCTAACTACCTCATCAGGATGTTGTGAAAATCAACCAAGTAATATGAAAATATTTGGAAAATATAAAGCTATGCAAAAAGTGAACAGACACAAAATGAATAACTACTTTGTGCTACAGGCAATTATATTTTCCCACTCTGCACAATAACCCTGTAAAGTAAGTACTGTTATCTTCATTTACAATGAAGAACTGAGAGTTTAACCCATGCAAGTTCATATAGCTAGGAAGTGAAAGAGCTGGGCTTTGACCCCCAGTAGAGCTGATTACAAAGCTAGCTAACACTGCCTCCCAGCACCCCCAAAAAATTAACTCTTTCTGAAGAGCAAAATAAAATCTCTTTCTGTTACCAAACTCTGATCTCTGTTGATTTGGTGACATATGGCAAGGGGCAAGAGTTAGTTGAATATCCAATCGTTTGAATAGGAATTTAACTTCAAAAGGTATTGTGGTTATGAAATGTCTATAAAATTCAGATTAAATTGTGAATATTGAAATACAATACAGGTATGGCAATGACACAGTGCCAAGCATGCCTTTTTTTTTGTTGTTCTGTTTTAAAATTTTTTAACATTTATTTATTTTTGAAAGACAGAGAGAGAGAGAGAGAGAGAGAGAGAGAGAGAGAGAAATCATGACCAGGGGAGGGGAAGAGAGAGAGGGACACACAGAATCAGAAGCAGGCTCCAGGCTCTGAGCTGCCAGCACAGAACCCGATGCAGGGCTTGAACCCATGAACTGTGAGATCATGACCTGAGCCAAAGTCAGAACTTCAATCGACTGAGCCACCCAGGTGCCCCCAGCATACCTTGCTTTTTAGAGGGATGGTGAAATATAACTTATCAATAAGCAATAAAATTAACGCAAAAAAACTTTTTCCCTTTATACAAATACCCAATTACACACACACACACACACACACATACACACACACACCTTTTTAATTTATGGATGTGGTTTCTCTGCAAAAACGACTAATGCAATAAAAAATAAAAAGACTTTTCCAATATGTCTCAACATTCTTGATATTAATTTAAATGCAATAATTATGGGGTGCCTGGGTGGCTCATTTGGTTGAGCCTCCGACTCTTGATTTTGGCTCAGGTCATGTCCCTAGAGTTGTGGAATTGAGTCCCTATGCTAAGCATGGAGCCTGCTTAAGATCCTCTCTTTTCCTCCCTCTGCCTCTCTTTGCCCCCCTCTAAAAATAAAAAAAATATAAAAAATTCATTAATTATGAGCATGGTTTCTTATGAACAGTATCTTAGCAATACTGAAGCACAGTGGCTATGTGCTGTCAATGTTAGCAAGCTACATTCAGAGACATTCTAAACATATGCCTGGTGCCAATGAGTAGTGTAGCAGGAAAGTAGGAGACCAATGATATAATTTTTTTACATTTATTTATTTTTGAGAGACAGAGAGACAGAGCATGAACAAGGGAGGGGCAGAGAGAGAAAGAGACACAGAATCTTAAGCAGGCTCCAGGCTCTGAGCTAGCGGTCAGCACAGAGCCTGACGCGAGGCTCAAACCCACGAACTGTGATATCATGACCTGAACCGAAGCCGGACGCTTAACCAACTGAGCCACCCAGAAGTCCCAGGAGACAAATGATTTTAAAAAGCAAACAGAGAAAATATCTTTATTATCCTGAGCTCCAAAAACAGGTAGAAATCTGAATCTGCTATTTCTTGTATAGTGACAATGTATGGAGATAAGTATTAATTTACATAAAAACTCCTGATTCTTCTTTGAGATTTTGCCTCTTTGGAATTTTTTTTAATATTCTTAAGTGAGGAGGAAGTACACACAGAGAACATAATTCTTAAGCATTTCACTTCATTAGAATTTATTAGAGGAGATCTGAAGATTTAATTTTTCCTTAAGAGTACATTAATAAAACCACCACACACTTATTTTTAATACTATGTATATGCATTCTTCTGATAGTCAGATGCAAAGTCAGCATATCAATCCTGAAATTAAAAATATAATAGGACAAACTGGTGTGTTGTAGCCGCCACAGGGTAAGGCAAACAATATACTTTCTAGATACTTTCATCTGAGCTCTCTAACAGATGAAAAATGATAGCAGCCACTAGTGGCAAGAAGCTAGGTCCTAATTGTCATTTGAATAAAAAGAATATATTTGTACATACCAAATATTGTTTCTTTCCAGCCCTGTAGTTTCTTGTTCCCTTCACAAGTGACCCCTCCCTAAAGCAAGCTTTCAATCATGTCACCTGTGCTTACAGTGTCCGTTTGTGAAAATCATTACACAATACTTATAGCTCAGACAACACAGAACTGGCAATGGCAATCTTTGTATTTAGTTTTCCTTTATGCTTATATAAGAAACCATATTAAAAAAAATACTTGGAATGAAAGTGTGTTGCTAACGTATTGCTTCATGAAGTAACACACCGCACTAGGTTGCATCAGTTTTCCAGGCTTAATACAGCTTCCCTCAGTGGCCCTTGTGCCCAGGGGAGAGATACTGTATCTGTTTCATTTATGAGTAGAATGATAAATGGTTTTTCCCTTAATAAATATAGAGGACTACATGAAGAGCTCAGGACAAACTGCCTTTTACTCCCTTAAGTAGCAATACCTTTTGAATCTTCCTCATTCCCTCTTCCACTAATTTTTCATGAACTATACTTTTAGCCACATAAGATGATGAATGTTTGAAATAGTCCAATAAGGCTGAGCTAATGAGAGTGTTGTCATTAAAACTGTGCACTGTAGCTAAGAGGCAGGACCCAAACTTCTGAGGACAGTTCAGTTTTATATTTTTTTTCCCACTGCTGCTGATGTAGCAGTACAGATTTAGTTCTTTTCAGCATTGGGGCTTAGTCAATGAAGAGACAATTTCTCATTTAGTGTCGATGATATTTTTGACTGCCCTTAGATAGGGTTTTAGCCATTTCCTCTGTTACTGCAGGGCTCTGAGAGTTCCCTGTACAGCAGCTGCGTGTGCAGCCTGTTCCTATAGTGTCACACTATGAACTCTGACTGTTAATAAACTATTTGCTATATGTCCTTTTACAAGTTATTACATTTTCTCAAGTAAAGAAACATACATGGAACGGTGGGCCATGAAGTTAAAATGCTTTATATCATGTTAGGGAAAATCATGTAACTTCCAGAGAGGCATTTTCTAAACCTTGCTTTAATCAGCTAGGACAGATAAAAACATAATAGACTAAAATTAGTTGATTAGTGGTAATTACATTCATAAATTATATTGGTTTATATATTTATTTCTCTCAGTTTATAAAAGGTGCTCATCATTCCACACACTTTGGGCACAATTAAAGAAGTTAATTAAATGCTTGGTGTAGCTGCCAGGCAAGATGGCGGAGAAGCAGGGAACTCTGTAATCTGCACCCGCCCGCATGGATTTAACTGAGTAGGACTGAAGTGATAAAACTCGGATTTGCAAGTGGGGGAAAGAAGAAACAGACGCCAGAAAGAAGACAACCTCAAAGATGCCTGAGTCAGTGACTGTAATCTGGGAAATTAGGGGATGGGCGGGTCCCGGTGGTGCAGGGGGAAGGAACCCCCGAGCCCAACACAGGGAGAGAACGCTGTGCCCCGGAGAGACCAGGGGAAGAGAAAGAGAGACGGAAAACGCAACCTAGAACCATCTCTAAGGGAGGAAAAACTCGCCCGTCTCCCCATATGTAACTGCTGGACGCAGGGAGAGAAATCCGTCCCATCTAGCTGGCGAATTCTTCCTGGGGCACAGCGGCAGCGGCATCCATTCCAAGCAGCACCACGAAAGGCGGCGGCACAGATAAAGGTGGCGGCACTGTGAAAAGGAGTGGCGGCAACACCACGAAAGGCGCCTTGAAAAGCGGCAGCGGCTCCGCGCAAAGGGCAGCATAAGCCAGGCCAGGAGGCCCGCCGCCATTGGGAACGCATCTCATCTCTGGTGACAGTGTTGAACTGCATGGACTAGGATTTGGAAGTGAGGCGGAGCTTGGAGAATACAGTTTGGCTCGCCCGTGGCACAGGGAGATCAGACTCAGAAGAGCGGCTTGCAACGCTTGGTTCTAGGAAAGCTTTGAAGCGGCGCCATATTTCTCCCCGCAACCACCAAGGCGGGGCCTCGGAGAGAGCACCCCTCGAGACGTGACCTGACGCGAAACCACGCCCATCCGCACAGGAGAGTTGTCTTTTTTTTTTCTTTTTTCTTTGTTTCCCTTTCTTTTCTGCTGCCATCCAGATATTTTTTCCTTAGCATATTCTTATCTCTCCTCTTGGCTGGTTATATGCCTTTAGACTGTCCACAGTTGTTTGCTGTCTCTGTCTCCACCTTGTTTTTCTTTTTGTTTTTGTTTTTGTTTCTTTTTCTTCTCTCTTTTCCTCTCGTCTCTTCTTTCTTTTCTTTCCTTTCATTTCCTGTTCTTTTTTTTTTAACTTTATACTTTATTGTCAGGTTGGTTTCCATATAACACCCAGTGCTCTTCCCCACAAGTAACCTCCCCCAAGACCATCACCCCCCTTTACCTTTCCCCCTTCCCCTTCCCACTCAGTTTGTTTTCAGTATTCAAGAGTCTCTCGTGTTTTGTCTCCCTCCCTCTCCCTAACTCTTCTTCCTCCTTCCCCTCCACATGGTCCTCTGTTGGATTTCTCCTGTTAGACCTATGAGTGCAAACATATGGTATCTGTCCTTCTCTGCCTGACTTATTTCCCTTAGCATGACACCCTCGAGATCCATCCACTTTGCTACGAGTGGCCAGATTTCATTCTTTCTCATTGCCATGTAGTATTC
>CM053579.1:41754160-41809072 GCA_028646485.1 Cryptoprocta ferox | reverse complement strand
CCTGCTATAGCACTGCTGGGGATTTACCCAAGGGATACAGAAGTGCTGATGCATAGGGGCACTTGTACCCCAATGTTCGTAGCGGCACTTTCAACAATAGCCAAATCATAGAAAGAGCCTAAATGTCCATCAACTGATGAATGGATTAGGAAGATGTGGTTCATCTATACAATGGAATACTACATGGCCATGAGAAAGAATGAAATCTGGCCATTCATAGCAAAGTGGATGGACCTCGAGGGTGTCATGCTAAGCGAAATAATTCAGGCGGAGAAGGACAGATACCATATGTTTGCACTCATAGGTCTAACAGGAGAAACCCAACAGAGGACCATGGGGAGGGGAAGGCGGGAAACCAGTTAGGGAGAGGGAGCGAGACAAAATATGAGAGACTCTTGAATCCTGAACAGAAACTGAGGGCGGAAGGGGAAGGGGGAAAGGAAAAAGGGGGTGATGGTCATGGTGGAGGTCACTTGTGGGGAAGAGCATTGGGTGTTATATGGAAACCAACCTGACAATATACTATAAAGTTAAAAAAAAGTTTTGTGTAGTAGAATAGTTCATTTTTTCTACTTCAAAAATCCTTACTATTTCAAACCATATTGGTGGCACAGTTCAATATTGTTTAAATGTCTACTATATGGTTCCTCTCTTCTTTTTAAAATTGGCTGGTGAGAAGATAAATGCAGGTCTGAATGCCATTTACCACATTTTCTGTTCGATCTGATTCCCCCTCGCTCAGTAAAACCATTAGAGTATTACAGAAATCAAGAATGGAAGATTGTATTTAAAATTCTGAGTTTACAAATGATAGCACATCAACATAATAATGGTTTATAGCCAACTATATATAGTCATATGACTAGAAAAATAATGAAAGCCATCTTAAATAGTACAAATCAAATTACTTATTCTATGGTCTGAATGGTAGGAAGAAAATGTTCATATCAGTTTTTTATTATGTAGAAGTAATTTTGGAATACTTCTGTTATTGAAGTATACTAACAGATATTGTTAGTATCTGTTAATGATACTAAGTTCATTACATAACTCCTTTAGTGCATTAAACACAATATCTCTCTCTCTACCTTTTTCTGTCACTTTTTCTCATAAATCAACATGTGGTTTCTCAAAATCAAACAAAGGAAAGTCTTGTGTTTGTCTGCTGTTATTAGGGGGCGCAAGGGGTAAAAAGCAAGAGGTAAATTAGACTGATTATAGAATTATTATTTTAATTGTGCAGCAAACTAAATCACTCACGTGGTGAGCTAATGCTGTAATAAAACCTCAAAAATAACTATACTACTTAGGTACAAGTATGTTCACCTATGGATATGTTGATACTTAAGCTATAAATATATGACCTGTCTATAAAAAATATATACATCTAAGGTATAAATGGACATAAAAAAACATAAAAATGGAATGGACAGTGGAATATTAACCATTGAAGAAAGACAGGTAAGACAATTTGGATTTGGGACCAAGGGACTTTATTATCTGCCTTAGATGTATACATTATTCAAATTAACTAGATCTATACAATAAAATTATATTTTGCCTTATGGACACAGTCTCAGTAAAGGTACAGTTTGCTTAGTGCGATGTAATAATTGTCTTTTCAAATTGGTAATTAATTTGAATGATCAAACTGACTGGATCAAAAGAAAAAAAGTCCTATATTCTTCCCTAATAGCCATAGTCTTATTGAAGACCCAAGTTTTCTTAGTCCATCTCTTAATGGCCTTTTCGTCTCACCCATGTCTTTCAAGTGTTGAGCAGCTGGACACATGGTAATTTATGCTGCTTGTATCTAACACAATGGTTAGCAACGTATGTGGATGCCCTTGATAAAAGTCTATGAAACCATGAGGAAAATCAAAAGGGATATTGCCTCAGCTTTATATGCCATTAATTTAGATATTCCAGGTTTTGTAGATTAGAATTTTCACAAGTATTCCAATTTTAGTATTTCTGTAAAGATCTCCTTAAATTGTTTTATCTATTCAGTTTCTGAAAAGGACAACTCGTTATTTACTGCAGTCATATCTTCATTGACTTCATGATAAAGAATAATTGTCAACAAAACAAAAGCAACAGAAACAATAAGCAATCAAATGGCAATCTGTATTTCTATTTTTAAAATTGCATAGACATTTCAATATCTGTTTATTATGTCACCTAGTTGGCTGATGCCAATCTGACATCAAATTACTGATTGATTCATGAGTTCTGTCAAGCAATCATTCATCTAGTGGAATAATTTGTTGTAATAGTTGATGGACTGAATTGACATTTAAATTCCAGGCAGTAGTTAATCACTTCAATATCATCATTTATATACATATACAAATATGTTTTATGTGTTATTCTTAAGGTATGCCCATGAGAGAAAAAAAAGAAATAAAATGAGTCATTCTAGTATTTTTAGCCACCTTAGGTCTTAAAGAATATCTAATCTAGAGTCATTAATATGAATGGATTGTGGATTAATCAGAAACTGGTCAGATAGTCAAACATGAGGGTCAATAATACCATTGTGCCATAAAAGAATACAAAGAAAGGGAAAACTTATATTTTTAAGAAGATAATAGCCAGTTTTCTGACTCATGATGTATATCACATGTAACATGTTTAACAACATATATAAAATTTTCATTTTATTTAATCTAGTACTTTCTTATAAAATCTCATAAATATATACACCAATAATGAAATAACAGAAAGAGAAATCAAGAAACTGATCCCATTCACAGTTGCACGAAAAACCATAAAATTCCTGGGAATAAACCTAACCAAAGTTGTAAAAGACCTGTGCGATGAACACTATAGAAAACTTATGAAGGAAATTGAAGAAGACACAAAGAAATGGAAAAACATTCCATGCTCATGATTGGAAGAATAAACATTGTTAAAATGCAATTATTACCCAAAGCAATCTACACATTCAATGCAATCCCAAACAAAATTGCACTAGCATTCTTCTCAAAGCTAGAACAAACAATCCTAAATTTTGTATGGAATCTCAAAAGACTCCAAAGAAATATTGATAAAGAAAACCAAAATGGGAGGCATCACAATCCCAGACTTTAGCCTTTAATACAAAGCTGTCATCATCAAGACAGTCTGGTGTTGGCACAAAAACAGACACATAGGCCAAAGGAATAGAATAGAGAACCCAGAATTGGACACACAAATGTATGGCCAATTAATCTTTGACAAAGCAGGAAAGATGATCCAATGGAAAAAAAAGATGGCCTCTTTAACACATGGTGCTGGGAGAACTGGACAGCAACATGCAAAAGAATGAAACTAGACCACTTTCTTATATCATACACAAAAATAAAATCAAAATGGATAAAAGATCTAATGTGAGACAGGAAACCATCAAAACCCTAGAGAAGAAAGCAGGAAACAACCTCCTTGACCTCAACCGCAGCAATTTCCTACTCAACACAACCCCAAAGACAAGGGAAGCAAAAGCAAAAATGAACTGTTGGGACCTCATCAAGATAAAAATCTTCTGCATGGCAAAGGAAACAATCAACAAAACTAATAGACAACCAACGGAATGGGAAAAGATAGTTGCAAATGACATATTGGATAAAGGGCTAGTATCCAAAATCTATAAGGAACTCACCAAACTCCACACCCAAAAAACAAATAATCTGGTGAAAAATTAGGCAGAAGACATGAATAGACACTTCTCCAAAGAGGACATCCAGATGGCCAACAGACACGTGAAATGATTCTCAGCGTCCCTCATCATCAGGGAAATAAAAATCAAAACCACACTGAGATACCACCTCACACAGGTCAGAGTGGCTAAAATGAACAAATCAGGACGCTATACGTGCTGGCGAGGATGTGGAGAAAGGGGCTTCTCCTACACTGTTGGTGGGAATGTAACTGGTGTAGCCGCTCTGGAAAACAGTGTGGAGGTTCCTCAAAAATTTAACAATAGAACTCCCCTATGAGCCAGCAAAAGCACTGCTAGGGATTTACCCAAGGGATACAGAAGTGCTGATGCATAGGATCACATATACCCCAATGTTCACAGCAGCACTGTCAACAATAGCCAAATCATGGAAAGAGCCTAAATGTCCATCAACTGACGAGTGGATCAAGAAGATGTGGTCTATATAATCAATGGAATACTATATGGCAATGGGAAAGAATGAAATCTGGCCATTCATAGCAATGTGGAAGGAACTCGAGGGTGTCATGCTAAGTGAAATAAGTCAGGTAGAGAAGGACAGATACCATATATTTTCACTCATAAGTGGAACAGAAGAAACTTAACAGAGGACCATGGGGGAGCGGAAGGGGGAGAATAGTTGGGGAGAGGGAGGGAGGCAAGTCATGAGAGACTCTTGAATACTGAGAACAAACCGAGGTCTGATGGGGGAGGAGGAGAGGGGAAGGGGGGTGATGGGCATGGATGAGGGTACTTGTGGGGATGAGCACTGTGTGTTTTATGGAAACCAACTTTACAATAAACTATAAATGAAAAAAAATAAAAAAAACTAAAACGTTGGGAGCCATTTCTGAACTCACTAAGTTGAGAAAACTCCTTGTGAGGTAAGGCAGGTTTGCAAGGCCTCTTGCCATCAGATGGTGACCCATATCCACCCCCACTCAATTATTTTTGCTTGTGCACAGAACCTCAAGGCACCTTGTTGATTGGTATCAGGAGTGACTTGTCCCCTTATTCAAAAATATGCTGATTGCACCTTGTGAAGGAACTTAGTATAGACATTTCTTCTTTTGTGATTATGGGACCAAATATTACATTTCCTGTTTTACTTCCCCTCAAGAAAACAGGCTATTGACCCGTGCTCACAAAGAGCTAACTTTTGCCTTTGTATGCTAAAAACATTGTTTTGTTTCTGAATGCTGAAGATACTTTCCTTCCCCATATGATAAGCATCTAACTCACCTACATCAATCACTATTGATAAAGATTATTCATGAGTCTTCTACCAATCTATGTTCTGGGAAATTTTTACATACCAAAGATATTTGTCATCAGAAATCATTGTCTAAGGCAAATACTACTTCTGTGCTGTGCCCATACATTTTTATCCATAAATAAAGCTGACTTTCAGGTCAGTGCAGAAATGCTTGCCTAGTGATCAGAAAGAATCTGGTGGCTCTCTCATTTCCTCCCCCTTTCGCCAACACCGTCCTTCCTTCTAGGAGCCCTGGACCTGCTGGTGTTGGACTCCGGCAAGTGGTGCCCGAACAGGGACCTGAAGGTAAGCCGGTTCCCTTTCTCCTTCAATTTTCAGGATGGATAGGACTCCACCGTAGGGTGCTGCAGACCCCCCTGTAGAGATAGGCAGGGTTAGAGTGGTGGATAGGATCAGAACTTAAGAACTTGAGAAGCTATGGGCCATAAGGAGTCTAAAGAAAGAAGACTCTTTATAGACGTTATTCATAACCTGATTTCAAAGAAGGGGGTCAAAGTACCGCCCCAGCAAGTTGAGTGTTTTTTACGTTTTGTAAAAAAGTGATGTCCATGTTTCCCAGGGGAAGAAACTGTTAATATAGAGACCTGGAATAAGGTAGGAGATGAAATAATACAATATTTTAAGCTTAAGGGGCCATGAAACGTTCCTGTTGATGCCCTTTCACTATGTAGCCTCATACGGGAATCCTTGGACCCTCCAGTTGAAGGTAAGTAAATTGGCTAAAACCGTGAAAAATTTAACTTTCCTTGTCCCTCCCAAAAATAATATTACTAACGACATAGAACAAAAGGGACAGGATAGAGGGCCTTCCCAAAAGGATAAGGGCAATTCAGAAACAACAGCTGATGACTATAGCAAGAAAAATTGCTTTATCCATACAAGCCAAAGAAACTTCACTTAAACAAATAGATAAATTCAAGGAGCTGCCCTCCAGACCACCTCCTCCCTCTCTGTTATCCAATTCAAATAGATTACAGGCTGCCATTAGAGAGGCCGAACTAGATGGTGATACCGATTTTGTTCAGTGTTTCCCGGTAGTCTTTGAAGGGGAATTTGATGATGAAATCTCATCAGAGCCACTTCCTTACAAGATTTTAAAGGAGTTAAAAAACTGCTTGCCGCGAATATGGGCCTCTGTCTCCTTATACTATCACATTGCTAGATGCCCTAACATCACGTTGGATGACCCCTTATGACTGGACACAGGCGGCAAAGGCCTGCTTGTCAGGAGGAAATTAGTTATTATGGAGGGAAGAATATGAGGATCTAACTAAGAGGCAAGTGGCGACTGAGGAAGATGGGATCAAACAATGTTATGCCTCTCAGGAGCCCCAAAAGGTGCCCATTGAGGCCATTTACTTGTGGACTCCTCTAAAAGAAACTTTAAATTCCACCAGAGACAGCTCTGGAGATATATTTAAGCCCACAGCCCCCCAAAATTAGACTAAATTGGACTCCAGGGTTGTCCCTAATTTGTCCTCAATGAAAGCTTCAAATCTGACCTCTAACAATTTGGCATTCCCCATTCAAACTTCTGTGATTTTCCCTCCGGCTTCTGGGGTTTTTCCTTTAACTGGGCCGCTTCCTCCCATGCCATTTCCAAAAGGGGCTGGCCTTCAGGCTGCCATTAGGGAAGCAGAAAAAGAAGGAGACACGGAATTAGCTAAAACCCTACAAACAACAGCACCTACCGAGGAAGATTTAACTTTCCCTGTCCCTTCCAAAGATAATGATCGTGACAACATAGAAGAAAAAGGACAGGACAGGGGGCCTGCCCTGAAGGATAGGGACTTTTCAAAAGAAACAACTGATGACTACAGCCAGAAAATTTGGGCCTTCCCCATCCATGCTAGAGAAATTTCACTTAAACAATTTCAGAAAAAAATAGAAAAAATCAGGAAACCACCCTGGGGGAAATTTCCAGTCTTCTCTGGACTGATGTGGACTCTATATTTCCACTTTGTTGGAAGAAACATGGCTTCTACTCCTCTAAGATTTTAAATTAGGTTTCCTTCAATGCCTCCTGCTGTCACCTTGCCTCTTCTGCCTTTCCCTCCCCCTCCTGTTTCTGCACCAACTTGGGTGTGGTCTACATAACTGGTTCGTATACTATCCTCAATGCCTCATTGGGTCCTCCTCCCACCCTCGAGGTCAAGGGGCAAAGTGCACTTCCATGGACATCTAGGTCTTTTCCAAGGCCGCACATTTAGAGAGTTCTGTGTTAACTCTGTGCGGTCCTGGCAGGTAATAAAGACTCCCTTAATTCAGCTTCAGTGGTCTCAGTTGGTCTCTGTGTCTCTTGACATAACATTTTGGAGGCCCCAGGGAGATTTCAGAGACCCCAGACCTCCAAATTCCTGTCCCTTTTCAGGGCAAAACAGGAGATGCCTACACTCTCCCCAGCTCCTGAAGATGTCCCAGGACCCGGTGAAACACTCTTATCTTTCCTGCTGCCCCAAAAATGGCCCCAGTAATCTGTGAGAGTCACCTGTCTAAACCTCCAGAGGTAAGTATGTTTATCATCTGAATTCTAAATGCACATGTGCTTTTGTCTGGGGGATTAAGTGGAAGGCTGGAAGCAGCACTACTTCCTGCCCCAGGGCCACACCAAGACGTTGGTTGGGCCATTCAGTAAACCTGAAAACCTGTTTGTGGTCACTTCTGTACCTGTTTTGTCCTGTTGTCATTGTCATTGTTTTTGGTCTTATCTGTAGAAATTCTATGGGAGGGAATGTAGTAACCTCTGGTGTGTATGTGAGTGTGAATGTGCGACTTGGTCTGGCTTGCCTGTCCAGGTCGATTCTGTTCCACGGGTGGGCACCCTTCAGGTCCCCAAAATCCTATGGAGTCTGAGTGGGCCCGTCTGAAATTCCTTGGTGAAAAGCATACAGTCTATGGTGGCATTGGAATAGTTTCTGATCGTGAGTCACAAAACTGAGACCACTACAGCTAAGTGTCACCTAAGTTCCTTCAGGACATGGCCAAATGAGCATCTGACTCGTCTCCTCATTAGAGGGGGCACCCTACCCCTTTGTGTGTCTTAGCGACACTGCCTCACAGGAACATTATGGGTTGAGACTGTGCAGAGAAGGAGACCTTATTGGTCTGGCTGAGATAAAATCAGACTGAAGGGGACGCGAACTCTCTCTATCCCTCTGCCTAGTAGATGTCAGGGCTTCTCTCTCATTCATTTCCCAGGTTAACGGCTGTAATTGGAACCAACTGTGGTTAGTCTACGTTGGGACTGAGACTTTAAGGAATTTTCCCAAGCAGCTGCTGAAACTCCTTTTGTTTCGGGGAAATTTCCTGTCTTCTCTAGACTGACATGGACTGTCTAATTCTACTGGTTAAAACAAAACAAAAGAGACCTGAAGTCTCCTCCTCTGTCTGAGATGACAAAATTTAAAACTGGGAATCCTCTTTCTCTGCTGGCACTTCTCCTCTTTTTCCCTCCCTTCCCCCACTCCTTTTCTGCACCACCTGGAGGGGGGCGGCCTGCATAAATGACTCCTCAAGGCCTCAGGCAACATCTGTTCCTCCTCCTGCCCTAGGTGTTGAGGAGCAAAGATCACCAAAGTCAGATTTCCCCACCAACTTTCCAGGTCAAAATTAACTATGGGGAACAAAGTGTCTTACGTAGACTCAAGTAAAACTTATTCAGTGTTTAAATTAATTTAATTTTGTTGGTTTGAGATAAAACCAGAAACAAACTTGTATTCTACCTGGATTTGCTGAAGGTCAAAGAAGTTCCTGTTATCTCTATTCCAATTTGTTAACAACAACGACAACAAAAAAGAATGACTTAAAGTGATGGTTAATTTTGTCTGTCTCATAGTATTCATGGGTAATTGTTAAGACAGTTTTGAAAGTCCTTGGTAATCTAAAACGTTAAAGTTTTGCTTGCATGATAAATTGAGATTGAATTCATCGACTATCTAACGAGATAAGAAGCTAAAGCAGTAATTACTAGATGTAGGTTTGTGCTTTTGACTTGTTGTAAAATAACTAAGGATATTTAAAACTGTTTAAAAACATGCTTTGTGCTTAATTGGTTCATAAATTTACCATCTAAGAAAAAATTCTGGTGTAAATACCTCTCAGTTGGTTACTAAGTCCTCAATTGGAGACTAAGGTTTCCTAAGAGTTAAAATTCTGCTAAGTGTACTTAAGACTGATGGAAAATAAGGAAAGCAACTCTATATGCAGGAAAATGGGGGATATGTAAGAAAGAAATAAGAAATAAATATACATTTTTGTTGAGGGTAAAAAGAAAGTAATTTTGTCCTAAATGAGACTGATTGTTTGGATAGAAATGGCTTTGGGACAAAGTTTAAATGCAAAGGAAAGTTGTAAAAGGTTCGTTATGAGAAATCTTTGAAAAGGAATTTTATGTGTACTCAGGATAGACTAAGGTTGAAATGAATGGAATTTTAAAAAAGTACACTGGTATAAGGTTGATGCTCTGCTTTTCTCTCTGTTCAAAAGACAAAGTTTTCTTGGATTGTTGATCTGCTCTTGATAAGACAATGTAAACAAATGTTTTCTCTTTTGTCTGCCAAGAAAACCAAAAACTTTAGGTTTCATCTTTATCAGGTCTTTGATTGCTTAGTTAAAACTTCTCACTGTTAAAGGAGCTAGGTTTTGCTAACAATTATATAATGCTATACATTCGCCTTTAGGATCTCTTATTGCCACTTTGGTTGAATAAATAAAGTTTTAATATTTGTAATAATCTGTAATTCTATTTGGGATGTGCCTTATAACTTCCTAAGGTTTTATCAAACTTATCAGGATGTAAATGGTAAAAAAATGTCTTTTGACCAATTAGGCCCTTTATTTGAAATGCTAAGTTACTTGGAAAAGCACTGTCATAGAATCTTAAACCTTAGGTTGTATTGCATGGGTAAATGCTGTAACTGCCGAAATATATATGCAATTCCTAAAGTTTTAACGTTTTGGTATAAGATCATTACTTAATATTCTGATTACTTGAAGTGTTATGTGTCACAGAAATAACTAAATTTCTTTGTCAATTGCATCATAATGAACTCTCATCAGATCTTTAACAATGTCCATTTCTGAGACTTTGTCATTTGTAATTGTTCTTATTCTCTCACAAAACGTGTTTCTTCTTCAAAGAGATTTATAAAAAGGACTTTTGGGATAAATACAGGTATTTGACATCCTTAAGATTATTCATACTAAAATGAGTAAAAATTTCCAGAGCTAAAAAGCTGCACTCAAACTGAACAAAAATTAGGAACATGGGACTAAATGAACTGAGGAAGATTATAGTTTTGTGACTCTTGTTGAAAATATTGTTGGTTCTCTAATGTTTGCTTATCCAGATTAAGGAAAATTATCTTAAGATATCTATGATATACAGAAATGTCATAAAGTATTCATCTGTAAACTGAAGCATTTATCTTTTCTCTATAATTATACACTTTAAAATTCAAAAACTGCCAGTGAGTATTCTTTCTTTCATGGCAATTACAATTGTTTGCATAAGTTCAATAAGAATATGTTCATTTTGTAGCAGGACACCATTGGAGATACTGGTTATTTTATCAAGGCTTTGACTGGAATGCCATATTTAAGAGTCATGCATAGACCCAGATATGACCAGAGAGCTTTAAAAAACTAAGGTTGACTTTATGAAACATAGAGCCATAAAGCCTCTTTAAAATGTTGGCTGGATACCTTACTTACAGAGTTCCCAGCAGCCTCCCCTGGTGAGTAAAGAAGGTCACTTCCTGGCAGGTGCAGGAACCTCAGCATATCTTGGGGACCTCGTGAAGAGGAATTTGCCCAATTCAACAGGTATTGCAGGACTGTCTCATGGAGAGTACTTGGCTTGGCTTCTGGCCTGGAGAGGCTACTAAAATTTCAACCTGGAGATTCTTTATGAAAGGTCCCAGCAAAGTAAACTTTAAAAGATCTTCATGAAAAATCACTATTCTTGTTGAGCTTATGTAAATAATTAGGCCAGCATTGTTAAGATTGGAATTGTTCCACAAATCATTGGTCTCGATTTGGCTATCTCTGGAAATGGGGGTCGTTTAGAGAGAAAAACTGTGTTTCAACAACGCACTGTTATAGATGTTAAATTCCAGTTCTGATTGTCTTTGAATGTTTGAATGTTTGTTGTTTGCCTAAATTAGACAATTTGAGGTAACCTTCAGAAAAATTGTTAAGTATTTCATGTATACACAATCTTCTCTGCTTGTTATTCTGTGGGGATGATAATAAGACCCCTTGGGCATACTATTATTTAAACAACAGGAAAGCAGGATAGATCTCTAAATATGCAAACCATATCCTCCCTAAACCTGATCTGACATTTATTAGAAACCCACCCCATATAAACCCAGGATATCTGGTTTATTCAAAGGATGGGGGTCACCCCTTTCAAAGACAGATATACAACCAAACAAAGGATTCAGCTCTTAATGTTTCAGGCATCACCCCATGGGCCCATCACTCTGGAGTTAAGTAGGCCAACTCAGAAGAACCCTCAAACTGGCAAAGTGATCCAGATCCAGTCAACCAGCTTAAACTGACCCTCAAAAAGACTCTGGCCCCAGAGATCGCCAGCCCTGTTCCAGCCACACCCCAGAGGCCGGCTGGTCTATGCACGGCAGACTTGAGGAATCACCGGTCCGATGAGATAAACTGTCCTTAACTCTTTGCCATCAGATTGACAAACATTGTTACCTTTATATCTCCTTCACAGATTGCAACCTTCTTTCTTCAAGGGTTACAGAATCTCTTTAACTATCAGGGGCTAATTTCACTCCTGACAAATGTTGGCATTGTAGCCGGAATGTTGGTGCTCATTTTGTGCCTTGTTCCCTGTTTCTTTAAAATAACTAATTGAGGCTTTCACAGGGTAAACGTTGAGCTACACCACCTTCATTTAAAAAATAAAAAAGGGGGAGGTGTTGGGAGCCATTTATGAGCTCACTAAGTTGAGAAAACTCCTTGTGAGATAAGGCAGGTTTGCAAGGCCTCTTGCCATCAGATGGTCACCGATATCCACACCCACTCAATTATTTTGCTTGAGCACAGAACCCCAAGGCACCTTGTTGATTGGTATCAGGAGTGACTTGTCCCCCTATTCAAAAATATGCTGATTGCATCTTGTGAAGGAACTTAGTATAGACATTTCTTCTTTTGTGATTATGGGACCAAATATTACATTTCCTGAGAAACCTGTTTTATTCCCCTTAAGAAAACAGGCTATTGACCCCTGCTCACAAAGAACTAACTTTTGCCTTTGCTATGCTAAAAACATTGTCTTGTTTCTGAATGCTGAAGATACTTTCCTTCCCCATATGATAAGCATCTAACTCACCTACATCAATCACTGTTGATAAAGATTACGCATGAACCTTCTACCAATCTATGTTCTGGGAAATTTTTATATACGAAAGAAATTTGTATCAGAAATCATTGTCTAAGGCAAATGCCACTTCTGTGCTGTGCACATACAATTTTTTTCCATAAATAAAGCTGACTTTCAGGTCAGTGCAGAGATGCCTGCCTGGTGATCAGAAAGAAACTCCTGGCTCTCTCATTCCCTCCCCCGTTTGCCGACACTGTCCATCCTTCAGGGAGCCCTGGACCTGCTGGAGCTGGACTCTGGCAATAAAATCTCATAAATAATTTAATATTCAAAATACAAAAAAATTTTAGTTTATATAAAGGATACTTCTGTGTGTTATTTCAAGACTTTCCATCTTATTAAAATAAAAAAAACTTTTAGCACTTATCATCTTGGAGAGCAGGGAAATAACCACAAAACCATAGAATATAGACTTATTGAATAATGCATAATAAGGTCAGGTGAAAGTTGATGTCACCGCTTATGAAGTTAGCTATTGCATATAGATCGTATTAGCAGTGATACAAGCAGAATTAGTTATTTTTCCAAAGAGTCCCATTCTATGTTCTCAGATGACTTTGTTTTGCTGGACCAACCTACTATGCTGGCCTATATGATAGTTCATGCCTCATATGTATTTACCAAAATAACCATGGATTCTACTGAGGCAGCTGTTGCTGGTAATGGTGGCAGTGATGATGGTAGCATAGCAACTTGATAAGAATTCACTACAAATTCAAATGCACAGAAAATTTTTAAACATCAACTTCCCTGCACTTGTTACACTATATACCAGGAGTTACTTCACTTCAAGTAAGGTAAAAAAGAGATCCTAGACAGCACATAGATTGATTTTCTTTTTCCAGTAAACAGAAACAGCCACCAACAAACACATTGATAGCTAAGCCTATACCTGAAAAGCTGAACCAAGTATTTTCCACTCTATCTTCTATCTCATTTTCAGAATTGATTCATTGTAACTAAAAAAAAGGTACAGCTAATAAGATAAAGAAAGATTAATCTAGAGCCAATCATCTTTTTTTTCTTTTTTTAAGATTGTATTTAATTCCAGTTGGTTAACTTATAGTGTAATATTAGTTTCAGGAGTACAATATAGTGATTTAACACTTCCATACAGCTGGTGCTCATCACAACAAGTGCACTCCTTAATCTCCATCACCAATTTCACTAATCCACCCCACCCACCTTTTCTCTGGTAACCATCAGTTTGTTCCTCATTGTTGAGAGTCTACTGCTGGGTTGTCTCTATCTTTTTTCCCTTTGATTGTGTGTTTTATTTCTTATATTCCACATATGAGGGAAATAATAAGGTATTTGTCTTTCTCTGATTTATTTCACTTAGGATAATACTCTCTAGCTCTATCTATGTCATTGCAAATGGCAAAGTTTCATTCTTTCTTAGGGCTGAGTAATATTCTGTTATATATATACATATATAGATATATATACATACGTATATATATATATACATACATGTATATATATCACATCACTGATGGAGACTTGGTCAGCTTCCATATGTTGGATATTGTAAATAATACTGGTGTGAACATAGAAGTGCATGTATCCCTTTCAATTATTGTTTTTGAATTCTTTGGGTAAATAAATATTGGTGGAATTGTAGGATCATGAGTTGGTTCTGTTTTTAACTTTTTGAGGAATCTTCATACTGTTTTCCAGAGTGGCTGCACCAGACTACATTCCCAACAACAGTGCAGGAGAGTTCCCCTTTCTCCACATCCTCACCAATACTTGTTGTTTCTTGTGTTGCTGATGTTAGCCATTCTGACACATCTGAGGCGATATATAATTATAGTATTGATTTGCATTACTCAGGGTAAGTGAGATGAGCATCTATTCATGTGTCTGCTGGCCATCTGGAAGTCTCCTTTAGAGAAAGATCTGTTCACGTGTTCTGCCCTGTTTTTAATTGGATTATTTATTTTTGGGTGTTGAGTTTTATTAGTTATTTATATAGTTTTGATATTAACCCTTTATCAGATATGACATTTGCAAATATCTTCTCAAAATCAGTAGGTTGCCTTTTAGCTTTGTTGATTGTTTCCTTTGTTGTGCAGAAGCATTTTATCTTGATGAAGTGCCAATAGTTTACTTTTGCTTTTATTTCCCTTACCTCAGGAGACTTATCTAGTAAGAAGTTGCTATTGCTAATGTTAAAGAAGTTGCTGCCTGTGTTCACTTCTAGTATTTTTTTGGCTTTTGTCTTCTTTTTTCTTAATTAGTTAATTTATTTATTTTTATAATTTACATCCAAGTTAGTTAACATCTAGTGTAAAATAGATAGGAATAGAATTTAGTGCTCCATAACTTACATATAACACCCAGTGCTCATCCCAACAGTGTCCTCCTTAATACCCCTTGCCCATTTAGCCTCCCACCACCCAACAACCTCCAGCAACCCTCATTTTATACTCTGTATTTAAGAGTCTCTTATGGTTTGTCTCCCTCCCTGTTTTTATATTATATTTGCTTCCCTTCCCTTATGTTCATCTCTTTTGTATCTTCAATTCCATATATGAATAAAGTTATATGATTATTTGTCTCTCTCTCACACTGACTAATTTCGCTTAGCATAATTCCCTCTAGTTCCATCCACATTGTTGCAAATGGCAAGATTTCACTTCTTTTGATCGCTGAATAATATTCCTATATATATAATATATATTATATATGTTATAAATATTATATATAATGTATTTCATATATATTATATGATATATGATATATATGTTATGTATATATGTATATATAATGTATAATATATGTAATTGTATATGTATATAATATATGTAATGTACAATATATGTAATATATAATTTATGTAATTATAATATATAATGTATATTATATATGTATATGTATGTATTATATATATTATAATATATATATTATATATATACCACCTATTCTTTATCCATTCATCAGTTGAAAGGCATGTAGGCTCTTTCCATACTTTCGCTATCATTGATAGCTCTGCTATAAACATTGGGGTGCATGTACCCCTTGAAAGCAGCACTCCTGTATCGCTTGGATAACTGCCTATTAGCGCAATTGCTTGGTCATGGGGAAGTTCTATTTTTAATTTTTTTAGGAACCTCCATACTGATTTCCAGAGTTGTTGCCCCAGTGTGCATTCCCTCCAGCAGTGCAAAAGGATTCCTCTTTCTCCACATCCTCGCCAATATCTGTTGATGTCTAAGTTAATTTTGCCATTCTACAGGTGTGATGTTGTATCTCATTGTGGTTTTGACTTCTATTTCCCTGATGATGAGTGATGTTGAACATCTTTTCATGTGTCTATTAGCCATCTGGATGTCTTCTTTGGAAACGTGTCTCTTCATTTCTTTTGATCATTTCTTTACTGGATTATTTGATTTTTGGGTGTTGAGTTTGATAAGTTCTTTATAGATTTTGGATAATAACCCTTTATCTGATATGTCATTTGTAAATATCTTCTCCCAATCTATCAGTTGTCTTTTAGTTTTTCTGATTGTTTCCCTTCGCTTTGCAGAAGCTTTTTATCTTGATGAGGTCTGAGTAGTTAATTTTTGCTTTTTTTCCCTTGCCACTAGAGACATATCAAGTAAGAATTTGCTGCATCTGAGGTCAAAGAGGTTGTTGCCTGTTTTCTCCTCTAGATTTTGATAGCTTCTTGTCTTACATGTAAGTCTTTCAGCCATTTTCAGTTTATTTTTCTGTGTGGTGTAAGAAAATGGACCAGGTTTATTCTTCTGCATGTTGCTGTCCAGTTTTCCCAGCACCATTTGTTAGAGACTGTCTTTTTTCCATTGGATATTCTTTCCTGCTTTGTCAAAGATTAGTTGGCCATATGTTTGTTGGTCCATTTCTGGGTTCTCTATTCTGTTCCATTGATCTATGTATCTGTTTTTGTGCCAGTACCATACTATCTTGATGAATCCAGCTTTGTAATACACCTTGAAGTTCAGAATTGTGATGCCTCAAGTTTTGGTTTTCTTTTTCAGGATTGCTTTGGCTATTCAGGGTCTTTTCTTGTTCCATACAAATTTTAGGATATTTTGTTCTAGCTCTGTGAAGAATAATGGTGTTATTTTGAGAGGTATTGCTTTGAATATGTAGATTGCTTGGATAGTATCAATATTTTAACATATTTGTCTTTTCTAAAATTGTTTTTAATGTTTATTCATTTTTGAGACAGAGCGAGAGGGACAGAGTGTGAGTGGGCAAGGGGCAGAGAGAGAGGGAGACAGAGAATCTGAGGCAGGCTCCAGGCTCTGAGCTGTCAGCACAGAGCCTGACACGGAGCTTGAAGTCACGAACCATGAGATCATACCCTGAGCCCAAGTAGGATGTCCAACTGACTGAACCACCCAGGTGCCCCCATATTTGTTCTTCCAGTCAGTAAGCATGGAATGTTTTTCCATTTTTTGTGTCTTCTTTAATATCTCTCATAAGCCTTCTGCAGTATTCAGAATATAGATTTTTCATCTCTTTGCTTTGGTTTATTCCTAGGTATTTTATGGTATTTGGTTCAACTGTAAATGGGATTGATTCCTTGATTTCTCTTTCTGCTGAATCGTTATTGGTGTATAGATATGCAACTGATTTCGGTACATTGATCTTGCATTTTTGCTGAATTCATATATCAGTTCTAGCATTTCTTTGGTGGAGTCTTTCATGTTTTCCACATAGAGTATTATAATGTCTGTAAAGAGTGAAAGTTACACTTCTTCCTTGTCAATTTGGATACCTTTTATTTCTTTTTGTTGTCTGATTGCTGAGGCTATTACTTCCAGTACTATGTTAGATAGTAATGGTGAGAGTGGACATCTTTGTCTTCCTGACCTTAGGGGGAAAGCTCTCAGTTTTTTCCCACTGGGGATGATATTAGCTGTGGGTCTTTCATATATGGCTTTTGAGATGTTGAGGTATATTCCTTCTATCCCTACTCTCTTGAGGGTTTTATCAAGAAGGGACAATATATTTTGTCAAAAGCTTTCTCTGTATCTATTGAGAGGATCATGTGATTCTTATGCTTTCTTTTATTAATGTGATGTATCACATTGATAAATTTCAGATATTGAACTAGCCCTGCATTCCAGGAATAAGTTCCACTTGATCGTGTTGAATAATTAATTTAATGTATTGTTGGATCCTGTTAGCTAGTACCTTGTTGATAAATTTTACAACCATGTTCATCAGGGAAATTGGTCTGTAGTTCTCTTTTTTAGTGTGGTCTTTGTCTGGTTTTGGAACCAAGGTAATGCTGGCCTCGTAAAATCAGTTTGGAAGTTTTCCTTTCATTTTTAATTTTTTGAACAGCTTCCAAAGAATAGGTGTTAACTCTTCTATAATTGCTTGGTAGAATTCCCCTGGAAAGCCATTCGGGTCTAGACTATTGTTTGTTGGGAGATTTTTGATTACTGATTCAATTTCTTTACTGGTTATAGGTCTGTTCAAATTTTCTATGTCTTCCTGTTTCAGTTAATGTAGTTGATATGTTTATAGAATTTGTCCATATCTTCCATATTGCCCAACTTATTGGCCTATAATTGCTCACAATATTCTCTTATTATTGTTTTATTTCTGCAAGGTTGGTTGTGATTTCTCCTCTTTCGTGATTTTATTTATTTTGGTCTTTTCCTTTTTCTTTTTAATCAGTCTGGCTAGGGGTTTATCATTTTTTTTTAACTTCTTCATAGAATCAACTTCTGGTTTCATTGATATGTTCTAAGAATTTTTTTTTTATTTTTTATCATTGATTTTTGCTCTAATCTTTATTATTTCCCATCTTCTGCTGGTTTGGGGCTATGTGTTGTTCTTTTTCCAGCTCTTTAAGATGTAAGGTTAGGTTTTGTATCTGAGATCTTTCTTCCTTCTTTAGAAAGGCCTGGATTGCTATATACTTTCCTCTTATGACTGCTTTTGCTGCATCCCAGAGGTTTTGAGCTCTGATGTTTTCATTTTCATTGGCTCCATGTACTTTTTAGTTTCCTCTTTAATTTCTTGGTTAACCCATTCATTCTTTAGAAGGATGTTCTTTAATGTCCAAGTATTTATGATCATTCCAAATTTTTTCTTGTGGTTAATTTGGAGTTTCATACTGTTTTGGTCTGAATGTGTGGTATAATCTCAATCATTTTGTACTTTCTGAAGGCTATTTGTGTCCCAGTATGTGACCTCTTCTGGAGAATGTTCTATGTGCACTTGAGAAAAATGTTTATTCTGTTGCTTTAGGATGAAATGTTCTGAATATATCTCTTAAGTCCATCCAGTTGTGTTTCATTCAAAGCCATTGTTTCCTTGTTCATTTTCTACTTACATGATCTGTCCATTGCTGTAAGTGGGGCGTTGAAGTCCCCTACTATTATGGTATTATGATCACTGAGTTTCTGTATGTGTGTGATTAATTGATTTATATATTTGGATGCTACGACATTAAAGGCATAAATGTTTATAATTGTTAACTCTTCTTGTTGGATAAACCCCTTAATTATGATATAATGCCCTTCTTCATTTGTTGTTACAGTCTTTATTTTAAAATCTAGATTGTCTGATATAAGTATGGATATTCCAGGTTTCTTTTGTTGACCATTAGCTGATAGATGTTTCTCCATCCCTTTATCTTTCAATCTGCAGGTGTCTTAGGTCTAAAATGGGTCTCTTGTATGCAGCATACAGATGAGTCTTGTTTTATTATCCATTCTGATACCCTATGTCTTTTGATTTGAGCTTTAGTCTATTGACATTTAGAGTGAGTACTGAAAGATATGAATTTAGTGCCATTGTGTTGCCTGTAGAGTTGGAGGTTCTGGTGATGTTCTTTGGTCCTTTCCGGTCTTTGTTACTTTTGGTCATTTTTGTTTCATTTCATCTTTTCTCCTCTCAGAGAGTCCCCCTTAAAATTTCTTGCAGGGCTGGTTTAATGGTCACAAACTCGTTTAGTTTTTGTTTCTCTGGGAAACTCTTACCTCTCCTTCTATTTTGAATGACAGCCTATTGGATAAAGAATTCTTAGCTGCATATTTTTTCTATTCAGCATGTTGAGTATATCCTGCCACTCCTCTGGACTGCCAAGTTTCTGTGGATAAGTCTGCTATGAACCTGATCTGTCTTCCCTTATAGGTAAAGGTTTTTTCCCCTTGCTGCTTTCATAATTCTTTCCTTGTCAGTGTATTTTGTGAATTTGACTATGATATACCTAGGTCATGGTCGATTTTTGTTTAATGAAATGGGAGTTTTGTGTGTTTCTTTGGTTTTTAGGTCTGTGTCTTTTCCCAGATTAGGAAATTTTTCTGCTATAAGATGCTCACATAAACATTTTTCCCCCTTTTTCTCTCTTCGTCTTCTTGAACTCCTGTGATTCAGATGTTATCCCTTTAAAATAAGTCACTGAGTTCTCTAATTCTTGTATTGTGCTCTTTTACCTTAGTTTCCCTCTTTTTTTCTGCTTCATTTTCTTTGTAATTTTGTCTTCTATTTTGCTGATTCACTGCTCTTCTTTGTACATCTTTGCCACTGTGGCATCCATTCAAGATTGCATCTCAGTTATACAATTTTTTATTTCAATCTGACTGGATTTTACCTCGTTTTTCTCTGCAGAAAGGAATTCCATGTTTTTTTTTTCAACACCAACTAGTGTTCTTAGTATCATGGTTCTAAATTCTAGTTCAGAAATGTTTAAATTTGTGTTGATTGGCTGTCATTTCTTTCCTATTCTTGTCATTTTGGAAGAAGAAAAATAATAAATTAAAAAATACATATTAAAAAATTAAAAACAACACAAAAAATCAAATAAGGTAGGTAGATCCTAGGTGTGTTTTTGTCTGGTTGTTGAGGGAAGCTTGATAGAATAAAGAAAGAAGGGAAAGAAAAGAAAGAAAAGAGAAAAATAGGTAATTTTTAAATGTATATAATAAAAAGAATAAAATGAGGAAAGTAAAACACAATAAAATTTTACAAAAAAATAAAAAACATAGTAAAATTCATTTTTTTTTTGATAAAAAGAAAATAGAAGCACCTGGGTGCTTCAGTCAGTTGAGTGTCTGACTTTAGCTCATATCATGATCTCACAGCTTGTGGGTTCGATCCCCATGTCAGGCTCTGTGCTGATGATAGCTCGGAGCCTGGAGCCTGCTGCAGATTCTGTGTCTCCCCTCTCCTCTTCTCTCTGCTCCTTTCCCACTTGCTCTCTCTCTCTCTCTCTCTCTCTCTCTCTCTCAAAATAAATAAACAAAATAAAAAATGAAAAAAGAAAATAAAAATATGTTTTCTCTTTCTGTTTTCAAGAAAAAGAAAAGAATGGAGGTAAAGTAAAAACAATTTAAACAATTTAAAGAAAGAAGATAAAATAAAAACTATTTAAAGACAGAAGAAAAAAAAAAGAATAGATGATTCAGCAAACGGAATGAAACCCAAATGAAATTACATCCAGTTTTCCCTAGAACTGAAACTATGAAGCACTCTATATAGTCTGTATAGTAAGTAGGTGCAGCGACTTGTGCTCATCTTCAGGGGTATGTGCTTCGAGTGTGCAATTGTTCAGGGCTTGGTGTAAAGGCTCTGTTCTCCACTAGGTTGTGCTACTTAGCTTACTGCAGTGGATCAGTGTGGTGCACATGAGTGTGTGTATGCGTGTGCATGGAAGAGGTGGAAATGGCTTCACCCAGCTTCCTAGTCTCTGGCACAGGATCTTTACACTCTTACTGCCCCACAATCAAGCACCACTCCTTTGTCTCAGGCTTTCGACCATTCCTCACTCTTAGCCTGTCCGTGTCCAAGCTGTCAGCCTGCCAGGTGGCACCTTCCTCCAGAGTTTTATCTCAGATGGGGCTGTGTTTTCAAACCCCTAACTTCAGAGAACCCTGTGGCTTGGACCCCCTCTGACATTCTGGGGGAGTCTTGCTGAACAATGGCCAGGTGCTGGCTTGACCCAGAAAATGTTCCTGTGATCATGCAGTGGCAGAGATTCAGAGATTATGGCAAATCACACACACACACACACACACACACACACACACCTGGTGCCAGGTTTCACTGCACTCTAGCGTCTTTGTCCCAATACCAGCAAACGTGGCTCCTCTCTGGGGTTCACTGAGAGATTTGCCTGTGGGAAGGCCATATGGTCTCTACCAAATGTACTCCAAGCAGGGGAACCGCTTCTCCTTGTATGGCCCATGGACTCCTAAGATCCTGCTGCCCACTTCTGGGGATTCGCCATGCTTTCTCACCAGAGCAATGCCAAGTATTGGGCTTCAGAATTCCCAACTTTGTGCTCCACGTTATAGAATCCTTATGGTATTGAAACCTTCCCCTTTCTCCCTGTCAATTGTTTTGGGGAACATATTTCTTGTTCAGTCCCCTATGAGTATTCCACTCTTTCTCCTCCCCAGCTACTTTTGGGGTGGGTGCTTTTCCTGTACTCTCCCTATGTGCCGCCCTCTCTCCCCCTTTCTCTGTCCTGTCTCCATAAAAAGAGCTCCCTAACATCCAGGGCTTTCTTTCCCCTAGTTCACCTCTCTGCACTGAGTACCTGCCATGTTCTGTGGCTCAAGTTACGCAGATTGCTGTTAATCTTCATATCAATTTCCTAGGTGTGCAAAATGGTTTGGTGCTGATCTAGATGCATTTCAGATTTGAAACTAGCTGAGAACTTCTATGCTGCTCTACCATCCTGATAAAAACCCACTTCTAGCATTTTTATGGTTTCAGGACTCATATTTAGGTCTTTAATCTATTTTTATTTAAAATTTTATTATTATTATTTTTATTTTAGAGAGAGAGAGAGTGCGTATGAGTTGGGGAGAGGAATGGGGGGGGGGAGAAAGAATCTTAAGCAAGCTCCACACTCAGCAAGGAGGGGCTCACTATGGGGCTCCTTCCCATGAATCTGGGATCATAATCTGAGCCGAACTCAAGAGTTGGATGGTTAACTGACTGAGCCACCCAGGCACCCCTAGGTGTTTAACCCATTTTTAATTTATCATTGCGTATAACATAAGAAAAAGGTCAAGTTTCATTCTGATGCATGTTGCTGTCCAGTTTTCCCAATACCACTTGTTGAAGAGACTGTTTCTTTACCATTGGATACCCTTTCCAGCCTTCTCAAAGATTAATTCACCAAACATTTCTGAGTTTATTTGTGGGTTTTCTATTCTGTTCTATTGGTCTCTGTGTCTGTCTTTGTGCCAGTACCATACTGTTTTGATCACTACAGCTTTGTACTATAACTTGAAGTCTGGAATTATAATGCCTCAACGTTGCTTTTCTTTTTCAGGATTTCTTTGGCTATTTGGGGTATTTTGTGGTTCCATACACATTTTAGTATTGTTTTTTTCTAGCTCTGTAAAAAATGTCGGTAACATTTTGGTGGGGTTGCATTAAACATATAGATTGCTTTTGGTAGTATAGACATTTTAACAATATTTGTTCTTCTATTCCATGAGCATGGAGTTTCTTTCCATTTCTTTGTGTCATCTTTAGTTTCTTTCATCAGTGTTTTATAATTTTCAGTGTATGGATCCTTCACCAGTTTGGCTAAGTTTATTCCTAGAAATCTCATTGTTTTCAGTGCAACTGTAAATGGCATTGATTCCTTAATTTCCCTTTCTGCTGCTTCATTATTGCTGTGTAGAAATCCAACTGATTTCTGTATGTTGATTTTGTATTCTGTGACATTATTGAATTGTTTATCAGGTCTAGCAGTTTTTGGGTGTTGTCTTTCAGGTATTCTATATGGAGTAACATGTCATCCGCAAATACAGAAAGTTTTACTTCTTCCTTGCTGATTTGAAATGTATTTCATTCCTTTTTCTTGTCTGATTGTTGTGACTAGGACTTCTAGTATTATGTTAAATAACAGTGGTGAGAGTGGACATCCCTGTCCTGTTCCTTACCATAGAGGAAATGTTTGCAGTTTTTTCCCTGTTGAGGACGATATTAACTGTGGATTATATAAATATGGCCTTTACTGTGCTAAGGTGTTTTCCCTCTGAACCTTCTTTGTTGAAAATCTTTGTCATGCATGGATGTTGTACTTTTTCTAATGCTTTTTCTGCATCGATTGACAGGATCATATGTTTCTTCTCCTTTATTTTATCAATATGGTGTATCATGTCGTTTGATTTGTGAACATGGAACCATTCTTGCAACTCAGGAATAAATCTCTCTTGATTTTGGTGACAGATTTTCTAATGAATTGTTGGATTTGGTCTACTAGTATTTTATTCAGAACTTTTGCATGTATGTTCATCTGGAATATTGGCATGGAATTCTGTTTTATTGGAGTCTTCACCTCGTTTTGGTATCAGGAAAATGCTGGCCTCATGGAATTTGGAAATTTTCTGCCCATTTCTTTTTTGGAACAATTTGAGATGAATAGGTGTTAACTCTTCTTTAAATATTTGGTAGAATTTTCCTGTGAAGCCATCTGGCCCTGGCCCTTATTTGCTGGGTGTCTTTTGATTACTGATTTAATTTCTTTGCTGGTTATCAATCTGCTGAAGTTTTCTATTTCTTCTTGTCTCAGTTCTGGGATTTTATATGTTTCTAATAAGTTATCCATTTTTTCCAGAATATCCAATCTGTTGGCATATAGTTTTTCATAATACTCTCTTATAAATGTTTGTATTTCTGTGGTGTTGGCCGATATTTCTCCTCTTTTATTAGTGATTTTATTTATCTTGGTTCTTTCCTTGTTATTTAAAAAAATAAATGTTTTATTTATTTTTGAGAGAGAGAGAGAGACAGCAGGAGCAGGGGAGGATCAGAGAGAGAGGGAGACACAGAATCCAAAGACAGGCTCCAGGCTCTGAGCTAGCTGTCAGCACAGAGCCCCACGTGGGGCTGGAACCCACGAACCATGAGATCATGACCTGAGCCAAAGTCGGATGCTCAACCGACTGAGCCACCCAGGGGCCCTTTTCCTTGTTATTTTTGATAGGTCCGGTGAGAGTTTTATCAATTTTATTAATTTTTTGAAAGAACCATCTCCTAGTTTTATTATTCTGTTCTATTGTTTTTTAGTTTCCATATCATTTATTTTTGTTCTAATCTTTATTACTTTCTTCTTTCTGCTGGTTTTAGACTTTGTTTTTCTTTTTCTAGCTCCCATAGGTGTAAAGTTAGGTGGATTAGTTGATATTTTTCTTTCTTCTTGAGGTAGACTTCTATTGCTATATATTTCCCTCTTAGTACTGCTTTTCTTGCATTGTAAAGGTTTTGGGCCATTGTGTTTTCATTTTCACTTGTCTCAATGTATTTTTTTGTCACTTCTTTGATTTCCTGGTTGACCCATTGATTGTATAGTAGCATGTTGTTTAACCTCCATATATTTGTGGTCTTTCCACATTTTTTCTTATAGTTGATTTCTAGTTTCATAGTGTAGTGGTCAGAAAAGGTGCCTGGCATTATTTCAATATTTTTGTATTTTTTTGAAGCCTAATTTGTGACCTAATATGTGATCTATTCTGGAGACTGTCCCATATACACTTGAAAAGAATGTGTATTCTGGTGATTTTGATGGTGTTTCTGAATATATCTTTTAAGTCCATCTGGCTAAGTGTGTCATTCAAAACCTTCCTTTTCTTGTTTATGTTCTGTTTAGATGATCTGTCCATTGACGTAAGTGGGGTGCTAAAGTCCCCTATTATTATTGTGTTATTTTTAATTATTTCCTTTAAGTTTATTGTTAATTGTCTTTACATATTTGGGTTCTCACATATTGGGTCATAAATATTTGAAATTGTTAAATCTTGTTCAACTGTTCTCTTTATGATTATATACTGTCTTTTTTTTTTTTCTCTTTTTACAGTCTTAGTTTTAAAGTCTACTTTTTCCAGTATAAGTACTGCTGCTTTGGCTTTCTTTCGAAATCCATTTATGTGACAAATGTTTCTCCATCCCTACACTTTCCATCTGCAGGTGTCTTTAGGTCTAAAATGTGTCTTTTGTAGGTAGCATATATATGGGTCTTTTTTTTCTTCCTATCTATTATGACACCGTGTCTTTTGAGTAGAGCATACAGTCCATTTACATTCAAAGTAATTATTGATAGAAATGAATTTAGTGCCATTGTATTACTTGTTTTGTTATGGTTTCATGACTACTTCTTTGATTCTTTCTTGTCTTTGTCACTTTTTGTCTCTCCCTTGCATTGAGGGACTCCCTTAAATACTTCTCGCAAGGCTGGCTTAGTGGTCATGAACTCCTTTAGCTTTTGTTTATCTGAGAAGCACTTTATCTCTCCTTCTATTCTTACTAATAGATTTGCTGGATAGGGTATTCTTGGCTGCAGGCTTTTCCCATTCAGTACTTTGAATATATTATGCAACTCCCTTCTGACTTGCCAAGTTTCTGTTGAGAACCAATGGGCCATACATTGTACGTTAAGAACTTCTTTTTTCTTGGGGCTTTTGGCTTGCTCAGTCTGTTAAGCATACAAACTCAGGTCATGATCTTGCAGTTTGTGAGTTTGTCCCCTGTTTCCAGCTTTCTGCTGTCATCATGGAACCTATTTCAGATCTGCTGTCCCCCTTTTATCTGCCCCTCCCCTGTTTGTGTGTTTGCATGCTCTCTTTTTCTTAAAAATAAAAATAAACATTAAAGAAACTCTTAAAAATAACTTATTTTTTCTTACTGCTTTTAAGATTGTTTCATCATCACTATGTTTTACAAATTTAATTACAATATGTCCTGGTGTTGGCCTGCTTTTGTTGATTTTGATGGAAGTTCTCTGTGCCTCATGGATTTAGATATCTGTTTCCTTCCCCAGACTAGGGAACTGTTCAGTTATTATTTATTCTTATATATTTACTGATTTACTGTCCCCTTTTATCTTTCTACTTCTGGGATTCCCATAATACAAATGTTATTCATTTGAGGAATCACTGAGTTCCCTTTATCTATTCACATTTTGCATTCTTCTCTCTTTTGTTCAGCTTCACTGTTTTCCATTACTTTGTCTTCATTCTTCTGCTACTTTCAGCCTGCTGTTCATTGCATCAAGTATGTTTGTAGTCTCATTTATTGCATTCTTTATTTCTGATTCATCCTTTATTTAACTTGTTTATCTCTGTGGTAATAGTCTTACTGATGTTTTCCAGTCTTTTCTCAATTCCAGTCCAGTAAGTATCCTTATGATTGTTGCTTAAAATTCTCCATCAGGCAATCGTGTTACTTATAGGTGTTTCAGACATGCTACATATATGTGATTCACTTAGATATCTGGCAGTGGCTTTGTCTTGTTTCATTTGGGATATATTCTTCTGTCTTGGCATTTTGTCCAGGTTCTGTCTTTTCTCTGTGTTAGGAAAACCAGTTATGTTTCCTGGCCCTGAAATTAATAACCTCTTGAAGGAGAGGTTGTGTAGTGCCCAGAGTCTGGAGCTTCAGGGAGTGTCTTTGGAGTGTTCTGTACATACTCTGCTAGTGTATTCTGGCCGTTCTATCTTACAAGCCCGTGGTGTGGAAAGACTTTCTTTTCTTGCAGTGGCTAGTGTTTGGTCCCTGGTCTGAATGCGGTGAGTTTTTAACTAGATTGTTCTGGCCTTCTTGTGAAGTGAGACCTGACACCTCCTCCACCAAACCTGAGGCCCTGCAAAACTCTCTGGTAAGAACACGTGATGTGGGCAAGGGTTTGTACTTGTTTTCTGTAAGGGGCCCACCATGTTGGGAGAGTGGAAACTTGACTGAGAGGCAATCCCGACAAAGACTTGGTATAAACAAGTTAAGCAGCCAGTGTTCATGCTGTGCTGCTTCCTGTAGGTGCCTCTGTTTATACTGAAGGGCTCAGAAGGAAATGGGGCTTCCAGTGTCTTTGTTCCGGAAGAAGGTTCTCTGTTAAAGTTGTCTATCAAGGAAGTTCTAAGAAGAATGAATAATTTCCCTGCTGTGTGCCCTAGCCAATCTTCAGATTACTGTTTCTTTGCTATCTGCCCTTGGGTTGTTTGCCTGCCTTTTCTCCAGGAGAACCACAGTGCCTTCCAAGCTCTTTCCCAGCCAAGCCTGCTGACTTTTAAAACTCCAGGCTGTAGGTCCCACCTGTTGCAAGAACTCATATAATTCAGCCCCTCTCATTTTCCAAGCCAGGGGCTTTGGGTAAACATTCTCCTTGTGCATTCTCCTGCATGCTCCTCTTTCTTTCTCTCTTGCCCTTCTCTGCAACCACAGCTCTCTCCCTACTACAGCACCCACAATCTGTTTCTCCCCTAAACCTTGTCTCTGCACTTACTACCTTCTTTGATGTGACCTCTTCTCTCCCTTTAGTTTTGGAATTTGTTCTGTTTGTCTTCAGGTCGATTTCTGGGGTATTTACGATAATTTGATAGTTATGTATTTGTGCCCATGTGATGAGAAGAGCCTATCCATTGCCATCTTCAGCCAATCATTTTTAAAATACACTCCCTGTTCTTGATCTGTAATTCTAATTTTTCACTGATAAAACCAACACAAAATCCAAGGGTAAGAGGATATAACCCTATTAGTGTTTACTTACAATCTAAAATATATAAAATTTCCAAAGTAATTTTTTTTAAAATTTATAGTTTATTGTCAACTTGGTTTCCATATAACACCCAGTGCCCTTCCCCACAAGTGTCCTCCACCATGACCATCACCCCTCTTCCCCTTTCCCCCTCCCCCTTCCGCCCTCAGTTTGTTTTCAGTATTCAAGAGTCTCTCATTCTTTGTCTCCCTCCCTCTCCCTAACTCTTTTCCCTCCTTCCCCTCCCCATGGTCCTTGTTAGGTTTCTCCTGTTAGACCTATGAATGAAAACATGTGGTATCCGTCCTTCTCTGCCTGACTTATTTTGCTTAGCATGAGACCCTCGAGGTCCATCCACTTTGCTACGAATGGCCAGATGTCATTCTTTCTCATTGCCATGTAGTATTCCATTGTATAGATAAACCACATTTTCTGGATCCATTGATCAGTTGAGGGATATTTAGGCTCTTTCCATGATTTGGCTACTGTTGAAAGTGCCACTACGAACATTGGGGTACATGTGTCCCCCAAAGTAATTTTTAAAGCCTGCACTATTGTTTCCTATTTTTTTGCAAAGATTTCCCTTCCTTCTGCCACCAACATCTGTAGTCATATGTGCTTAAAAATAAAAATTAATATGAAATGAAAATATATTAATAAATAATTCTTTCTACCTCTTAATTCTTGAAGAATTTCTAAGTGGATTTGATGTAGTACATTTTACTTAATATAATTGTTAAATATTTTTCCATTAAAAAATTAATGGAATTTCTTGGAATTTCATGGCTTTTATATTTTGAGGCTGGTATTGTTTTTAATTAATTTCTAGTACAAATTAAAACTCTTATTTGTATTTATTATTCAGATAATCCGAACCTTTTATCCAATTGTTAATTCATTAAAACAAAACTCAGTTAGAAAATATTCTAATGTTCTTTGCAAATTGATAATAGACTCCTAATAAGCCTGAATTTTCCTTGATATTCCTGGGAATAAGTAAGGGCACTTTATCAATTAATTTATAATCTTTGATATAGTATTTTGTGCAAGTCACCATTTGCTAGCCATTACATTGTGTTTAGGTGGATCTATAGCAATACATTTTGTCATGGCTACTGACTCATTAATATGTGCAGCTGTTATATTTAGACTGCATTCTCCCTAAACCTGTATTATTTATTCTTCCTCTGACGCCATTATTGGCTATCAGGTATATGCCCACAGCATTTGGTGGAGCACTAGTTTTGGAAAAACACAATATACTTCTTTTAGAATCATTTTTTTTCTCAATATAAACATATTTATGGACATTTTATAAAGTAATATTTTGGATAGGGGCATCTGGGTGGCTCAATCGGTTAAGTGTCCAGCTCTTGGTTTCAGCTCAGATCATGATCTCGTGGTTTGTGAGTTTGAGCCCCACAATGGGCTCTCTGCTGACAATGCAGAAACTGCTTGGAATTTTCTCTCTCTCTCCCTATCTCTCTGCCCCTTCCCTGCTCATGCTTTCTCTCTCTCAAGATACATACATAAACAAACTTAAAAATATTTAAAATGTAATGTTTTAGATAAAAGAGGCTCTAATGGCTTGTTTAGAATCATCATGGACCATCAAGTGTCAATGTTTCCTACATAATGTCACTTTTTTTTGCAATTGCCTGATTTCTTACAGTCCCATGCTGTAAAGGATGGATATAAACAAATGACGGATTTTTGTTTGTTTTTATATTCTTGAATCAACACATATTACAGTGTGATATTTGGTATGTGGCAAAGTTAATAACACTCCCACTTCTAGCTCTCTAGAGTGGCAATATTGACAGTAGTGACTGAACGAATGTTCTGAAGTCCAGAGTTCTTAGATCCAAATCATGGCTCTATCGTGTATTAATTTGATGACTTTAGGCAAGTTGCTTAAGTTCTCTATACTTTAATTTGCTCATTTATAAAATACATATCTTAATAGTATTACTCTCCCAGTTTGATTCAGTGAATATCCAATAAGTTAATAAACTGGGAAAAGTTAAGGCAGTGACTGATATAAAACAAAGGACTCAGTAAATATTAGCTATCATCATCATTATTAACTGTACATAAAGTGATGACCACACAAGAGAAACTTGAATTAAATGAACTGATACTGGTTGGGTAAAACATGAAATTTGATCATATGTTTAATGGGCTTCTTTACTACCTGATGCATGATGCCAAGGGTATTGAGTTTGAATTTGGGAGAATACAGTGGTTGAATGGTAATTAATTTGGCACATAATCCACATATCCTCTCTGAATTTCAGTTCTCCCTCTCTCAAATAAAATCACAATTTGTCCTGTCGTCCTTCAAGACTTCTCGGCAAAACCGCATTAAAGAATGTCTTTGAAAACTCTTTGCATACCGAAAAGTTCAACGCAAAATCAAAGGGTTATTTTCAAAATGACTTTAAGCTCAATTGCTCAAAGAAATATTGAACGATACTATGAACTACAACATTTGGATGCCTGTGATTACACCTCCAGTTTGGAGTGCCTTCCTTCATCCAGACAGAGTAGGAAAATCACTGACCTGACACTCAACTGATCGAGATTCTCCTTCTTGGATTGCTATCTATTACCTATGCAACCTTGGAAAAGTCATTCCCTATTTCTGTGTCTCAGTTTCCTCATGTAAAATTAATACCTGGAGTCAGCTGATCTCTAAGGTGCTTTCCAGTTCTGACATCCAAGAACATTAACTAATCCCTGGAATTAACTCTGATAGGTTTCCCAAAAAAGAGGAAGGGCATGTATCACTGAGGATGCTTCTAAAGTCAGCTGTGAAATTGTATTTTTACTTGAGATCTTGAGTTCCATCAATATTAATAGCCACAAGGGTACACACAGAATCAGGGTCTGATTATAGTCCAAAATTTGACCAGAGCATAGGTAACATGGCTGGTGTAATAAGTCTCCAACAAATTTCTTATATTGGAAGGAAATTCATAAAGGTATTCTTAGACTTTATTTGTGGACTACTAAAACTGTATGGTTCCCTTGGTGCTTCCCTCATGGAATTAAAACCAGATCTTATTTAAAACTAAGTGGACTACTAAAACTGTATGGTTCCCTTGGTGCTTCCCTCATGGAATTAAAACCAGATCTTATTGAGAGTAAAACTACTCAAGCTATATTCATCGGAGCTCATTATGTGTCATTCCCCCCAGAAGAGTATTTCTGTCTGAGAATTCAGGTGGTAGGCAACTTAAATGAGAAAGTTAAATATCACTGACTGCCCTGCTGTAGCTTTCCACAGTGTATGGGGTAAGTCATTTGGAGACTTTAGGCTTTCAGTCATCCTCTTAGACTAGTTGGAGCAATTAAGAGGCAAACATGGACTAATCATTTTGAAATTTCAGTTTAAGCCCACAGCCTTTTTGAGTTACACAAGCACTAAAATGATCACAAGAAATTCATGTCTCAGGACCTGGTGAGAGCCCACAGCCTAGCACTGCTGGCAAATCTTTCAGTACCACACATGTATAAAAGTGCTTTCCTTTACTTCCCCACTCTTAAAAGCACATTGCCGGAGATCCAAGTAGCTTTTGTAATGTAGATAATACAATCCTTAAGACTAAAAGATGACTCCAAAGTTGAAAAGAATATCTTCATTCTTGAATAGTTATTAATAGCAAAGAGACAGCCAGACATATTATTTAGCACTGATAAGGCTCATCGTTCATGGCATGAACTTACAAAACGTATTATTTCATTCGTGAACTTGGGAATGAATCTTACATCTAGAAGAGTAATGTCAGTACCTGTTGTTACAGTACTCAATATCGAACAGTGATGTTAAGGTTAATTACAAGCAATTCAATAATGAAGTCCCCTTTTGACTTAGAGAATGTCATGGTAGGTGACATCCACATGACCAAAGCATATAGGAATAAACATTCTGGTAAATTAAGTGTGCGTTTTTTTTGATTGTCTGGAAAAGAATCATTCCTGTCTTAGACATTAGAATCAGAACTGGAGAGTAGTACTAAAGTATTCCCAGTTCTTAAAATGGCTATTTCAAGGCTAGGCTGGCCAAGTGAAAAGTTGAGTGAGGCTTCCAGATGGGGGCTGTGCTACAAATTTATTTTCAGGCTTTAGAATATTTTCTTAGCCAACCCTAAATAAATTGGAAAACTCAAAGGGCCTTGCATCTTGAGGGGATCTCTCCACAGTACTTCTACAGAACATCCCCTGATAATCCAAGCACACAAAAAAATATGCTTTCTCTATCTCTTGTTAAAAATCTTATCTCTAGTACCCAAGGGTTATTTAACTACATTTTATTTTGTTATTTATTTAATGAATTATCTTTCTTTATCTCACTAGAGCCTAAGTACCTTCCAAGCAGAGTACAAGCCATATTTCACTTGTACCCATGCCCAACTGGTGCTGGAGCATATTCTTTTGCACATGGTAGGTGCTCAATATATCTCTTCTGGGTGACAACTTTTCTTCATACATACAAACTAGGATCTATATCTAATTGGATAACATAGAAAGTTTATCTAATTCTAAAATGTTACTTTCTCAGCTAATTCTTATTCGGATTTGGCTTCTCTGATAGTGCCTACTGAGAGAAGACAAACTGCTTCTTCCTGGGGTCATTAGATTTCACAATCTACTTTTTCCTGAAACAATGAAGTTGAAGCTTTTTTATCTGCCAGTCTTTCTAAATGCTAACAACTTGCATACAACTGTACTTAATATGAAACACCCTGTCTTTTGGATAGGAAGTTCTCATTCCAATTCTGCACTAAGGAGTGCAAGATTAAGTTACTAGATCAGTTAGTGCACTCACTGTAAGACATTCTGTTATGGCTAGGCCTCAGTGCCTGAGAGTTAATGGCAAATTGAATGTCGTCCAGTTCACAAGCTTCTAATCGTGAATGGCTGGTGTTTATAGATCTTATGCCAATGAAGGCATCCAAAAATGACAAATGCAACTGGATCAGAGAGCATTTTGGCTGCAACTCACTGTCAATTAGAAATAAAATGAGGGATTCTAGTTATATATATATATATATATATATATATATATATATATATATATATAATTGGTGTGTATATCAAGTTTCTACCCCAAAACAATCTCTGCAATGCAACAGAAAGGAGCATCATTTGAAAAGCTCATTCAGGATGAGAAGAGATAACTTCATTTTGTGTTTTCATTTCTAAAGGGTTCCAGTTTTTGTGTTCTTCCTTTCTAAATCTTAATACTGCCCTACTTAATGGAAACAGACTTGAGTGGAGAAGAATAAGTGTTCCATTTTAACTTGGCTTCTAAAGGCAGAAAAACAGTATGAAGAAAAATGGTTGAAGGAGACAAGCTCTCTATGAAAACCAATTCCATATCTAAGTGTGGAATCTTTCAAATTCTTCCATTTATGTCACTAACTGGTTAAAAATCAATATTATCTTTAACTGTATATTCAGTGATAAACATAGTCCTAGGTGCTACAGAGCAGCACCAGAGGAATAAAAGATATAATCTCTATTCTAGCAGAACAAGTGATAAGATTTGAGAAAGGCAGGAGAGACATTTAAGGACTGCCTAACCAATAAGTACAGATCCACATTTGGCACTGGGAAAAGAGTGCAAATGGGGTATTTTAGTGAACAGAAAGGGGATCAATCACAGAAGGTTTCTAGAATATCTTTTAGATTTAGTAACTTTCATCCAAACCTATTACCAGGATTCTAGTCTAGTAAGCCATGGTCTCTCAAATGGACTCTGAATGACATGCCTAACTGGTTTCACTTCCTCCTGTCTAATACCCTTCCTATCAATATCCCATGTGGTAGTCAAAATGGCTTTTCTAAAATGCAAATTTCAGGGGCGCCTGAGTGGCTCAGTTGGTTGAGTGTCAGACTTCGGCTCAGGTCATGATCTCACAGTTCGTGGGTTCAAGCACTGCGTCGGGCTCTGTGCTGACAGCTCAGAGCCTGGAGCCTGCTTCTGATTCTGCGTGTCCCTCTGTCTCTACCCCTCCCCTGCTCATGATCTGTCTCTCTCTGTCTCTCAAAAATAAATAAATGTTAAAAAATTAAAATGCAAATTTCAAAAATTTGTCATTCCTTTCCCAAAGTTCTTATACAACTTCTCATTTCTGTTAGGATAAACTTCAAGCTAATTTTTCATTTGCCTAATAAAGTTCCCTAGAAAAGGTTTATGATCTGATCATAAAAAGTCAAATTCTATCTCATTTCTTATTACTCCCATTGCTATAATCTATGAATAATTCATTCATTCATGTATTTATTCAACAAAAATTCGGACCCATGGGTGGCTCAGTCAGTTAAGCATCCGACTTTGGCTCAGGTCATGATATCACGGTTTGTGGGTTCAAGCCCCGTGTTGGGCTCTGTGCTTATAGCTAGCTCAGAGCCTGGATCCTGTCTTCGGATTCTGTCTCTCCCTCTCTCTCTGTCCCTCCCTTGCTCTCACTCTCTCTTTCTCTCTCTCTCTCTCTCTCTCTCTCTCTCTCTCTCTCTCTCTCTCTCAAAAAATAAATAAAACATAAAAAAGAAACAAATATATATTGAGCACCTAGAGTATGTCAGGCACTATTTTAGGTACTGATGATACAATAAAAGGTATTAAAAATTTTCAATCTTCACTAATATTACATTGAAGTGGGAGCTACAAATTCAAAATCTCTAAGGCAGAGCCTTTTTTGATGTATTTAAAAAAGAGCAAGAGACCAATGCGGTTGGAGATGTATGAGTGAGAGGAGAGTAATAGGTGAGGCATTCAGATAAGGGGAAGTTTCATTAGGCCTTGTGGGCCATTATGAGGATTTGGCTTTTATTCATAGTGTACTGGGGAGCCATTGCACACTTTGAGCAGAGAAACTAATTAGTCTTACTTGCTTTTCAAAATATTCAAATTCCTTGGTTTCCTATTATTTTCCTTTTTAAAATTGAGGTATAATTTATGTACAATAAAATTCACTTTTTCAAATGTACAGCCCTGAGTTTGAAAAATACACACAATCATGTAATTACCATGAAAATCAAGATATGGAAGGATTTCATCACTTCCCCAAATTCTCATGAACCCATTTGTAGTCAACACCTGGCCCATGCATAGCAACTGGTAACCACTGACCAGTTTCCTACTTTGTAATGTTGCCTTTCCCAAGTGTTATATAAATAGAATCATAGTATATATAGCCTTTTGAGTATGCCGACTTTTACTTAACAAATGCATTTGAGATTCATTCATGTTGTTGCTTGTGTATCAGAGATGAATTCCTGTTTATTGCTGAGTATAATTTCATTGTATAGATGCATCAGTTTGTTTATCAATTCATCTTTGAAAAATCTTTTGGGTTATTTACACTTCTTGTTTATTATAAACAATAAATAATGTTATGAACATTCACATAAGTCTTTCTATGGACATGTTTCCATAATCTTGGTTAAATACCTAGAAGTGGGATTGTTGAGTCTTACAGAAAATATATGGCAAATTATTTTCCAAAGTAGTTATAATATTTTACATTACTATCACCAATGTATTAGAGTTGTTGCTTATCATTCTTGACAAATTTCAATAGTTTTTTTCCACCTTAATATACATATAGGGGTATCTGTTTATAGATATATTTTGCTCTTCCTTAATAAGTAATGACATTGAATATCTTCTCATATGCTTATTTGTCATATATATACCTTTTTCAGTGAAATTTCTATTAAGATCCTTATCCCAGTCTGTTTTATTCAGTTGTTTTCTTAATATTGAGTTTTTAGAGTTCTTTATATATTCTAGGTTCAAATCTTACACCAGGTATGAATTTTAAGGTATTTTCTCCCATTCTATTTTCTCCCATATTCTTCCTTTCATTTCTTAACAGTTTCTTTGCATTTTACAGCTTATTGATATAAAATGTACATCCAATAAACTGCCCATCTTGAAGCATACAACTTGATAACTTGATTAGTTTTGACATATACATACATGCATAAAATCATTACCACACTTTACATGGTGAACACCATCACCCCAAAAGTTTTTTCATACCAATTGCAATTAATCCCCTCCATACCTAGATGTTCCTCATTCCCAAACAATGATCTACTTTCTGTCATTCTTGAATAGTTTGTGAGTTTTAAAATGTTATAGAGTGGAATCACAAAATATTTACTTTTTTATTGTGTGGTTACTTTGATAATTATTTTAAGCTTTGCCCATGTTATTCTGTGCATCAATTGCTTATTCTTTTTTTTTTAGTTTTATTTCATTGTATGGGTACACCACAATTTATTCACTCGTCTATTGATACACATTTAGATTGGGAGCAGTAACTTTGAAGAACAAACTTAAAAATTTTGAAGAATTCAAATCTTCACTTTTACTGTATTTTAAGAATTTTATATTTTGGTTTTTATCTAAAAAATTATAGACCCTGCAGGTTATAAACGCATTCTCTTACATTTTACTTTAGAAGTTTAATGGTTTTTGATTTTACATTTAATCCTGTCTCATTTTGGTATATGATGGAAGGTATGGACTGAGGTCATTATCTTTTTGCATATTAATTTCCAAATATTAAATCACAATTTGTTGAAAAGAGTATGTTTCAGGGCCCCTGGGTGGCAGAGTAGGTTAAATATCTGACTCTTGATTTTGGCTTAGGACATGATCTCACGGTTTGTGAGTTCAAGCCCCACATGGGGCTCTGGTGACAGAGCCTACTTGGGATTCTCTCTCTCTCCCTCTCTTTCAGCCCCTCCCCCACTCACTCTTTCAAAATAAATAAACAAACTTTAAAAATTAATTAAATAAAAGAGTATGTTTCAACATTTAATTCTCTTTGCATTTCTGTCGAAATTCAATTGACCAATACAACACTACATTGAATAGTGTATCTTCTAACTTCACTCTCCTCTTCTAAAACTGTTTTGGGTATTTTAGATACTTTGTTTTTCCATAAATTGCATTGAACTTAATATACCACCTTGGGAGGAAATGACATATTATAATATTGTGTCTTCCATCTGTAAGCACAACATATAGTATATCTCTCCAATTATTTAGGTCATCATTGACTTTCCCTTCAGTGCTTTGTGTTATTCAACATACAGCTATTGCACACATTTTCAAAATTTTACATCAAAGTAATTCAAAGGGCACTATATTTATTTTTTAAAATTTTTATTTAAATTCTAGTTAGTTAACTTTTAGTGTCATATTAGTTTCAAGAGTAGAATTTAGTGAGTAGTCAATGACACATAACCCCCAGTGCTCATGACAAGTATCCTCTTTAATGCTCATCACACATTTAGTTCATCCCTTGCCCACCTCCACTTCAGCAGGTTGTTCTCTACAGTTTAGAGTCTCTTATGGTATGCCTCCCTCTCTTTTATCCCCTTCCTTTATGTTCACGTGTTTTGTTTCATCAATTCCACATATGAGTGAAATCATATGGTGTTTGTTTTTTTCTGACTGACTTATTTGCTTAGCATAATACACTCTAGCCCCATCCACGACATTGCAAATGGCAAAATTTCATTCTTTTTGATCACTGAGTAATATTCCATTTTATATATTATATATATATATATATATATATATATATATATATAGAGAGAGAGAGAGAGAGAGAGAGAGGCTCGCTTTTAATTTTGATGATTGCTTCCTATGCTGTGCAGAAGCTTTATATCTTGATGAAGTCTCAATAGTTCATTTTTGTTTTTGTTTCCCTTGCCTCGGGAGACATATATAGTAAGAAGTTGCTACAACCAAGGTCAAATATGTTACTGCCTGTGTTCTCCCCTAAGATTTTGATGATTTGTTGTATCACATTTCGGTTTTTCATCCATTTTAAATTTATTTTTTGTGTAAGAAAGTGACAGTTTCAGGGCGCCTGGGTGGCTCAGTCGGTTGAGCTTCCGACTTCGGCTCAGGTCATGATCTCACAGTTCATGGGTTCAAGCACCGCATCGGGCTCTGTGCTAACAGCTCAGAGCCTGGAGCCTGCTTCCGATTCTGTGTGTCCCTCTCTCTCTGCCCCTCCCCTGCTCATGATCTGTCTCTGTCTCTCAAAAATAAATAAATGTTTAAAAAAAAAAAGAAAGTGACAGTTTCATTCTTCCACATGTTGCTTTCCAGTTTTCTCAACACCATTTGTTGTAGAGACTTTTTTTCCAATGAATATTATTTTCTGCTTTGTCAAGATTAGTTAACCATATATCTATGAACCCACTTCTGGGTTTTCTATTCTGTTCCAATGATCTATATGCCTGTTTTTAGTGCCAGTACCATACTATTTTTATGACCACAGGTTTGTAATATAGTTTGAAGTCTGAAATTATGATGTCTCCAGTTTTGCTATATTTTTCAAGATTGCTTTGGTTATTCAGGATCTTTTGTGTTTCCATACAAACTTTAGGATTGTTTGTTCAAGCTATGAAAAATGCTGGTGATATTTTGATAAGGATTGCATTACGTGAGTAGATTGCCTTGGGTAGTATATAAATTTTCAATAATGTTTGTTCTTCTAAATCATTAGCATGAAATATCTTTCCATTTCTTTGTGTCATCATCAATTTCTTTCATAAATGTTTTCAGAATACAGACGTTTTACCTCTTTGGTCAGGCTTATTCTCAGGTATCTTATGGTTTTTAGTGAAACTGGGATTGATTCCTTGATTTCTCTTTCTGCTGCTTCATTATTAGTGTATAGAAATGCAATAGATTTTTGTAACATTGATTTTGTATCTTGCAACATTCCTGAATTCGTGTATTAGTTCTAGCAATTTTTTGCTGGAGTCTTTCAGGTTTTCTACATAGAGTATCATGTCATCTTTGAATAGTGAAAGTTTGACTTCTTCCATGCTGATTTGGAGGCCTTTTTTCTTTTTTTCTCTGATTCCTGAAGCTAGGACTTCAGGACTATTTTAAATAACAATAATGAGAGTGGAAATTCCAGTCTTGTTCCTGACCGTCAGGGAAAAGCTGTCAGTTTCTCCCCATTCAAGATGATATTAGCTGTCTGTCTTTGGTATATGCCCTTTATGATGTTGAGGTATGTCCCCTATATTCCTACTTTGTTGAGGGTTTTTATTAAGAATGGGTGCTTTATTTTGTCAAATGCTTCTTCTGCATGTATTGAGGGCAATCATATGTTTCTTACATTTCATTTATTAATATGGTATATCACAATGACTGAGTTGTGAATATTGATTCACCCTTGCATCCCAGGAATAAATCTCACTTCACTTTAATGTGCTATTGGATTCAATTTACTACTATCTTATTGAGAATTGAGAATCTATATTCTTCAGGAATATTGGTCTGTAATTCTCCTTCTTAGTGAGTTCTTTGTCTGGTTTTGGAATCAATCATAGAATGAGTTTGGAAGTTTTCCTCCCATTTCTGTTTTTTGGAACAGTTTAAGAAGACTAGGTATTAACTTGTCTTTAAATATTTGGTAGAATTCCCCAGGGAAGCTATCTGACCCTGGCATTTTGTTTTTTGGGAGATTTTTTATTACTGATTCAATTTTTTTGCTAATGTTGTGTCTCTTTAAATTTTCTATTTCATCATGTTTCAGTTTTTGTAGTTTATATGCTACTAGAAATTTATGCATTTCTTATACATTGCCAAATTTGTTGACATATAACTTTTTATAAGATTCCCTTATAATTGTACGTATTTCTGTGCTTTTGGTTGTGGTCTCTCCTCTCTCATTTGTGATTTTTTTATTCGTGTCTTTTTTTCTTTTCTTTTTGATAAGTCTGGCTAGGGAATTATCCATTTTAGTAATTCTTTCAAAGTACCTACTTCCATTGATTTATTCTACTGTTTTTTGTTTGTTTGTTTTTTAGTTTCTATATCATTTATTTCTGCTCTAATCCTTATCGTTTCCCTTCTTCTTCTGGCTTTAAGCTTCATTTACTGTTCCTTTTCTAGCTCCTTTAGGTGTAAGTTTAGATTGTGTATTTGAGACTTTTCTTACTTCTTGAGGTAGGCCTGTATGGCTATGTATTTCAGTTTTATGACTGCTTTTGCTGCATCCCAAAGTTTTGGACGTGATTTCATTTTCATTTGTTTCCATGTAGGTTTTTAAATTTCTTCTTTAATTTCTTGGTTAACCCATTCATTCTTTCATGATATTTTCTTTAGCCTCCTTGTATTTGTGGTCTTTCCAATTTTTTTTTCTTGTGGTTGACTTCAAGTTTCGTAATGTTGTGATCTGAAAATATGTGTGGTATGATCTCAATCATTTTGTACTTGTCAGGCTTGATTTTCGACCTAGTAAGTAATTTATACTGGATAATGTTCCACATGCACTCACAAAGAATGGGTTATTCTGCTGCTTTAGGATTAAATGTTCTGAATATATCTGTTAGTCCATCTGGTCAAATGTCTCTTACAAAGCTATTGTTTCCTTGCTGATTTTCTGTTTAGATGATCTGTGCTTAGCTTTAAGTGGGGTGTTAAAGTACCCTACTATTTTCATATCATTATCAATGTGTTTCTTTATGTTTGTTATTAATTTATATATTTGTGTGTTCCAGGTTACAGGCATAAATATTGACAACTGTTTGATCTTCTTGCTGAGTAGACCCCCTTATTATGATATAATTCCCTTTTTTACCTTTTGTTAGTCTTTGCTTTATAATATAGTTTGTCTGAGGTAAGTATGGTATTCCAGCTTTCTTTTGATGTCTGATAGCATGATAAATGGTCCTCTATACACCCACTTTCTGTTTTTTAAAATTTATTTTTATATTATTTTGTTTTATTTATCTTGAGAGACAGAGTGTGTGAGTGGTGGAGAGGGGTAGAGACAGGGAGAATTCCCAGGCAGGCTTTGCACTATCAGCACAGAGCCCAACGTGGAGCTCCCTCTCGTGAATTGTGAGTTTATGACCTGAGCTGAAATCAAGTTGGACACTTAACTGACTGAGCCACTGAGGCACCCCTCCATCCACTCACTTTCAATATGCATGTTTTTTAGGCCTAAAATGAGTTCTTTGTAAGCAGCATATAGATAGATCTTCCTGTTGTTTTTAATCCATTTTGATACCTTATATTTTTTGATTGGAGCATTTAGTCCACTTATATTTAGAGTGATTATTAATAAGTATGAATTTATTGCCATTATATTACCTGTACAGTTGGAGTTTATGGAGATTTTCTCTGTTCCTTTCTAGGGATTGTTGCTTTCATCTTTCTTTCCCACTCTAAGAGTCCCCTTTCTTTTAGGTCTAGTTTAATGGCCACAAACTCCTTTAGTTTTTGTTTGTCAGGGAAACTCTATCTCTCCTTCTATTCTGAATGACAGCATTGCTGGATGAATATTTTTTCCAGTATATTTTGCCAATTTAATTACAATCTGTCTTGCTGTTGGCCTGCTTTTGTTGATTTTGATGGAAGTTCTCTGTGTCTCCTGGATCTGGATGTCTGTTTCCTTTCCCCAAATTAGGAAAGTTTTCAGCTGTAATTTTCTCAAATATATCTTATTCCCACTTTTCCCTCTCTTCTTCTTCTGGGACTCCTATTATACAAATATTATACATTTTGTGGAGTCACTGAGTTCCCTAAGCCTACATATGTGATCTAAGATTTTTCTTTTCCTCTTATTTCAGGGTCATTATTTTCCATAATTTTATCTTCTATATCACTTATTCATTCCTCTGCTTTTTCCATTATTGTAGTCATTACATGCAGTCAGTTTTGATACATTTGTTACATTTTTCATTTTGACCTGCCTAGTTTTAGGTATTTTATCTCTGTGATAATGGTCTCCCTGGTGTCTTCTGTGCTTTTCTCAAGCTCAGCTAGTATCGCTATGATTGTTGCTTTAAATTCTCAATCAGGCATATTTCTTTTTTCTGTTTTGATTAGATCCCTGGCTATGACCTTTTTTGTTCTTTCTTTTGGAATGAATTCCCCCATTCTGGCATTTTGTCTAGATTTTTCTTCTGTGTGTTAGGAAAGCTTGTTGTGGTTTCTGTTCCTGAGTGTAATGGCTTTATAAAGAAAAGTTATATACTACCCAGGGCTTGGCAGTTCAGAAAGTGTATCTGGTTTATTCTCTGTGCATTCTGCTGTTGTTTTTGGCTGATCTTTGCCCCTGGTCAATCCTCTGCAGAGTTTCTCCTGCCTGCAGTGGGGAGTGTTTGGACTTTGAAAGACTGTAGTGAGTTTTATTAACTAGGTGTGCTCTGGCCTGCTTGTTAACAGATACCCGATGTTATTTTCACTAGAGCTGAAGCTTGAAGAATTGTATGCTCAGTAAAGTTAATGCATACAGGGGATTTGTGTTGGTCTTCTGGGGCAGGGGTCTGCTACACTGGTTCTCAGGCACACTTTCCTGAGAAAAGCAGCACCAACAGAGTGCAGGGGAGCAGGGCTTGGTGTAAGTAGTTCAGGCCAACAGTGTTGGTGGTGTGCTGCCTTCTGATGGTAGTTTACATTGAGCGTTGGGGGAGAGAAATTACATCAGCCAGCCCTCTTTTCCTCAGAGAAGGGAGTTCATGTCTTCCCCTGTCTAGGAAATCCTTCCAGAAGAGCAAAAAATCACCCCTTCTATGTCTTAGGTATCCCCCAGGTCACTGTCTTCACCCTGTCTGCGTCTAGGCCATTTGCCTGCAGCACAGTGTACCTTGGTCTCTATTCCAGACAGGCTGCCTGAGTTTAAAACTCCAATGTTTAGGGACCTGATATGGTGGAGACCCTCTTTTGGGGGAGTGTCTCACCACCTTGGAACTGATGCAGGTTTGTCCCAGAAGGGCAGTTGTACCAAAGCCCAGGGGCATGAATTTTGAAATAGGAGTCAGTGTCCAGGTTAGCTGCCCTCAGCAGTGTCTCTGCACCTATGTTGAGGTGTAAGGGAGAGAAATGGTGCATGCCAGTTCTTTTGTCCCTGGAGAAGCAATGCCACCTCTCCCAGATTCATTCCAAGAAGAAGGGGGAACAGTTTCTCCCAGTGTATCCTAGGGGTACGTCTGATTCTGCTATCTGCCTTCCTTCTCTACAGGAGAACTGAAGTGTCCTCAGTGCTCCACACCAGGCACACCACACACCTCTAAAACTTGTCTTTGAGCCCTGCTGGTTGTAAAAACTCACAAACATCAGCCCCTCTCATTTCCCTAGTAAATAGCTTTGGGGAAGTGTCCTTGTGTGATCCCCTGTAAGCTTCTCTCCTCTCTCTCTCTCTCTCTCTCTCTCTCTCTCTCTCTCTCCATATCTCTTTCACTTGCTCCATCTCTCTCTCTCTCTCTCCCATTCTCCCTTGTCTGTTTCCAGGGTTTCCTCCCTTCCACAGCACACGTGATCCATTTCTTCTCCATGTCTCTGCACTTCTACCTTCCACAATGTGGTCTTTTCTCTCCCTCTAGTTTTTCAGTTTGTTCTGTCAGTCTTCACATCAATTTCTTGGGTATTCAGAATGATTTGATATTTATCTAGCTGTGTTTGAGGGATGAGGCCAGCATAGTATCCTCCTCCTACTCCGCCTTCTTAGCTCCCCCTGAAAAATTGTGAGGATTTAACAAAAATTGTGATAGAGGTGATAAAACCAGACAGATTCTGAATATATTTTGAAGGTGAAGTTAACAGGATTTGCTCACTGGTTGGATTAGAAGTGTGAGAGAAAATGATCAGTCAGAGATTTTTCTAAGATTTTATTTTGAGTAAGTAGAACAGAATTTCCATTTCTTGAAAGAGGTAAGTCTATGGGTAGACTTGATTTGGGGAGAAAATCTAGGAAGATTTTTTTTTTTTTTGAGCAGGCATATTATGTTTGAGGTGTCTGTTATCTTAAGGATATTCAAGTAGGATATATGTCTAAGAATATAAGACACTTATGTTCAAATAAGTCTAGATTGGATGTATTAATTTGATATAAATTATCAGAGTATGGATAATGTTTAAATCCTTGAGACTGGATGAGGTCCTCAGGAGAAAACGTAGGCACCAAAAAGATAAAAGGTTTAAGGACTGATGTCAGGGTATTTTAACACGAAGTGGTTGAGGAGACAAGAAATTAGTAAAAAAAAAAAAAAAAAAAAGACTGAGATGGACAAGCTTAAAGTGTAGAAACAAAGTTTTAAGTGTGAAAAGTTCTGGATTAAAAAAATTTTTCAAGAAAAAGAGATGGGTTAGGTGTAGTAAATTCTGTTTATATGTTGAATAGATGAAAACTGAGGATTGACCAATGTCCTTGATTAGGCAGCAGGGGGTAGAATTTTGTTTATATGTATAGTATTTCATGTTTGATAAATGTCATACATCACACATTGTGATAGGAGTGAAAACAACAAATATGTAGTATAGCTACTGGGAGTACTTAGTGTCAGAAGAATCATGTGGGGTGAGAGAGAGAGAGAGACAGAGAGAGAGAGAGAGAGACAGAGAGAGTTAGGAAATAAAATAATCAGCAGAGAGTAAATAATAGAAGTAGTAATTTGAAGTTTGAGGAGAGAACAAAATGTGAAACAGTCATCTAGATACTGAATAGATTAGGAAACTATATTCTGATTTACATGCATATAAGTGTTTTCTGTGTATTTTAAGTTAGTTAACTGTCCTTGGAGAAAACCATGACAAATGCGAACATAAGTTTATGGATAAATTAATTTCCCTTCCTCCATAAAATAGATTACAAATAGCCAATATTTTAATTTTTTCTATCAATAATGGAGTCTATTTTTTACACCTTGAATCTGTGCTGGTCTTGTGACTTGCTTTCACCAACTGAATGCAACAGAAATGACGTTGTGTAAGGTCTCAAGAAGCTTGAAGCTTTCACTCTTAACTTTCTTGGAATACTGTTGCCATGTGAAAATTATCATAAGCTTCCTTGAGGATGAATGACCATGTGGAGACAGAGGCACAGTCATTCAATAGTGTCAGCTATATCAGCCTTTCCAAACATCCCAGATAATTAATCTTCTATCCTTTGGATACCATGTGGAGCAGTGATAAGCTTATTCAGTTGGATACAATTCAAAGCGTTAACCTATGAAATCCTGAGCAAATAAAATATTGTTTTAAGCCACAGACTCAGCAGAAGTATAAAGAATCACCCCCACCCAGAAAAATTGCTCTTGGACATAATATTTCAAGTGGTTTCCTCCAAGACAGTCTTGCAGGATTAAATAATTGTTATACTTGATATCAAGTGATGACTAGCTCTTTAAAAAGCCACCAATGACCCTACTTCAATGCTTTAAGTTCCTGTGATCTGTGATCTTGTAACAATATATATTCCACTTTCACATAATTGTAGCTACTACTTCTTTTTCTCCCAACAGACTGAAAACCCAGTGAGGGAAAAGAATCTATATTGCTCATTGTTACATCTGTCACATGAATAGTGCCTGGTATGTATCACATGTATCATAATTGTTAAAACAATGAAAGTTAATAAACACTTTCTTTCTTTATACTTTTCTTCTTTTTTTCTGAATTATTTCAAAGAAAGATTTTATTTTTTTATTTTTATTTTTATTTTTTAAATTTATAGTATATTGTCAAGTTGGTTTCCATATAACACCCAGTGCTCTTCCCCACAGTGTCCTCCACCATGACCATCACCTCCCCTATTCCCTTTTCAAAGAAAGATTTTATAATTTAGGAGTCTGTGACCAACTTATCTTAGTTTTCTTGGAATTGTCTCGGTTTTATCACTAGAAGCCCCATGTCACCACAACCCACTCAGTCCTGGGCAAACCTGCATAATTGGTTACTCTGTTAATAATGGATATTATAAATATTATTCTACATAAAATTAAGAATTATTTTGAAAAAACAGTGGTCTATCTTGTGAGAGACCTCTTGCACTAGAAGAGTATGAATAGAAAGTGATAACTACAGTCCAGTCCAATGGCTACAGAGATTATAATTAGACATTTATATATCTAAGAGGAAGCCAATTTCACAAGATGTGGTTTGTCGTCTTGGGTATTTGTCTAAAATGCCTAATATAGGCCTACCCCAGATCTGCTCAATAAACATTAGCTATAGGGCTTGAGCTTCCATCTTTTAATTAGCTGCATAGGTTAGTCTGATGCACAGTAAAGTTTGAAAATTGGAGTTTACCACTGGAATTATGATGTGAGAAACAACAGAATTACAACAATGTAATCATATTGTTACTGAACGTGGATTGACTTTCTTGAGGGAAGGAGGCAATATGAGGAAAGAAATAAATTGGATTGTTGACCTACTAACAATAATAAATAACCTTTGGAGTATTTACAATATACCACATTCTGAGAAAAATGCTACATTTATAGTTTCACTGAGAATCTGAAACTTGATCAAGTTAAACAACTAGCCCCAAAATAAATTGAATTCTTCATTTTACAAGTCCTATAAACTGGGGGTCAGCATAAATCAAACAGAGGAAAGTTGCTATAAGATATATTAGAGAATAAATAAACTAACACACATTCCAGAAATTTTAAGCAGAAATGTAACAGGAAATTGGAAAATATATCAGGAATACTGTCAAAACATTTTGACATAGCTCACTTGGCAGCAAACCACACAAGATCAGGGATAACTGGGGCTCAGAACCAAGAATAGAATTACTGGATGTAGGAAATAAATGGCCATGGGAAAAAATCATATCATCAAATGACAGTCTTTCCAAACTTTGTAGCCATTATTATGCCCTCCCTGTATCTTCTCTTTTCCAGGTAAAGCATCCATATTGTTTTTTTATTACTATTCATATCATTTGGTTCCCAGACCCTAGTTGCCCTCTTCAACTTTATGCTTTTCCATTTCTTGTTACATTAATTGTAAACTGTATTTTTTTACTCTCCCTTTAAAAAAATAAAGGCAATAACGCTATCTCAACACATGCTTGATAGTTTGGTTGCTTAAAGACTTTTACAATAAAATCATTTACCCTAAGACATTTGAAGGCATTACTGCATAGCTTTCTGGAACCTAGCTTTGCTGAGGAGAAATCTGCAGCCAATATGATTCATATTTCTTTGGAGGTTATCTTTTATTTATTTTAAACTGCGGAAACTTTTAGAATTTTACTTTTATTTTTGGTATTATGAAATTTCATTAGGAAATACCTACATAGGTCTTTTTTTCTCTCATTCTGAAAGGCATTTGCAGGTTCTTTCAATTTGACAATTTTAGTCTCACTTCAGCTCTGAGATATATTATTCTATTATTTGTTCCATTATGGGGCACCTGGGTTGCTTAGTTGGTTATGCCTCCAACTTTGGCTTATGTCATGATCTCACAGCTCACAAGTTCAAGCCCTGCGTCTGCCTCTGTGGCCCCGCTTCCAGCTCTGTGCTGACGGCTGAGTCTGGAGCCTGCTTTGGATTCTGTGTCTCCCTTTTTCTCTGCTCCTCCACTGTGCTCTCTCTCTCTAAAAAATAAATAAACATTAAAAGAATTTAAAATATTTATTTCCATTATTTTCTGTTGGATCTCTTGGATTTATCTTCTAAAACTTTCTTCTTCTTTCAGTGTATATCTCTATATCATGTGATTTACCTTCACAGATAATCCTTCAATTATTTTTTTTTCTGATCCATATGAGACTGGCACAATAATGCCATAGAAGAGTGAACAGAACTCAAATCAGGGTGGTGACCATAGAAATGGAAATGAATTGGTACATCTGAGAATGAGTTTTAAGATTTAACTCACACTAGCGGCGCCTGGGTAGCTCAGTCCATTGAGCGTCCGACTTCGCTCAAGTCATGATCTCATGGTTCCTGGGTTTGAGCCCCGCATCGGGCTCTGTGCTGACTGCTAGCTCAGAGCCTGGAGCCTGCTTCGTTTCTGTGTCTCTTTCTCTCTCTGCCCCTCCGCTGTTCACGCTCTCACTATGTCTTTCAAAACTAAATGAATGTAAAAAAAAAAAAAAAGATTTAACTCATACTAGAGGTGCCTGGGTGGCTCAGTTGGTTAAGCACCCGACTTCAGCTCAGGTCATGATATCAGCGTTCATGAGTTCGAGGCCCGCACTGGTCTTTGTGCTGACAGCTCAGAGCCTGGAGCCTGCTTCAAATTCTGTCACCCTCTCTCTCTGCCCCTCCCCTGCTCACACTCTGTCTCTCTGTGTCTCTCTCTCAAACATAAATAAACATTATAAATTAAAAAAAGACTTACCTCACACTATAAACCAGTATTTCAAAAATTTCAGATGAAAAAAGTAATTAAATGGGAAACTTAGATCCAGGTGTAGTTGTGTAGTTGAAATTATTTAAAAAGGCAGCAAGATGAAATGAACAATTATCCCCTAACCTGGAATATAAATATTTTCTTATATTTTCTGCTAAGTATAAAATGAAAGGAAGAATACCAACAAATTCAATTATATAGATATTAAAATAATATCTCGTTTTACAACAAAAGAAATCTATCTCAATAAAAAGCAAACTACAGGGGCACCTGAGTGGCTCAGTCAGTTATGCTGCCAACTCTTGATTTCAGCTCAGGTCATCATCTCTTGGTCCGTGAGATTGAGTCCTGAGTCAGGATCCTTGCTGACAGCATGGAGCCTACTTGGAATTCTCTCTCTTCCCCTTCCCCTCTCTTTTTAGCCCAGAAATTTAAGTAAGCAAATAATCAGAGATGTTTCAAAAGATTTACCTAAAATACGCTCAGTACAGTGTATTTTATAATAAAACAATTTATAAACTACTTAAATGACCTAAATATTATAACGATTTGGTAAAATGAATTATGAAAATACAAAGATTGGGATATAATTAGGAATTAAGGCTTATGTGTTCAAAAATATATAAGAATCGATAAAAATGCTAAGGTTATAAGTGAAAACGTAGTGTGAAAAATAACAAATATAATTTCCAAACTTCGTTGCCTTTAAGAAAATGGTGAGTCCTGAGGGCTTTGCTTTTCTGAGCACCTTGATGGAAATGATTGTGAATACTGGGATAGGAGTTGAGACAAGACTGAAGTATCCTGCAAAACACATGCATGGAGTGGTGAAATTATGTTGGGAAAATCCTAATAAAAATAAATGAGTTAATACAGAACTGCAGGAAGAAAAATCATTCATATTTTCTGAGCTTGACCAAAACAGGATTTTAAGAATAAATGTGTCTAAAATAAATTTTAAATGTTTGTTCTAGGTATGTGTTCACTGGGGAGAAGTAAAGGAGGACAAGGATATCTAGGATTATGATATAAACTCCCTATTCTGATTCCTCTACAAAATCTTCAATAAGGTTGACATTTCTTAACAAGGCTTTTGGCAAGGAAATTCAATTGGTGAAAGCTGAGACTGTACACTAGGGAATGATGATGAAAGGAAAGCTGTCTATTGGGAATAAGAAATTATTTAAAAATGCAATATAATCCCCATATTTAAAAATGATATATGTCAATTTTATGTGTTAGTCATGTGAGGGGTGTGTGTGTGTGTGTGTGTGTGTGTGTGTAGAATGAGAGAGAAACTGAGAGAGACAGATTTGGACTGGAAGTACATACAGAAAAATATTCAGTGATTATCATTGAGTGGTAAATTTTTTATGATTATTTCTTTAGTCCATCTGCAAATTCTAATAATTTTATGATAAAAGTTTTGTTTTTTAAATTAGAAAAACACATTTTAAATGAATGAAAGCATTACGTTAATGTTATTATAAAACACCTCATTTCTCTGGTCTCTTTTTCCTTCATATACATACCTCCAAAGTGCATATACAGTACAGTTTAAAGAACCATGGAATTAAGAGTGCATGAACTTAGTCATAACTTATATTTTGAGCATTCTTCTCCTTTTTAGATATGGCAGTGCTTAAATCATCAAAACTAAAAAAAAGTCGTGTTTCTACAAGGTTATTGACAAAGAATTCCTCATAATTTTCCTGGCATGGTGGTTATATAGTTAGATTCCAAAAGGAAGAGAGAAACATGATAGACATTTACCTTTATCTGAGACATATAATGAACTGTTTCAGGTCTCCCAAGCTTGATGAAACAGAAATAAATACCACAAAATCAGAATCTCTAGTGCTTTTTCAAATTATCTGTGATGAAGGAGGAGGGTTTTTTTTCTTTTTTTGCAATCACTTGTGCATATGTACATTTGTAAAACATAATAAAATGAATTTTTATAAAAATGACTTCTTGATGTTTTGCCATAACCCTAGAAAATATAAAGTGAAAAATTATAAAAAATTCAAAATGTAAGCCCAAATATTTTATTAATAGTTTGAGCAGATATAAAATAATGTCAAATGGCTATAATTTCTAAATACTTACAATTTCTGCATTAATCTCTTTATGGACTGGTAATGGGTTTTGGGTCTACATTGTTATGGATCAAACATTGAATAGCTCTAAAATATACAGTACAGAGACTAAAAAACAAAAGATGGAGGATCCTTTTTCTTGTTTTATTTGCCTTATCTGGCTTAAAATTTAAACACCTACAGTTGTGATCTCTATTTTTAAGTGCTTATGTTAGAATCCGGGAATTCTAACAATAAGAAAAAAACTAATGGATGGGGAAAAACAGTTTTCAAAAATATATATTATAAGAATTAGAGGGGCCAAGATGGCAGAGAAGTAGGGAGTTCTGTACTTCCTGCCTGCATCACTCAAAGAAGTGCTGGAAACAGAGGACTCTGAACTGCAAGAGTCTGGGAGGAAAAGAGAGGGAGTCCACTAAGAAGACAGCCTGATAGGGCTTTCAGAGAGAGATCACATCTCTAACTGCGGAACTTTCTTTGGGCTGGGTGCCCCGGTCCCAGAAAATCCATCTGGGATAGACGGTACACAAGGGACGCAGTCAGCATCAGTATGAAACTGACCCTGCTTGGTCCCATGCTTGGTCCCATGCTCCGAAGTGTTCTGGGTCTCAGAAGTTCCCTCCGGGATAAACGGTACACAAGAGATGCAGTCAGCATCAGGAGGAACCAGTCCCCTGCTCAGTCTCCTGCTCGGACCCCTGCTAGGAAGTGCCCCAGCAGTGCCCCAGCTTGCGGGATTACATTTCGGGAGGTATCATTAATGCACACTGAGGAAGAGCTTGAAGCCTGCTGGATGTGGGACATAGGATACAGCCACATTGGCTGTGCCTGCCGCACAGTGAGATCAGACACAATGTAGTGATTTGGAAAACCTGATTTGAGGAGAAGGGACTGGGTGGTCGCCATTTTTCTCCCCACAACCACGAAGGTGACCACAGGGAGTGGCTCACAGGACCCGGAGTGGAGGTGAGACCTGCATACACCAAACCACGCCCTTCTGCACTGGGTAGCTGCTTTTTTACTGAAGCTGGATAGATGCTGCAGAAACAGACAGCACCTCCCCCATTACCAGCACTGATACACTGCCGTGATTAACACTAGATCAATTCTTGCTATTCAGATATATTCTCCTTTATCTCATTCTTATATTTCCCCTTTTCCAGACTGGTTATTCTGGTTATAGGTTTGCTTAAAAAGGCACATTTAATCCATTCTCTTGATGCATGTTCTACACCTCCTTCATTACCTTCCTTTCTATCTCTCTGAAATAATCAGATTATATAGTTTCTCTGGGTTACATTATCTTCATTTTTTTCTTTTCTTTTCTCCTCACCTCCTGCCATATTCTCCTTTTTGTCTCCCTGGATTAAGGCTTTTAGTCTCTCTGCCTGTTCAATGTTCAATTTCTCTTTTTCCCCAACCCTGTCATTTCTCCCTTTGTATATGTTCTTCTATCAGCACTGCCTCCACCTTGCTCTTTATTTGTATCTGAGATTTCTGGTTTTATGCTTTTAGACTGCCTTTTGTCTTTTGTTGTTTTTGTTTTGTGGGTTTTTTTTTTCAGTTTGCTTGTTTTTTTATTTGTTTGTGCATTTGCATGCTTTTGTTCCTTGTTTCTCTGTTTGTTTTCCTTTCCATGGTTACCTCAAAAGCAAACCAAATTACACATGTTGGAAAGTCCCAAATATCACTACAAGTAGGGAAATAAAATAACCAAAGTCACAAGAGAGAACAAGCGACGCCATTAAAAGAATACTTCTTGAATGGCCAGACAATGGACAGTCTATGAGCTTCCTTTAATATAGCAGTACTCCCAGATACTCGCAGAGCACATAACAAACTTTTAAAACTTACAAGAGACAAAAAGCTAGCCAAAATGATGAAACAGAAGAAGTCTCCTCTAAAGAAATTCCAGGAAGAAGTGACAGCTAACAAATTGGTCAAAACAGATATTAGCAACAAAACTGAGCAAGAATTTAGAACAATAGTCATAAAATTAATCGCTGGGCTTGAAAAAGGCATAGAAAACAGGAGAGACATTATTGCCACGAAGATCATGGATCGTAAAAATATTCATGATGAATTAAAAAATGCTACAAATGAGGTACATAATAAAATGGAGGTGGCCACTGCATGGATTGAAGAGGCAGAGAGGAGAATAGGTGAATTAGAAGATACAATTATAGAAAACGAGGAAGCCGAGAAAAAGAGAAATAAATTGATCCAGGATCACAAAAGAATTCGAGAACTGAGTGATGCAATCAAATGGAATAATATCCGTGTCCTAGGAATTCCAGAAGAAGAAGAAGAAAGAGAAAAGAGATAAAGGGGTACTTTAACAAATTATGCATGAGAACTTTCCCAGTCTGGGAAAGGAAACAGACATTGAAATCTAAGAGGCACAGATAACTCTCCTCAGACATAACTTGAATTGATCTTCTGCATGACACATTAGTAAAACTGACAAAATATAAGGATAAAGAGAGAATACTGAAAGCAGTTAGGGATAAATGCGCCCTAACATACATAGGGAGACACATCAGGGTAGTAGCAGACCTCTCTACTGAAACTTGTCAGGCCAGAAAGGAATGGCAGGAAATCTTCAATGTGATGAACAAGAAAAAGATGCAGACAAGAATCCTTTATCCAGCAAGACTGCATACAGAATAGAAGTAGAGGTAAAGCTTTTCCCAAACAAACAGAAATTGAAGGAATTCATCACCACTAAACCAGCCCTACAAGAAATCTTATGGGGGACTCTCTGAGGGAAATGTTGTAAGGAACACAAAGTACCAGAGACACCACTACAAGCATGAATCCTACAGAGAACACAATGACTCTAAACCCATATTTTTCAATAATAACACTAAATGTAAATGGACTAAATGCTTCAATCAAAAGACTCAGGGTATCAGAGTGGATAAAAAACAAGATCCATCTATTTGCTGTCTACAAGAGACTCATTATAGACCTGAGAACACCTTTAGTTTGAAAGTGAAGGGATGGAGAAATATCTATCATGCTACTGAAATTCACAAGAAACCTAGAGTAGCCAGACTTATATTGGACAAATTAGACGTTAACATAAAAGCATTAATAAGAAATGAAGAAGAGCATCATATAATGGATATGGTGCATCCATATCAACTAACAATTACAAATGTCTACAACAGAATTTGGAAACACCCAAATATATAAAACAATTAATCACAAACATAAGCAATATTATTGGTAAGAATATGCTAATTGCAGGGGGCTTTAATATCCACTTACAGCAATGGATAGATCAACTAGACAAAAATCACTAAAGAAACAATGAACCTGAATGACACATTGGGCCAGATGGATTTTACAGATATGTTTAAAACTCTACATCCTGAAGCTATGGAATTCACTTTCTTCTTGAGTGCACATGTTAAGTTCTCCAAGACAGATCACATACTGGCTCATAATGCAGCCCTCAATAAATACAGAAGAATTGAGATCATACCATGCATGCTTTCAGATCATAATGCTATGAAACGTGAAATCAATCACAGGAAAACACCTGGAAAACCTCCAAAAACCTGAAGGTTAAAGAACACCGTACTAAAGAATGAATGGGTCAACCAGGTAATTAGAGAAGAAATTAAACAATATACGAAACAAGTGAAAATAAAAATACAACAATCCAAACTCTTTGGGATGCAGCAAAGGCAGTCTTAAGAGGAAAATACATTGCAATCTAGGCTATATCAAGAAACTAGAAAAAAGTGCACATAAAAAACCTAACAGTGCACCTGAAGGAACTAGAAGCAGAGCAGCAAGAACACCCCAAACCCAGCAGAAGAAGAGAAAGAATAAAGATCAGGGCAGAAATAAACAACGAAGAATCCAAAAAAAAAAAACAAAAAAAACTGTTGAACAGATCAATGAAACCAAGAGTTTTTTTTGTTTTTGTTTTTTGGCAAAATTGATAAACCTCTGGCCAGGCTTCTCAAAGAGAGAGAGAGAGGGAGAGAGAGAGAGAGCGCACCCAAATAGACAAAATCATGAATGAAAATGGATTTATTATAACCAAACCCTCAGTAATACAAGCAATTATCAGGGAATACTATGAACAATTATATGCCAACATTCTGGACAACCTAGAAGAAATGGACAAATTCCTACACAAACGCACACTACCAAAATTCAAACAGGAAGAGAGAAAATCTGAAGAGACTCATAACTAGTGAAGAAATTGAATAAGTTATCAAAAATCTCCCAACAAATAAGAGCCCTGCGTAGATGGCTTCCATGGGGAATTCTACAAGACATTTAAATCAGAGTAGTACCCATTGTTCTCACGCTATTCCAAAAAACAGAAATGGAAGGTAAACTTCTGGACTCATTCTATGATACAAGTATCATTTTAATTTCCAAACCAGACAGAGACCCAGCAAAAAAAGAGAACTACATGCAAAATTCCCTGATAATTATGGATGGAAAAATCCTCACCAAGATACTAGCAAACCGAATTCAACAACATATAAAGATAATTATCCACCATGATCAAGTGGGATTAATTCCTCGTTACAGGGCTAGCTCGATATTCACAAATCAATTGATGTGATACATCACAGTAACAAAAGAAAAGATAACAACCATATGATCCTGTTGATAGATGCAGAAAAAGCATTTGACAAAAGATAATATCCTTTCTTAATAAAGACCCTTGAGAAAGTCAGGTCGAAGTAACTTACATAAACATCATAAAAGTAACAAAAGAAAAGATAAAAACCCTATGATCCTGTTGATAGATGCAGAAAAAGCATTTG
>CM053579.1:41741939-41754060 GCA_028646485.1 Cryptoprocta ferox | reverse complement strand
AATACAGTATCCTTTCTTAAAAAAATCCTCAAGAAAGTCGGGATAGATGGAACTTACTTAATCATCATAAAAGCCATTTATGAAAAGCCCACAGCTAATATCATCCTCAATGGGGAAACACTGAGAGCATTCTCCCTGAGATCAGGAACACGACAAGGATGTCCACTCTCACCCCTGTTGTTTAACATAGTGCTAGAAATCCTAGCATCAGCAATCAGACAACAAAAGGAAATAAAATTCATCAGAATTGGCAAAGATGAAGTCAAACTTTTACTTTTCCGGATGACATGATACTCTCTACATGGAAAACCCGATAGTCTCCAGCAGAAGCCTAGTAGAACTGATTCATGAATTCAGCAAAGTCGCAGGGTACAAAATAAATGTACAGAAATCAGTTGCATTTTTATACACCAATAATGAAACAACAGAAAGAGAAATCAAGAAACTGATCCCATTCACAATTGCTCCGAAAAACACAAAATACCTAGAAATAAACCTAACCAAAGATGTAAAAGCTCTGTATGATGAAAACTATAGAAAGCTTATGAAGGAAATTGAAGAAGACACAAAGAAATGGAAAACTTTCCACGCTCATGGATCAGAAGAATATTGTTAAAATTTCAATACTATCCAAAGCAATCTACACATTCAATGCAATCCCAATCAAAATTGCACCAGCACTCTTCTCAAAGCTAGAACAATCCTAAAATTTGTATGGAACCACAAAATACCCTGAATAGCCAAAATAATATTGTAGATGAAAACCAAAATGGGAGTTATCACAATCCCAGACTTTAGCCTCTACTACAAAGCTGTCATCATCAAGACACTATGGTATTGGCACAAAAACAGACACATAGACCAATGGAATAGAATATAGAACCCAGAATTGGAGCCACAAACGTATGGCCAATTAATCTTTGACAAAGCAGGAAAGATGATCCAAAGGAAAAAAGAGAGCCTCTTTAACAGATGGTGCTGGGAGAACTGGACAACAACATGCAGAAGAAAGAAACTAGACAACTTTCTTACACCATACAAAAAAATGAAAATGGATGAAGGACCTGAATGTGAGACAGGAAACCACCAAAACCCTAGAGGAGAAAGCAGGAAACAGCCTGTGTGACCTCAGCCGCAGCAATTTCTTACTCGATACATCTCCAAAGGCAAGGGAATTAAAATAAAAAAATGAACTATTTGTACCTCATCAAGATAAAGAGCTTCTGTATGGCAAAGGAAACAATCAATAAAATTATTAGGCAACTGATGGAATGGAAAAAGATAGTTGCAAATGACATATCGGATAAAGGGCTAGTATCCAAAATCTATAAGGAACTCACCAAACTCCACACCTGAAAACAAATAATCCAGTGAAGATATGGGTAGAAGATGTGAACAGATATTTCTCCAAAAAGGACATCCTGATGGCCAACAGACACAATAAACGATGCTCCACATCACTCATCATCAGGGAAATACAAATCAAAACCACACTGAGATACCACCTCATGCCAGTCAGAGTGGCTAAAATGAACAAATCAGGAGATTATAGATGCTGGCGAGGATCTGGAGAAATGGGCACCCTCCTACACTGTTGGTGGGAATATAAACTGGTACAGCCACTATGGAAAGCAGTATGGAGGTTCCTAAAAAGAAATCAACACTAGAACTCCCCTATGACCCAGCAATAGCACTGCTAGGTATTTACCCAAGGGATATAGGCGTGCTGATGCATAGGGGCACATGTACCACAATGTTCATAGCAGCACTTTCAACAATAGCCAAATCATGGAAAGAGCCTAAATGTCCATCAACTGACAAGTGGATCAAGAAGATGTGGTTTATATATACAATGGAATACTACATAGTAATGAGAAAGAATGAAATCTGGTCATTCGTGGCAACATAGATGGAATTCGAGGGTGTCATGCTAAGTTAAATAAGTCAGGCAGAGAAGGACATATACCATATGTTTTTACTCATATGTGGTACAGGAGAAACTTAATAGAGGACCATAGGGAAGGGGAAGGGGAAAATATTAAGGAGAGGGAGGGAGGCAAACCATAAGAGATTCTTAAATACTGAGAACAAACTGAGGGTATGGGGGTGAGGGAGAGGGGAAAATGGGTGATGGGCATGGAGGAGGGCACTTGTTGGGATGATCAATGGGTGTTATATGGAAACCAACTTGACAGTAAACAAAAAAAAAACGAATTAGAAGTGTTAAACATGGGGAAAAGAAGAGAAAATGCTTTCTTCAGAAATACAATGATTTGTTTGCTTTAGTTTTTACTTTTTTGGTGAAAATAAAACACAAGTGCAAACAACTACATAAAACAAATTTATAGCTTACCTTATTTTTTTAATAGGGTCTATGTACAGCATGGGGCTTGAACTAACAACCCTGAGATTAAGGGTCAATTCTCTACCAACTGAGCTAGCCAGGCAAGCATGTAGCTTACAATGAGGGAAACATCCTTGTAACCACCAACCAGATCAAGAAATAGAACTTTGTCAGCCATCCCAGAAGCATCTCTATGTGCCCCATTCATATCATAGCCTCCTTCCTACTTCCAAAAGTAACCACAATCTTGACTCTTAGAAGTATCTGGCTTAAATATCTTCATTACTATATCACTAAATTTTTCCTCCATCTCATTCTTTTTCTTACCATTTATCTGCTGAAAGACTCACGTCATTTAATCTGGATTTTGCTGATTTCAGACTCATAAACAGTTCAAGTTGTTCCTCTTATTTTTTGTTTCTGCAAATTGATTGCTGGATCCAGTAGCTTCATCAGATTCAGTTTTGATCCTTTGGAAAAGCTGTAGGAAGTGATGTGAGATTTTTAGTTAGGAGATATAATATCTGATTTCATTCTTTGATTTGTGGATTAAGAATGGTGATAATTTACCATTTTGTTTTATTTTTTTTAGCTGAAATAGTTTTACACAGAGACATTTCCTTTCATATAATATGGTTTAGCCAGTGGCACAGAACATATATAAATAGCAGGAAAAGTGTTTATTTTTTAAACTTTTACTTAGCCAGTTTTCAAGATAATGAATTAGCTCCCCATCTTCTTCAAGTAACAGTTTAGGTTTTTTCTTGAGTTTACAATTCATACTTTGAATTTCCTGAGTTTAAATTCAGGACTAAATTTTTTTTCCCTGAATCTATTTCATATTAAATACATAACTATTTTCTTCCACACAAGGAATCATGGTTCTCAAAGACACAAGGAATGATATAAATATAAGAATCCATAATTACTCACTTGGTTTATCCCAAAGGACACACGAAGCAGTCTCAGGGTAACAATACTATTTGCTAGTACTGATTATTGAAGATTAAGGGGAAAGAGAAGCTTGCATATGCTTTCTGTAATCTTCTACTTATTAAGGGTGTACTCTATCGACATTGTTAGATCACATAGCCATATTGCATACAAATGCACCCTTTAACTCTCATTTAGTCTTAATTTTGCATATAGCTATATATTTAGTTCTCACTACTAGCCTTCTATTACTGTCTGTCTGGTTATTTCGGGTGTCTGAAAATTTTCTCCATATGTTATTTAGGAAGAACCTCTGAGAACAATATTTGCTAAGTTCTCTGTTACAGGTAATTTTGAAGTTTGTCCTGTGGGATTCAGGAAGATCCAAAACTAATGCCACCACCAGCACCACCATTTTCCCAGAAAGCCATTTTTTTTCCTTTTAGGAGCACTGAACACCTTATTCTCCACAAAGGGCTGAGTAGAAATTGTCTTAAATTAAGGCTTAACATGTTTCAGGCTAAATTTCTTAAAACTATGTAGAGATAATAAATGAAGAAAAAAGAATAAATGTTCTTCTACACTGGTACAGTTAGCAGATCATCTATATGAAAGCTATGGGGATAAACTAAATGATCCCTCCAGATTTCTTCTAACTGTAAAATTCCAGGACATGGAATTAAGCTCTCCACAAAAGAATAGTTCCAATTTATACCTGGGTACCTCTCAGGTTTTTTGGCATGCTGGTTAGGACAGAATTAGAAGTTGTGATCCCTAGGGGTTACCAATTCATCTTGTCATATTTGTACATCCTACAAAGTCCTCCACTATTTCTTCTAAAATAAATCATCAAAACAGGTTTTTTTCCAGTGCCATAACATGAACTCAAGCAAGTTATAAGAAGGTGGGAATACAATAAATGTGTTGAGGAGCTATAGAGGTATATGTTGTTAAAAGATAAATTAAGACATATTACACATTTTAAGAGCTTTGAGCAAAAATTTATTTGAATTGGGCAGCATCTAGTCTAGCAGGTAGAAAGAAGCTCTGAGAAGGTGTACCAAAAATACTTTTGTAAGCAGAAAGAAGCAGGAGCAAAGAAGTTATATTAAGCAAATATGTGGGTTGGTTATTGCAAACTTACTTTCCTTTAGGGGATGACAGGGGTCTAATAGGTAGATTATTTAACTAGTGCTCATTGGCTATTCCTGATTGGTTAAAGATTCGACTTCTGGTAGATAGTAAGCTATAATTATCTCTTGGTTTGGGGATGGGGTGCCTAGCATAAGTGACTACATTTGAGCCTTTTGTTTGTTTTTAACAATGTATGATTGGAGTCAAAGAAGTGAGAAAGTGAAAATAAATTGGGCTTTACACAATGAGAATATACTTGCTTTTTGCATTTTGTACCAAGAAGAACCAATTTAATAGTGGTACAATGGAAATCCAACTATGAATGTAATGCCTCTGCAAAACTTCAGCTCTTTGTTTTGTAAAGAAAAATTTCTCTGGTTATAATGATTTATTTCTGTGCTATGAAAACTTTTTTTTCTATTATAATTCAGTCTGAAAATTTGAGATTTATTTATTTATATTCATATCTTTACGACAATTCAAGGCTTGTTGGTCCCATATTATACACTTTATTTGGCATGTTCTGCATAAATTAGACCAAGCCTAGAATATTGTGCTTTATTGTGGGTACCACTATTTAAAAGGTTCATTAATGAACTGCCATTCTTTCCAAATACAAAGGCAAAGGATCTGAGTTTACATGGGGATAGTTGATACATAATTTTTTTTAGCCTAAAAGATAGAAGTCGCTTTAATCATAGGATTTAAAACATACTAAAATATTTGATACAAAATATACAGGGATTACCTACTCTGAGTCAAGAAAAGAGAAGTAGATCCAGAGAGTGAATATATTAGGGAAACAAACTTTTAGATCAATATTAGGAAAATCAGCAAGAACAATTTACCAAATGAAATGGGCTTTCATAAAAAGTGAGTTTCTTGATACTGAAAGTAATTTATTGGAGGCTGGCTGAGAATGTTTGCATCTGTGAAAAGATTTTATGGAATACTTGGAAAAGAAGGAAAATCAGTTATAACCCTGCTCTCAATGGATTTATATGGTGTATATGGTTTCAGACACACATTTTGAATACAAGTGTGACATATTAAACTGGACCACAGATAACTTCTAGTGAAATTCTATTTGGCTTTTACTTTTCCCTGTCATTTAAAATCAAGGTATGATAATATTACTAACCTAATATTACATTTCAAACCTTTAATCCATGGTATACATAAGACCGAATTTCAATGCAGTGTCATTTTATTAAACCTTAGAACACTCGTGTCTTTACAGATTTCTTCCATTTTAAAAAATATGAAATATGATTAAAATTTTATAACATTCTATCTTCTTAATCAACTATTTTTCCAAAATAATGTATACAATAGGAATGAGATAAGTGCAAAATTGGAAGTTGTTTAGAATACCCACAATGAGATACACCATCAATGAGATATTTACGGTGATAAAATAGTCTGTATTCATACCTATTTTCTGGTTTAATAAGATGTAGCTATGAGAAACTGATTGAAGGGTACATGGGACCTCTCTGAACTATCTTTGCAACTTTTGGTGAATTTATATTTATTTTCAAATGTAAAATTTGAAAAGAAATATTAATAAAATAAATTCCCAGTTACGTACTTAGCATCCAGCTCTATTTCCCTCTAAGTATTTTTTAATCAGCAGTCTTGAAGGGCTTTAGGATACCATTACACTTTTAAAATTATTGGGGACCTCAAAGAGCTTCTGTTAACCTGAGTTATATCTATTGATATTTATGTACTAGAACTGAAATCTGAGAACATTTTAAAAGTATTTATTAGTTTTCAATAAACTGATGCAAGGCTCAAACCCACGAACTGTGAGATCATGACCTGAGCCGATTTGGACGTTTAACCGACTGAGCCACCCAGGCACCCCGGGTCTGTAGTGTTAAATTCTGTTTCCTTATTGATTTTGTCTGGGTTATCTATTCATTATTGAATGTAAAATATTGAAATCCTCTACTATTATTTTGTTGCTATTTTTCCCTTTAGTTCTGTCAGTGATTGTTTCCTGTATATTGGTGTTCTGATATTGGGTGCATATATATTTATAATTGTTACATGTTTCTGATGAATTTATTTTTATCATTGTATCATGTCCGTTTTTGTTCCTTGTAATAGCTTATGACTTAAAGTCTATTCTGTGTGATATAAGTATAGCCACCTCTGCTCTCTGCATGAAATGTCTTTTTGATAACTTACTTACAGCTTATATGTGTCCTTAAATCTAACGTAAGTCTCTTGTAGACAGCATGTAGTTGGATCTTGTTCTATGTCTCTTGACTGGACAGTTTGATGCACTTACATTTAAAATAACTTTTGAAGAGAGTCTCCTGGGTGGCTCAGTCAGTTAAAGTCTGACTTCAGCTCAGGTCAGGATCTCACAGTTACTGGGTTTAAGCATCGGGCTCTGTGTTGACAGCTTTGGAGCCTGGAGCCTGCTTCAGATTCTGTGTCTCCCTCTCTCTCTCTGCCCTTTACTGAATCACACTCTCTCTCTCTCAAAGATGATTAATATTAAAAATTTTAAATAATTTTTGAAGAAAAATTACTGACATTTTTATTGTTTTCTATTTGTAGTTCTTTTGTCCTCATTTCTTCTCTTGCTGTTTTTCTTTGTATTTCATTGACTTTTTGGTAATATTTTTTGATTTGTTAATTTTTTTTTACTTTGTGTATCTTATGTATGTATTATTTTTCTGGTTACCATGAAGCTTACATAACACACCTCTCTCTATCCCTTTCTACTCCTTTTGTCTCTTTCTTCCTTCTTCCCTCTTTCCTTCCATTTGTCTCTCTCCCTCTCTTCCTTCCCTCTTTTCTTCCTTCCTTCCTTTTCTCTCTCACTACCTCCTTCCCACCCTCCCTTCCTCTTTCTTTCTTTCTTTTTTTCTTTCTTTCTTTCTTTCTTTCTTTCTTTCTTTCTTTCTTTATTTCTTTCTTTATCTTTCTCCTGATTCAAATTCTCTTTACTCCCTGGATCTTTGGCTCGGTGTTTGTCATTAATATTGGAAATTCTTGTTCATTATTACCTGTATCATATTGGAATATTGTTTTAATGATAATTTTTTCTCTTCAAATTGTATTTTTTAAAACTTTGGCATGCCTTGTAATTTTTATTGAAATCTGGACATGATATACCAGGTAAGGAGGAATGAGGTAAATAGATCTTTAGCGCAGATGTTAATCTCGCTAGGTATTGGACTGTGTTAAATGTTTGGTATAGGTATAATGTTCCAGAGGCTTCAAATTTTTCTGGTGTTTTTGGTTTATTCTCTTTTTACCTTTGGACTTCCCTAAGGCAATATTTCTCTAGTAGGCATTGCTTTTTACCCTTGCCTTGTACTTACTTCCCATGCCATACCATTTCTAATCTATTACATTAAAGCCTTGACTCCTATTGACTATGTTTATTTGTTTGTTTTGCACTTCAGTGATAAGAGAAAACTATAAAGGGCTTGAGATGGAGGGCTTCTCTTCAAGCTGTGGGAAAAGTGTTTATATGACAATGGTAGGACCTTGTTGTGGATAAGTTGATGGGTATATTTCACAATAGTTTTCCTTTCCATGCCAGATCTGGATGGAATCTTTTTTTTTTAATTTAAATGTTTATTTATTTGTTTTTGAGAGAGAGAGAGAGAGAGAGAGAGAGAGAGAGAGAGAGAGGGAGAGAGAGAAGGAGTGAAAGAGAGAGAGGGTATGAACAGGGGAGAGGCAGAGAAAGAAAGAGAGATAACCCCAAGCTGACTCAACATGGAGCTCAATCCCATGAATTGTGAGATCATGATCCGAGCAGAAATCAAGAGTTGGTTGCTTAACCAACTGAGCCACCCAGATACCCTGGAATCTTCCTTGTATCTTCAACATGAGAACCTGGTGGGTATTCTGGAAGTAATGCCTATGGAAATGTAGGCACCACTATAATCTGTGATCCTCAAGAGGCTCTTACTCTTGCAGTAGGTCCACACTCAGCCTCCACTAATGCATCACAATTATCATTTAGTGTTTAAAGCATTTTTTTCCTCCAAGACTTCTGGTCCAGATAAGCAGAATTCAGCTGTAATTCTCTGGATACACTTGTCTCTCCAGATACTAGGTTGATGGTTTGCTCTACAAACTCAGTTTTCTGATGGGCCAAGAAGAGTCATTTCAGTTTGCCTAGCTGTTTCTTGTTGCGAGGCAGGAGTGATTACTTTTGAGTTCTTTGTATGTTGGAGATGAAACTCAAAGTCATGATGTAGAATGTTTTGATATGGAACAAGAAAGGACCTGTTTATTTCTATCCTTAGTTGATAGTCAGGAATGACTGACATTCATTCTACTCTTCTGATTTAAATATTAAATTTATAATAGAATATCCATATTCTTATTTGTGTATTTCTTTATATTATTATTTTGTTATAATTTTGTCTAGGTGTTCCTGTTCCAATAAGTTTCTTTCAAATAAAGCAACTTTATAATATAACTTGATATATGATATCTTGTAAGTTACATACAACTCTAAGAATATTAAGTTAATATTGACTTCTATATGTTGATCTTATATTCCAATATATTAACAAAATGATTATTAAGTCCAATAATTTTTGAGTCAATTCACTTGTATTTTCTCGAAAGACAATAAATTTTCTGCCAATATTAACATTTTTCTCTTCCTTTTAATTATTAATATGTATTATTGAAGGAAATTTGTTTTCTTGTTGCATATAATAGATTTTGCACTGCACTATTAAATGATCATGGGTAGAAGGCAATTTTGCCTTTTTTAAAATGAAATGCATCTAAGGTTTCTCTTTCAAAAATACTAGCTTCTGTGTTGAATAATATGTATTGACTTACTGAATATTTATTTCAATAATCTCTAGTGTGTCTTTCTATACTGCAGTGGCTACAAACATTTATTTTTTACATCTCTAATGTTTCTTCGTAGCTAGAGGTCTGTATACAAATAAGAGTTTTCCAATCAGAGTCACCTATCAAATATTTAAGTTAAGGTGAGATAGCTACAAATACAATGTTCTCATAGGGGCTTCGTGAATACCAGAGACAGGTTCAAGTTCTTCTAGCATACATTCTTTTTTTTGTTTTTTTAAGCACAGAGCCTGACACGGGGCTTGAACCCATAAACTGTGAGATAATGACCTGAGCCCAAGTTGGACGCTCAACAGACTGAGCCACCCAGGTGCCCCTACCATACTTTCTTTAGATTGTGAGGTATCTTTAGGCAATCTAAGAGGTAAAACAGACTTTATTTCGGTTTTGATTTGTTTTAATTGATTGCTAGTGAAGTTGAGCAGAAATTTGGAGGATTTATCTGCAATTATTTTTCCTGTCTGTGAATTGATACTAATTTCCCTTGCCCACTTTTTATTGGGTTGATTGCCAGGTTCTTACTGATTTCTAAAATTATTAAATATATCTGAGAACTTATAATTTATCAGTGATATGTATTGGACATATTTTCTCCAATTATATATTCCATTTTCTAATTTGTTTATAGTGTCCTTTGCTATAAAGAAATTTTTACAAAGTAAAATCTATAATATTTTCTTGCAACTTTAAATTGTGTATCTTCTTCAGGAATCCTGAACCTCAAGATTATTGAATATTATTTTATTTCCTTAATGATATTTCAATTATTTCTTATTTTATATATAAACAGACTTGTTTTATCTTCTGGGTTGATTACAACTTTTGTAAATATAAAATATTCCTTTTAATTTAATTTAATGTTTTTCTTACTTGGGATTTTACCTAGGCTAACAGAAATGTTGTTCCTGTTCTTTTTGTGTATTTTTAAATATACGTGTCATCATTTTAAATCTTCCTTCATTTATGATATGAGTTTCTTAAAAAAGAGTTTAAAGGGAGAAGTAGGGAGCTCTGTAATCTGCACCCGCCCACATGGATTGAACTGAGAAGGACTGAGTGATAAAAATCGGATTTGCAAGTGGGGGAAAGAAGAAACAGACGCCATAAAGAAGACAACCTCAGATGCCTGAGTGAGTGACTGTGATCTGGTAAATTAGGGGACGGGCGGGACCTGGGGGTGCAGGGGGAAGGAGCCCCCAAGCCCAACACAGGGAGAGAGCGCTGTGCCCCGGAGAGAACAGAGGAAGAGAAAGAGAGACGGAAAACGCACGTAGAACCATCTCTAAGGGAGGAAAAACTCGCCTGTCTCCCCATATATAACTGCCGGGCGCCAGGAGAGAAATCCGTCCCATATGGCTGGCGAATTCTTCCTTGGGCGCATCGGCAGCGGCATCCATTCCAAGCAGCACGGCGAAAGGCAGCAGCACAGATAAAGGCGGCGGCGGTGCAAAAGCGGTGGCGGCGGCGGTGGCTGCGCGAAAAGGGCAGCGCAAGCCGGGCTGGGAGGCTGGCCGCCAGCGGGAACGCATCTCATCCTCGGTGAGAGTGTTGACTGCATGGACTAGGATTTGGAAGTGAGGCGGAGCTTGGAGAATACACTTTGGCTCGCCCACGGCACAGAGAGATCGGACTCAGAAGAGCTGCTTGCAACACTTGGTCCCGGCAAAGCTTTGAAGTGGCGCCATACTTCTCCCCGCAACCACCAAGACGGGGCCTCAGAGAGAGCAGCCCCAGAGACCTGACCTGACGCCAAAACATGCCCCTCCGCACAGGGGAGTTGTCTTTTTTTTTTTTTTCCTTTTCTCTTCGCTTCTCCTTGATTTCTGCAGCCATCCATATATATTTTCCTTAGCATATTCTTATCTCTCGTCATGGCTGGTTATATCCTTTTAGACTGCCCACAGACTTTTGCTGTCTCTGTCCTCACCTTGTTTTTCTTTTTCATTTTGTTTTTGTTTCTTTTTCTTCTCTCTTTTCTTTTCTTCTTTCTTTCTGTTCCTTTCCTTTTCTTTACTTCCTTTTCCCTTTTGGCTTGCCTTTTTGTTTGATTTGTCTGTGCGTGTGCAAGCTTTTGTTCCCTGTATGCTAGTCTGTTTCCTTTTCAGGGCTACCTCAAGAAACACGCCAAAGTACACGTGGTGGAGAGTCCCAGATATCACTGACCAGGGAAATAAAATAATCAAAGGCACCAAAAGAGAAACCAAGAGACACCATCAAAAGAACACTTACTGAAACGACAGGCCCAGGACAGTCAATGAGCCTCCTTTAATAGAGCAATACTTACAGGTGCACAGTGCATAATGAGCTTTTATAACTGACAAGAGACAGAAAGCTAGTCGAAATGATGAAACGAAAGAACTCTCCACTAAAGCAACTCCAGGAAGAAGTCACAGCCATAGAACTGCTCAAAACAGGCTTAAACAACATGACTGAACAAGAATTTAGAACAATTGTCATATAATTAATTGCTGGACTTGAAAAAAACATCAAAGAAGCTATTGATACACAGACTATGGACCTTCAAAATAGCTGTGACGAGATAAAAAAGGCTATAAATGAGGTGCATAACAAAATGGAGGCAGCCACTGCACGGATTGAAGAGGCAGAGAGGAGAATAAGTGAATTAGAAGACACAGTTATAGCAAAAGAGGAAGCCGAGAAAAAGAGAGAGAAATTGATACAGGAACACGAAAAGAGAATTCGAGACCTGAGTGATACAATCAAACGGAACAATATCCGTATCATAGGAATTCCCGAAGATGAGGAAAGAGAAAAAGGTCCTGAAGGGGTACTTGATCAAATTATAGTTGAAAACTTCCCGAATATGGGGAAAGAAAAGGACAT